>JAFJHL010000256.1:10818138-11194434 GCA_019425775.1 Rafetus swinhoei | reverse complement strand
GGGAGCCCAATAACGAGCTCTTTATCACACTGGAGGGCGAGGACTGCGCCCAGCTGCTGGAGACCGGCCTGTGGAATGACGCCCCCTGTGGTTTGTCCTACAGGTGGATCTGTGAAAGGGCTGCCAGGGTGTAACCAGCCTGCTCACCCCACCGCTCTGAGCACAGGCCGCAATTCAGTCCATGCCCGCTAGGTTTGGGCATGGCTCACGGCCCAGCCATCAGCCTGTCAGGGCTTGGGCTGTCTCTTCACCCACCCCGCTCTGCCTGAGGTATCCTGGCCCTCTCCTGTTGGCTGCTCCCAGGAAGGCTCCTCCCCATCCGCAACGCCCAGAGGCGTAGCGAGGGTGTTATGCACCCGGGGCAAAGGAAAATTTGTGCCCCATGTGGCACGGCCCCGAACCTGGTGCACAGCTGAGGGGAACTTGTACTGCATCTTCCTCCACCCCTACAGTTTGGGGCCGGGCTCGCATTCACTAACCCTCCGGTGGAGATGGAGAAGGGTTGGGCTTGGAGCAGGGTCAGGCTCGGAGCAGAGAGGCAGGGAGGACGCTCCAGCTGCTGGTGGCAGGTGGAGTAGGAGCACGTGAGCTGAGGGGATAACGGGGGGAGCAGAATGGGATTAAATTGAGCCTCCCTAGCATGGTGCCCAGGGGCAACTGACCCCTCCGGCCCCCTCGCTACGCCACTGCCCCCCCTCCTGCAGATCTATCATCTTATGCATGTGCAAGATCTGTGAGAGCCGTCCCATGAATCTGCAGTTAGTGTCTGTGGCGCCGGCTTCTGGGTGGTGTCTCAATGCTGCCACATTCACCTCCAAAGAGGGGGCTTCCCAAAGCAGGCCCTTGCTGCTGACCCCCAAGGCATCCACAGGTCCAGTCTCCTTTCAATGGGCCCACTTCCCAGGGCTCATTGATCTTGGATCTGGCTTCCATCCCCTCTCCAACCTTTGCAACTGCCCAGAGGTGCTCACCTTCCGCCTTATACATTCCCACCTTATTCACCCCACAGGGACAGTCTCTGCCTCACTTGTCCTAGGGACTATTCTGCCAAGACTTAATACAAAGTTTCCATGTAAAAGGACTCAATACAAAGCTAAAAACTTCAATGAGAGAATGATTAATACAGAGACGTGTCTACATCTGCTGCAGGGAGACACCTCTGCCTGCCTCCACCCCTCTCCCCCCCCAGAGTCTACAGCCCCATTGCAAAGCGGGGGAGGGGAAGAAAAGAGGCTGAGGCCCATCCAATGGGACTGAAGCAGTCATGAGCAAGCCATGCCCGGGAGCCATTCTCCTGTCCATTGCTGGTGCAGTGTTGCTTCAGGCACGCTGAAATGCAGTCACCTCTAGGGTGGGCTGGACAGCTGTTTAACACCTGCACAAGGTTTCAGGCAGGGAGCAGTGCGGCTGCCTTCCTGCAGAGCCCCATCAGAACTACTGTGCCCTCCTGGCTTAGGAAAAGAATAAACAGGAGGATTGGAAATTAACCCGCCCAGTCTCACATCCCTAGGCAGGGACCGAGCCATCTACATTAGGCCCCAGCTGGTGTATCATGTTCAGTTCTGGGTGCCACATTTCAGGAAACATGGAGAAACTGGAGAAAGTCAGAGAAGATCAACACAAATGATGAAAGTTCTAGAGAACATGAGATATGAGGCAAGGCTGAAGGAATTGGCCTTGTTTACCTTGGAAAAGAGAAGACCGAAAAGGAACATGGGAGCAGCTTTCAAGTATCTAAAAGAGTATCATAAGGAGGAGGAAGAAAAATTGTTCTCCTTGGCCTCTGAGGTTAGGATGAGAAGCAATGGGCTTAAATTGCAGCAAGGGAGGTTTAGGTTGGACATTAGGAAAAACTTCCTGCCTGTCAGGGTGGTTAAACACTGGAATAAATTGCCTAGGGAGATTGCAGAATCTCCATCACTGGAGATATTTAAGACCAGGTTAGACAGACACCTGTCAGGGATGAGCTAGGGCAACTCAACTTTGGAAGCCCCAGGGGCCACACTGATACTTACAGAACATGCTGAGGGCCTCAACTTAAGTGTGGTTGCATATGCAAGCAAATATATACAAATAGCTTCTCTCACACTGACAGGCATGAATACAAAGATTAAGGCAAGACTACACAACACACAGACCCCATTTAAGTCAGCTCTGCTGATATTAATAAAATGCAATATTTACCCGATTTCTACCCATGTGACAGCACTTTTCATGAGCAATGACAGTCCAAGAATTTAACTACTAAAATGCATATCAACAGAAGATCATTACACTGACTACTTTTTTGTTTTGGCTCCCACTCGCCGGCCACGTGTTATCCCCACATAAACCCAAACTGCACCAAGTAAACAAACTGGCCGTGGGCAGCATACCAAGTTATTAATAAATATTTTTAAACCATTACCTTTTCTCTCTGCTGCCATGTTTCCTCTCCTTGCTCCATCATCTCCCCTGGTGCCTGCTGCCCCCAACTCCTCACCCTCCTCTGCTATCCTGACTCCTGCCCTTCTCACTGCCCTCAGCCCTCCTGCGACCTGCCCTCCACCAGCCCTTCTCTGCCCCCTGTGCCCACTCCTCCAGTAGCCCCACTCTGATCAGGTGAGCTACCCTCCTCATCCCCTCTTCTAACACCTCCTCTACACACCTGCCCTGCCTCTCCTCTGGTGCTGGTCCTTCCCCTGCAGGTGTCTGCCCTTCTGCTTCACCCCAGAATCCCCTGGCACCTGCACCTTCCTTAGCCCTGCACCTCCTGGTGCCTCCCCTTCCCTCACTGCCCCTGCCCCTTTGCCCTCTTTTTCCTGATGCCCACCCCCTCACCATTCTCTCTGCCCCATTCCCCTCATGCCCCTGTGCCTCACACATGACTTGCTCCATCCCCACCTTTCTCATGCCCACCCTCCTTTCCAAGCCTTCTCCCAGCACCTCTCCTCCCCTCCCCTCCAGACCCTAATGCCCTTCCCTCTCCTCTCCCAGCATCACCCTGTCCCCTCTCCCACTGACACCTCCTCCTGCCCTTTGCCTCGTTGTCTGCACTTGGCCCTCTGGCATTTGTATCTTCCCTCTCCTCCTCCACACAAGCCCCTTCCTCTCCCACCCCTTCCCTAGTTTTCCCCTGCCGTACCATACCGCACCTTCTGCCTTCCACTTGCGGGCCGAGTCTGCGCCGGGCCCTGAAAGTCCCGGACTAACCGAAGCTAGGCCGCACAGCACCATCCGCACCAAACACTTTTAAAGTCCTGGGCCGTGATGTCACGTCACGCCCAGACGTCTCCCCAGTCACCTGCAAACGCTGCGCAGCGTGCGCGGGCAAGGGGGAGCTGACTGAACGCTGGCATGGGCGGCGAGTTCTATGGCCGTCCCCCCCCAGCCCCGGACCGTCCCTGCCATGCGCAACGTGCGCGGGCAAGGGGGAGCCGACTGAACGCTGCGCACGGCAGGGACAGTCTGGGGTTGGGGGGAGGACGGCCATAGAACTTGCCGCCCATGCCAGATGAGCCTGCGCAGCGTGCACTCGCTCTCACCCTGGCCTGGCGCCCCCCTAGTGTGGTGCCCGGGGGCAATTGCCCCCCTGCTCCCCCTTCGCTACGCCTCTGGCGACGCCTGCATCCTGGGTCGGGCCCCCCACATCTCCCGGCCTCACTCAGCCCCCGTGGGTTTTCGAATCCCACACGGCACTTGCTTTCTCCCCTCCACGGGGGGATCAGGAGGCTGCACCAGTGTAGGGGCCACTGCTGTGGGCAGCCTGGGGAACTGCTGCTGAGGGCTGGGGGCGTATTGCTCCGTGGGTACCAGCTGCCCGGGACCACTTAGCAGGTCTCCAGGGTTTCCCACCTGTCACTGCTACTGGGGCAGGGGAGCTGTGGGGGCAGGGACAGTGGCACCAGCTGCCAGGGAAATGCCTCAAGACATTTGTGGAGGGCCACCAAGCTACAGCCGCTCAAGCGGGTCCCGGGGCCGCTGCTTGTGCTGTCCCTTGGTCCAACCATCCGCAGCCACCTCAGCAGTGGCCAGTGCAGCTGGCCCTGGGGCTGGCTCCTGCAGTGGATAGTGTAGCTGGCTGTGGGGCCATTCCAACAGCGGCCAGTGTGGCTGGCCCTGTGGCCACCAAGCAGTGGAGGGAGGGAAATAAGGGCAGCCCAGTGGCCTAGGAATCCAGCAAACCCTCGTATGCCACAGTCGAACAGCTAGGTCACTGTAGAGACTCTGGGGATGCACTAAATACAGTAGACTTCGATAATCCGGAACCTATGGGATTTAGGTGGTGCCGGATTATCAAATATGCCGGACTATCAGGAGGTACTATAAGCAGGTTATATATATACTGTATACATTATATACTGTATATAAAGTGTTCTTAACCCTTTTATTGTACATACTGTATACAGTATACTGTAATGTTTTAGTTTTGTAAAGCCTTTTTACCCTTTTGCTCAGTTCAGCTGCTGCCACTGTTACCTTGTGACTCATTTTTGCCGAAGCTCACTCACTAGGCTCTTGCCATTTTGATGCTGGACTATCAGGTGTGCCGGACTATTGGATGCCGCCTATTGGAGTTTTACTGTAAATGCAGGTCATTACCAGTGCTGTTTATCTTTCTTGATTTAATAATGCTTGCTGAATGTGGCCGCCACAGAATGGCAGGTGCTGGGGTAGGCCCCACTGTGTGCACCCCAGCTCTACTCCCAGAGAGTGACGGCAGAGCCCCTCCTCTCCTCGGAACTTCCTCTCCTGGTGGTAGAATAAAGCCTCAAATTCTAGAATTGGATCGGGCCTTGAGAAATCATCAAGTCCAGTCTCTTGCCCTCACGGCAGGACTAAGATCAGGCACTGTCTGATCCTCCCTGAGAGGTATCTATCCCACCTTCTCTTAAATATCTCCAATAATGGAGATTCCAAAATCACACTAGGTAATTCATTCCAGTGCTTAACTACCTTGACAGTTAGGAAGTTGTTGTTTATTTCGAGTCTGCACTGCACATGGGACTCAAATAAGCTACGCAAATTGAGTTGCTTATTTTGAGTTAATTTTGAAATAGAGCACTATTCTGAAACGTCCCTTACTCGTGGAACGAGGTTTACAGGGACATCAGAATAACAAGTCTGTTATATTTAGAAATAACGGACATGTTCAAAAGACATGGAATAGCTATTTTGGGATACTAACGCAGTATAGACGTAGCCCTAATTTCCACCTAAACCTCCCTTGCTGAAATTTAAGCCCATTGCTTCTGGTCCTGTCAGCAGAATCCGAGAGAGCCCCAAAACCCACAAAATCAGATAAGGATTGAGGCACCAGGCCACGGAGAGTTCTAGCATCTCTGGATTAGACGTCTACAGTCAGGGGAACATGTGTATGCTCATTACAAAGGGATTGGGCTACAGGAGAGGTGTGGATGGAGTTTGGGGAAGGAGGGAGTTGTGACCTGGGGAAGGAGATTGGGGTGCAGGAGAAGGTGCATGGTCTGGGAGGGGGTATGGGTGCAGGAGAGTATTCTGACCTGGGGCAGGAGTGCAGGAGGGAGTGCAGGGATTTCTGCATAGGCGGGGTGCAGGTGTGGGAGGAGATGTGGGTGCAGGAGCAGGAGTACAGAGGGTTTGGGTTATGTGGGGTAGGGGTGCAGGAGGGTTCAGAGGGTTGGGGGAGGGAGGGGCTGGGGTGCCAGAGGCAGGCTCTTGTTGGGAGGTGCTTATCTGGGCAGCTTTCTGAATGTTGGGTGGCTGCATGAAACTACCATGAAATGCCTGAGGCTTGAAATGCCCTTGTGTGTGTGGATGCTCCAGGAGGTAGCAGGTTGGCACGTCTCTGCTGGGCCTCACACGATGTGGACGGACCAGCTTTCAGGAGCAGGGGTGAAGCCGACCTAACGCCCAGTGTGGAGAACTCAGGTGGTGGAATAATTCTTCTGTCGACCCGTCTCAGGGGGTGGATTTCCTCTAGCGATGGGACAACCCCTCCCGTGCTGTAGCGTCTACGGAAAGTGCTGCAGCAGGGCTGTGGTAGTGGTTTAAGTGTAGACAATGCTGGAGATGAGGGATGCAGGGCCAAGGGGCATGCGCTTCCAGTGGCGGGAGGAAGGGAACATACCTGACCATAGATGAGCCCCAAGGACTCCCAAAGGAGAGGTGGGCTAGTGAGGGACGCTGCTTTGGTGACACTAATGCTAGGATAGCAGACACCACATTGTTAGGGCCAAATTCATGGCCATGAAAATGCATCGTGGACTGTGAAATCTGGTTCTCCCCATGTGACATCTGGTCTTTTGTGTGCTTTTGCCCGATGCTCTAAGGATCGCTGGCATTTTCTGAAAGGGTCCTGACCCAAAAGGGAGTTGCGGGAGTGGGGGGTCGCAAGTTTATTAGGGGGATTCTGGTATTGCCACCCTTATTTTAGCTCTGCCTTCAGAGTTGGGCAGCCAGAGAATGGCGGCTGCTAATCAAGGGCCCAGCTCTGCAGGCAGCAGCGCAGGTGTAAATGTGGCAACACCATCCCATGTTATTCTGACTTCTGTGCTGCTCCTGCTCCTGCTGGTTCTGCCTTCAGAGCTGGGCGCCCAGCCATCAGCCATCAATCTGTAGCTGCCCAGCTCTGAAGGCAGTGCTGCCAGCAGCAGTGCAGAAGTAAGGCTACCAGTACCCCCTTACAATAACCTTGCCCCCAACTCCTTTTTGGGTCAGGACCCCTTCATTTACAACACTGTGACATTTGAGATTCAAATAGCTGAAATCATGAAAATCACCATTTAAAAATCCCTATAACTGTGAAATTGATCCAAATGGACTGTGGACTGGGCCTGTCTTTCCCCAGAAATCGGTTCGCTTGTGCTAACAATCCCTGCAACAGCACAACTCCACAGGTAGGAAACTGATCCTATCCACACTTCATCATTCATTCTGGGTCTTGACACCAGTCTGGGAGGTATCGTCCCGGACCAGCACCAGGACCGCGAGGAACCAGAACAAAGATACGGAACAGAACGAGCTAAGGAACTGGGATGAACTGGTGGGCTGGATTTTCATGGTGTGTAAAGAATGTTGTAACTTGTAAAAGCATCCCAGAAATACTCCTTGCTGGAACCTGCGCCTTTGGGCGCCCCTTCTGTGTTGTGAATGTAGCGGCGCTGTGCTATATGGCTTCCCGGCACTGCTCAACTGTTCTTCCTGATTACTGGCTTTTAGGAATAAACCTGACGGATATCCAGTTCGGTCTCTTGAATTTATTTCCTAACGGGCCAAAGGGTGGGCAGGTCGGTGACAAACTTGTGTAGCGGCGAAGCAGCTGCTGTGTATTGTTGGTTTTCTCCAGTGAACTCACCCAGAATAATGATCAAAGACAAAAACACCATGTCCCCTATTGGGCAAACACTGTTCTCAGAGCTATCGCTCATACCTCAACCGTTCTGTACTTTCCTCAAAGGCACCCAGCACAAAGCCTTCAAACACACGTCTGCCAGACACCAAAGGCCACGGACTCAGTAGGGACACTGGTTTTGTCTTTTTACAACAGTTTGTAACCCACCAGGCTGCCCCCCCAAACCCTGTGTGCGTAACAACCTACTCCAAGCGCCCACTTCATTTCAAGTGACTGCCTCTACCGCATCTGGCTCCTTCTGCTCACCAATCTGTCTCTGCCAGCTCGTGGTTTGCTCACGCTGCCTCTTTCCCCAAAGCTGAAGAAGTGGTCAGAATTGCTTGAAAGCTTGTACCACAGGGCTGGGCAATAATTTTTGCAGGGGGGCCACTTCACAAATTTTGGCAGTGGTCACAGGTTGCCCCTGAAGGGCGGAGCCTCAGGTGAAAGGGACAGAACCTTGGGTTGAATGGGGCTGCTCCGTCTAGGAGCGGCCGGCCCCTGGTGGAGAGTGGGGGGGTTTGAAATTTTGCGCACTCCCCCGCCCCCAGGCACTGATTGGCCTGTGGGCAGTGGACAGTGTAAAATCTCTCACCTCCTGCCCCATCCAGGGTGCGTGGCGCCTGGAGGAACCATTAGCCATTTGGAGCAGCTGGCAGTTGTCTTTGGTGCTATGTGCCCATGGTGGGGTAGGACATTTCATGTGCTCCTCTTCCCAGGTCTCGATTGGCCTGGGGCGGGGAGCAGGAGGCGGCCGCAGGCCGGATCAAATGGCTTGGTGGTCGGAGCTAGTCTATGGAGCCTATCTTGCCCCCTGCTCTGAGGAGGAGGTGGCGATTTCTTCCTTCCGCGGACACGCTGTGTTTTTCCCTGTGCTGGGATGTGAACGAGCAGGGCCAGGCCAGGAATTTGGGGGTCTCAGCTGTGCTGCCCTCCTTCCATCCCGCTTCCCTCTCTCTGAACCAGGGCTCCCCTTTGCTCTGCAGGGTCTGAACCAGACCCCAGAAACAAGCAGGCTCCACTATATACTGGGGTGAGCCCCATGGGGAGGGGCAAAGAGGGGCTGTTAACAGGGAGTTTGGAGAGGGAGTTCTCCAGGTAAAGGAGGAAGCTAATACAGGACCCTTGAGGGAAGTGGCATTTAATAACAACTGAGGAATCTCTCAGAAGGAAGGCAGATATGGATGGTGATAGGTCTGCTGTTGTTACCTGCACAGCATGTGCCATGTTTGTCTTCCTTCCAGAAGAAAGAAGGGATTTCATCTGCACTAAGTGCAAGCTGGTCACCATTTTGGAAGAAAAAATTAGGGGATTTGAGGCCCAAGTATCAACCCTGCCTTCTATCAGAGAGGATGAAGAGTTCCTCGTAGAAGTCAGCGTTTAATCCTGCAGACACAGCAGGCTGAGGAGCCAGTCAGGGCAGTACAGGATAAGGAAGAAAATTGGCAGCATGTAACCTCTAGAAGGAGAAGAAGGCCAACTCAGGTATCCCCCATCCTGTAGAGGTAAGTAACCGCTATCAGGCTCTCGCCACAGGCACTGCGGTGGAGAATACTTTGGCAGGGACCTCTCAGGGAAGAAATCAGAAGGGAACACCATCCACCGGAAGGCATGGGATGCGTAGTCCTAAGGATGGGGTTCACGACCACCACCCCAAAAGAAGAAGACGGGTGGTGATGGTCGGGGACTCCCTCCTAAGAGGGACAGAGTCATCCATCTGCCATCTAGAGCTGCAATCCTGAGACGTGTGCTGCTTACCGGGAGCTCGCATTCAGGATGTGACCGAGTGTCTTCCGAAAGTGATTGAACCTCTTTCCGGTTCAAAGGTTCTTTGAGGTGGTCAACAGGTATGTGGACAAGGGGATCAAGGAATGTAAAGTTCAAGTGGTGTTGTCATCCATCCTTGCGGTTGAAGGAAAAGGTCCGGATAGGGATCGTCAATTCAGGAAGTAAATGCGTGGTTGCGCAGGTGGTGTCGGAGAGAGGGCTTTGGTTTCTTCGACCATGGACTCTATTCTGGGCACAAGGATTTCAAACCTAGTGAGGAGGGCTTTAAACTAGGTTCGTTGGGGGACGGTGACCAAAACCCTGAGGGAGTGGGAAGTCGAATACCGGGAAGAAATGCAAAGAGGAACAAGCAACAAAGGAGGACCCTGATTCGGATTGAGAAGATATGGCAACTAACTTGATATCTAAGGTATTTGTACACCAATGCAAGAAGCCTGGGAAACAAAGACGAAGAATTAGAAGCCCTGGCCAAGTCGAAGAACTATGATTTGATTGGAATAACGGAGACTTGGTGGGATGACTCGCATGACTGGAGAATTGTCATGGAACGGTATAAACTGTTCAGGAAGAAGAGGCAGGGGAGAAAAGGAGGAGGAGTTGCACTGCATGTAAGAGAGCAGTATGATTGCTTGGAGCTCCAGTATATAAAGGGAGAAAAGCCTGTTGAGAGACTATGGGTTAAGTTTAGAGGTGGAAGCAACAGGGGTGACGTTGTGGTTGGTGCGTGCTATAGACCACCAAATCAGGTGGATGAGATAGACGAGGCTTTCTTCAGACAGCTGAGAGAAGCTTCCAGAAAACAGGCCCTGATTCTCATGGGGGACTTTAATCCCCCTGACATCTGTTGGGAGACCAATACACCAGGATGTTGGACCTGATGGGACCTGGATGGGCTGTTCCCTCATTGCTCTTCCTGGCAGTACGTGACCAGGAAGAGAACTGGCAGCATGTAACTTCTAGAAGGGGAAAAGGCCAGCACAGGAATCCCCAATGCTATAGAGGTAAGTAATTGCTTTCAGGCTTTCTCCACAGGCTCTGCGATGCTGAATGCTTTGGAAGGGACCTCACAAGGAAGAAACCGGAAGGGAACACCGTCTACTGGAAGGCATGGGATTTGTAGTCCTAGGGATGGGGTTCCACGGCCACCACCCCCAAAAGAAGACGACGGGTGGTGGTGGTCGGGGACTCCCTCCTAAGAGGGACTGAGCCATCCCTCTGCCGTCCGGACCTGGAATCTCGAGAGGTGTGCTGCTTACCGGGAGCTCGCATTCAGGATGTGACTGAGAGGCTTACCAAACTGATCAAACCTTCGGATCGCTACCCCTTCCTGCTTCTCCACGTGGGAACTAACGATACGGCCAAGAATGACCTTGAGCGGGTGACTGCGGATTATGTAGCACTGGGAAGAAGGATCCAAGAATTCGGAGCGCAAGTGGTGTTCTTGTCCATCCTCCCTGTTGAAGGGAAAGGACTGGGCAGGGATCGTCGAATTGAGGACGTAAATGCGTGGTTGGGCAGGTAGTGTCGCAGAGAGGGCTTTGGTTTCTTTGACCATGGGACTCTGTTCCGGGCACAAGGGATTGTTAGGAAGAGATGGGATCCACCTACCAAGAGAGGAAGGAGCATCTTGTGGGCAGGCTTGCAAACCTAGTGAGGAGGGCTTTAAACTAGGTTCGTCGGGGGACGGTGACCAAAACCCTGAGGGAAGTGGGAAAGTCGAATACCGGGAAGAAATGCAGAGAGGAACGAGCAAGAAAGGAGGACCCCTGTTTCGAATGGAGAAGATAGGGTGATCAACTGGTTACCTGAGGTGTTTGTACACCAGTGTTTCCCAACTGGTGCTCTGGGGAACCCTGGGGTTCCACGAAGCAAAATGAGGGGTTCCGCGAGGAGCCGGCACTCCCCCGCCCCCTCTGAAAGAGAGAGAGAGCCAGCTAGCCAGCAGAGGCATGGGCAGCAGGTTGTATGGGCTCGTGGTGCCCATGCTCCACCAATATTTGGAGCTGGAGCAGGCCCCGGCCCCCCGCTCATCCTCCCACCCCAGCCCCAGAGCGTCTCTCCCCCGGCCCCGGCCCCGGCCCGTCGTGTGCAACCTTCACTGAGCTCCCCCTTGCTGGTTGCTGCTGCCCTGCACGGCGTGCTCAAACCGGTGGGCGGGGAGACGCCCAGGGGTGACGTAACGTCACGGCCCGAGATTTTAAAACTCCTGGGCGCTGTGTTGCGCCGTGCAGCTGAGTTGCGGGTTCCGAGTCCGGGGACGGAGCGCAGACTCCAGCCCCGCAAAGTGGAAGGCAGAAGGTAGGGGAAGGGGAAGGGCTGGGAGAGGAAGGGGCTTGTGCGGAGGGGAAGGGGAAGGGCTGGGAGAGGAAGGGGCTTGTGCGGAGGAGGAGGGGAGAGGGGGAAGAAAGGGGAAGGCACCAAGGGACAGGGTGGAGGAGAGACAAATGCCAGGGGCCAAGTGCAGACAATGAGGAAAAA
This sequence comes from Rafetus swinhoei, assembly GCA_019425775.1. NCBI lineage: Eukaryota > Metazoa > Chordata > Testudines > Trionychidae > Rafetus > Rafetus swinhoei. The sequence goes on along the minus strand of JAFJHL010000256.1, from coordinate 11,182,817 downwards.
GGCAGGAGGGGAGGTGTCGGTGGGAGGGGGACAGGGTGATGCTGGGAGGGGAGAGGGTAAGGGCATTGGGGGCTAGAGGCGGGAGGAGGAGGTGCTGGGAGAAGGCTTGAAAGAAGGGGTGGGCATGAGGAATGCCAGGATGGAGCAAGTCATGTGTGAGGGCACAGGGCATGAGGGAACAGGGGCAGAGGGTGGTGAGGGGTGGGCATCAGGAAAAGAGGGCAAAGGAGGTAGGGGCAGTAAGGGAAGGGAGGCAACAGGAGGGTGCAGGAGTAAGAGAAGGTGCAGGTGCCAGGGGATTCTGGGGGTGAAGCAGAAGGGCAGACACCTGCAGGGGAGGGACCACCACCAGAGGAGAGACGCAGGGCAGATTTCTAGATGGAGGTGTTGGAAGAGGGGATGAGGAGGGTAGCTCACATGATCAGAGTGGGGCTACTGGAGGAGTGGGCACAGGGAAGAGAGAAGGGCTGGTGGAGGGGGCAGGTTGCAGGAGGGCTGAGGGCAGTGAGAAGGGCAGGAGTCAGGACAGCAGAGGAGGGTGAGGAGTTGGAGGCAGCAGGCACCAGGAGCTGATGGAACAAGGGAGGAGACATGTCAGCAGAGAGAAAAGGAAAGGTTTAAAAATATGTATTAATAACTTGGGTGCCACAGTGGCACATCCAAACAAGCCACATGAACTCAGTACTGGTGCACAACACAAAATTCATTTTGCTCATGAGGAAACTCTTAGGCTATGTCTACACTGGCGGTTTCTTGCAAGAACATCTTGCACAAGAGTTCTTGTGCAAGAACACGTCCACACTGCCATGTGCGAGCTGTGCTTTTGCACAAGAGCATCTATGGCAGTGTGGATGCTCTCTTGCCCAAGAAAGTGCCGATGGCCATTTTAGCCATAGGGCTTTCTTGCACAAGAAATTCATGTTGCCTGTCCACACTGACCTCTTGCGCAAGAACAGTTGTGCAAAAGGGCTTATTCCTGAGCGGGAGCATCATAGTTCTTGCTCAAGAAGCCCTGATTTCATACGAGAACATCAGTGTACTTGTGCAAGAACACACGGCCAGTGTAGACAGGAAGTAAGTTTTTGAGCAAGAGCGGCCGCTTTGGTGCAAGATCGCACCAGTGTAGACACAGCCAAGGGGAGGGAGGCAGAGGCAGGGAATCAGTGCTGGCTCAGCATGTCTGCATGGTTTGGGGGAAGGTGCATGGAAATTGAGCTCAGCTGTGTTGCAAAGTGGGAGGTCCGGGAGCTGGGCTGGGCTGGGCTGCGGGGTGGCTGGGTGTGTGTGGAGCTCAGAGCTCAGTTTGGCTGCAGGAGGAGGGAGGTACCGGGAACCGGGGCTAGACTCAAGGGGAGGGAGGAGCAGGGAATCGGCACTTGGCTCAGCAGTTTTGCGGGGCTTGGGGGAGGTGCAGGGAAATGGGGCTCAGCTGTGCTGTGGGGGAGGCATGCAAGGAACCAGTGCAGGGCTCAGCTGGGCTGAGGTGGATGGGGGAGGGCATACGGATCAGACGGGCAGCTCAGCTGGGCTGTGAGGGGCTGCAGGGAACTGGTGCTGCACTCCCTTGGATTGTGGGGGATGGTTTTGGGGGAGGTGCAGGGAACCAGCAGGGGTGGGCAGCTCAGTTGGGTTGCAGGGGATAGAGGTGCAAAGAAGCTTAGTGGGGAGGGGGCGGGGGGGAACCAGGAGCCCTGAAATGACCTCCCCTGGTCCAAAATTCCCTCATCTGGGATCAGTCAGGTCCAGAGGCTGCCAGATCAGGGAGGCCCAACTCCTACCCAAGTCCCCTCCTTGCACCCTCCCTCGTAGCCAGACACCCTACCCCCAATCTGCTCCTGCTCCTCCCCTACATCCAGCCTGCTTCTGCACCCTACCTACCACCCAGACCTTGCCCCTTCCGCCCCACCTCCCTCCCAGATCCTGCACCCCATCCCTATCCCGCTCCTTGGCAGCCCTGCCATCCACCCTAGCACCTAGCACCACCCTGTCCCTGGCCCCAGCACCCTGCCTCACACCCCAGGACTCAGCACCACCCTGGCCCTGGCCCCAGCACCCTGCCTCACACCCCAGGACTCAGCACCACCCTGGCCCTGACCCCAGCACCCTGCCATCCACACTAGCACCCAGCAGCACCCTGTTCCTTGTCCCAGCACCCTGCCAGTCACCCTAGTGCCCAGCAGGACCATGCCCCTGACCCCAGTACCCTGCCACCTGCCTGCCCCAGCACCTTGCCCCAGCACCCTGCCACCTGAGCCAGCATCCTTCCACCTAGCAGCACCCTCACCCCAGCCCCAGCCCCCACTTTCACTCTGTCCCCTGCCCCCATTTGGCACCACATTAGTGAGGCTTGGGGGTTTTTGGAGGGGGTTGGGTTTGCATCTCACTTGTGTGGCCCCAACTGACTTCTGTGGGTCAGTGACCCTTGACTCAAAACAGGTTCCTCACCCCTCTCATATATAAAGACAATGCTAAAACCTTTTGAGTTTGACATAATATTTTATTTAAAAATGAAGCCTGGCCAACAAGCCCCCAATTGGGGCCAAACCCCCATCTCACTGCAGCATCATAACACACCTGACCCCAAATCTGAGCCTGTCATACACTGGAACCCCCTGTCCTGAGCCTCTTACATCCCCAAACTCCTGCATCCCCACATCCTCAGTCTTCTGCCACAACATTCCTCCACCATCCACACATCACAAATCTGTGTCCTGAGCCATCATACTCACAACCTTCTTGCCCTGAGTCCCTCACATATCCAGCCCAAACTCCTGCACCCTCACATCCACATCCACATCCCCTCCCCGAGCCAACATCCCCTTCTCCTGCATCCAGATTCCCTCCCAGAGCTTGTACTTCTTACCCCTTCCCACACCCAAATCCCTCATTCCCACCCCACACCTCCTGTCTCAACCTAGTGAGAGTGTATAAGGGCTGGGGATAGCAAGTGATGGAGAGGAGGGGAACAGAGCGGATGAGGCCTCAAGGAAGGGGGTGGGGTTCTTGGGGAAGGATTGTGATTTTCATGAATTGGTGGGTCCCTCTCCCCCCATTTTTTTTTTTTTTTTTTTTGCTTGACAAACCTAGGGGTTCCTTGAAATTCTGAAAACCTGAAAAGGGTTCCTCGGCCAAATAAAATTGGGAAACACTGTTGTACACTAATGCGAGAAGCCTGGGCAACAAACAGGAAGAACTGGAGGCCCTGGCCCAGTCCGAGAAATATGATTTAATTGGGATAACAGAGACTTGGTGGGATGACTCGCATGACTGGAGCGCTGTCATGGAAGGGTATAGATTGTTCAGGAAGAACAGGCAGGGGAGAAAAGGAGGAGGAGTTGCACTGTATGTAAGAGAGCACTATGATTGCTCTGAACTCCAGTATAAAGAGGGAGAAAAACCTGTTGAGAGTCTATGGGTTAAGTTTAAAGGAGCAAACAACAGCAGTGATGTTGTGGTTAGTGTCTGCCACAGGCCACCGAATCAGGTGGATGAGGTAGATGAGGCTTTCTTCAGACAACTGAGAGAAGCTTCCAGATCGCAGGCCCTGGTTCTTGTGGGGGACTTTAATCACCCTGACATCTGTTGGGAAACCAATACGGCAGTACACAGGCAAACCAGGAAGTTTTTGGAGAATGTTGGGGATAACTTCTTGATGCAAGTGCTGAAGGATCCGACCAGGGGCTGTGCGCAGCTTGACCTTCTGCTCACAAACAGGGAGGAACTAATAGGGGAAGTAGAGGTGGGTGACAACCTGGGAAGCAGTGATCAAGAGATGGTAGATTTCAGGATCCTGACCAAAGGAAGAAAAGAGAATAGTAAAATACATACCTTGGACTTCAAAAAAGCAGATTTTGACTCCCTTAGAGATCTGATGGGCAGAATCCCCTGGGATGCTAACATGAAGGGGAAAGGAGTCCAGGAGAGCTGGCAGTATTTTAAAGAAGCCTTATTGAAGGCACAGAAAGAAACCATCCCGACACGTAGCAAGAGAGGCAAAAATGGTAGGAGACCGGACTGGCTTACAGGGGAAATCCTTGGTGAACTTAAGCACAAAAAGGAAGCTTACAAAAAGTGGAAACTTGGACAAATGACCAGGGAGGAGTTTAAATGTATAGCTCGAGAATGCCGGGGGGTTATCAGGAAGGCGAAAGTGCAAATGGAATTGCGACTGGCTAAGGATGTGAAGGATAACAAGAAAGGCTTCTACAGGCATGTTAACAAGAAGAAGGTGATCAGAGAGGGTGTGTGGCCCCTACTGGATGAAGGAAGTAACCTAGTGACAGATGATGTGGGGAAAGCTGAAGTACTCACTGCTTTCTTTGCCTCTGTATTCACAGACAAGGTCGGCTCCTGGACTTCTGCACTAAGTGACACAAGATGGGATGAAGGTGGACAGCCCTTGGTGGTAAAGAACAGGTTAGGAGCTATTTAGAAAAGCTAAACGTACACAAATCCATGGGTCCGGACTTAATGCATCCGAGGGTACTGAGGGGAGTTGGCAAATGTCATTGAGGAGCCTTTGGCCATTATCTTTGAAAAGTCGTGGAGATGGGGAGAAATCCCGGATGATTGGAAAAAGGCAAATGTAGTGCCCATCTTCAAAAAAAGTGAAGAAGGACGATCCAGGGAACTATAGGCCGGTCAGTCTTACCTCGGTTCCTGGAAAAATCATGGAAGGGATCCTTAAGGAATCCATTTTGAGGCACTTGGAAGAGAGGAAAGTGATTAGGAATAGTCAGCATGGATTCACAAAGGGCAAGTCGTGCCTGACCAATCTGATTAGCTTCTATGATGAGGTAACTGGCTCTGTGGACGTGGGAAAGTCAGTGGATGTGATTTACCTTGACTTTCGCAAGGCTTTTGATACGGTCTCCCACAATATTCTTGCCAGCAAGTTAAGGGAATGTGGATTGGACAAATGGACAGTAAGATGGATAGAAAGCTGGCTAGAATGCCGGGCCCAGCGGGTAGTGATCAACGGCTCGATGTCAGGATGGCAGTCAGTTTCTAGCGGAGTGCCCCAAGGTTCGGTTCTAGGACCGGTTTTGTTCAATATCGTTATTAGTGACCTGGATGAGGGGATGGATTGCACCCTCAGCAAGTTTGTGGATGACACTAAGCTAGGGGGAGAGGTAGATACGCTTGAGGGCAGAGATAGGGTCCAGAGTGACTTAGATAAATTGGAGGATTGGGCCATAAGAAATCTGATGAAGTTCAACAAGGACAAGTGCAGAGTCCTGCACTTGGGACGGAAGAATCCCAAGCATAGTTACAAGCTGGGGACCAACCAATTAAGTAGTAGTTCTGCAGAAAAGGACCTGGGGGTTACAGTGGATGAGAAGCTGGATATGAGTCAACAGTGTGCCCTTGTAGCCAAGAAGGCTAATGGCATATTAGGTTACATTAAGAGGAGCATTGCCAGCAGATCCAGAGATGTCATTATTCCCCTTTATTCGGCTTTGGTGAGGCCACATCTGGAGTATTGTGTCCAGTTCTGGGCCCCCCACTACAAAAAGGATGTGGACGCATTGGAGAGGGTCCAGCGGAGGGCAACCAAAATGATTAGGGGGCTGGAGCATATGACTTATGAGGAGAGGCTGAGGAGTTGGGTCTGTTTAGTCTGCAGAAGCGAAGAGTGAGGGGATTTGATAGCAGCCTTCAACTTCCTGAAGGAGGTTCCAAAGAGGATGGAGAGAGGCTGTTCTCAGTAGTGACAGATGGCAGAACAAGGAGCAATGGTCTCAAGTTGTGGTGGGAGAGGTCCAGGTTGGATATTAGGAAAAACTATTTCACTAGGAGGGTGGTGAAGCACTGGAATGGGTTCCCTAGGGAGGTAGTGGAGTCTCCATCCCTGGAGGTGTTTAAGTCTCGGCTTGACCAAGCCCTGGCTGGGTTGATCTAGTTGGGATTGGTCCTGCCTAGAGCAGGGGGCTGACTTGATGACCTTCTGAGGTCTCTTCCAGCTCTATGGTTCTATGATTCTATGATGCCCAGACTCACTCGAGTCACCACTGCCTAGCACAGGAGGCAGAGTGAGGGGCGATGCCCTCGCATGTCCCATGCTGTCTGCACCACATGGGTGCTTGAGTCACTTTGTGGCTTGTGCGGCAGGAAGTCCAGTGGGATCTAACAGCCGAGCTGAAAGGGCACCCGCCCACTAACCTTGGCCCCAGAGAGGAAGTCGCCTGCATAGCTGAGAGATCTGAAGGTGACCAGGGGAAGATGCTGAACCCATCTGGAGAACCTCGGCAGGGCCAGGAGGACCCAGGGAAATGGGCTAGGCTCCGTCCCCTTCCCACGGTGAGACATGCCAGCTCCTTTGCTGGCAGAAGAGGACTCTGCTGATCAGTGTAGTGTTCCCGGGAGAGGGCGGGAGGGGGTAGGAGGAGGGATCGGGCAGTCGGGTTCCTTCCCTTTGCTCCTCTATGGTGCTCAAAGAAAGCTGAAAAAGGAATTAGGTTTTTCCCCTTTTCAAAAGCAGATCAGAAATGGGGGTCTCACCCACTCTGCCCTCCCTGGAAGCCCAGATAAGACTGAGGGGGCCGTCAGGACTGACAGTGTCACACACCCTGCGCAGGGAAAACCTGGCTGCCTGGAAGGGGATGTAATTGTTTTCCACCAATTTTTTCAAACAATTTCCTCCAGCATCTGTTCCCGTCTACATCTGTGTAGCTCCTGAGTCACACTCCTGAGTGCACTCTAGATTTACCTTGGTGTAACTGGGAGCAGAGTTTGGCGTTTCGGCTTTGTCCTTTTCAGCTTTGTGAGTGCCCATTTAACTCAAATGCCGGAGACACAGTGGGGAGAAAAGCTCTTTTAGCTAACGATACACACAGATCCCTGCCTTTTTAATTACTGTTCGGCTTGATCCAAAATGGGCCCCGCTGAGTGCTGGGGTGGGGGGTAAGAGTCAGGACAGGGTTATCTGGGCCATTTCCCCCTTTCCAGATGTCCCTTCTCACAAATCGGCAGCTGGTGATCCCCACCCTCGTCATCCTGGCCACCAAACTGCTCCTGGTGACCCTGGCCCTCTTCTTCTGTGAGTATCCACTGTGACCTAGCCAGAGATGTTTTGGTGAAGGCTGAGCATCGTTAGAGACAGCACAGGCTAGTAGAGAGAGTATGGGACTAAGCTTTAGGGGACTTGGGCTCCATTCTATCTGGGTGACCTTGGGCAAGTCATAGTAATGCCCCTGCCTCAGTTTCCCCATGTGGAAAAATGGGTTTCGTGAGTATGCTCCCTGAACAGAACACTAGTTATTAGGTCCTGGGATGCCCCCTCCTCACATCCTGCTCATTCCTGCTCCTAGGGGGTGAGAGCCTCTTGGGGGAGCCCCTCTCTGGGATTCCTGTCCCACCCAGCAACAGGCATAACAGAGCAGATGAGGAGCTGCCACCCAGTGCACTGGCAGAAGGGTGTGAGGTCCCTGAGGCTCACAGTGGGGCTCTGCTCAGTTTCACAGATGTCTCCATCTACAGACATGGTCGGGGACCTCAGCCCCACCACCGAGAGGGATGCTGCAGGTAAGATCAGGGCTGGGGGGAGGGGTAAATGGCAGGTGCTCTCTGGCCTCCTGCTGATTGGTCCCCATCTCCCTTCCCTTAATGGCCCCTCCTGTGCCTTGGGAACAATTATGACACCCTCATGGGGGGGGATGAGCATCTAGCAAGACGGGGCTGCTGCAGTGTCTCCCTCCAAGTTTGGAATGGAGGAGTGTGGGGGAGAATCAGCCTGCAGATGAGGTGGGAGGGAAGGGAGCTGGAAAGTCTTGGGGTACAGGGTGGGGTTCCCTGTAAGCCGTGTGCTTGTGCGGCCGCTTAGCAGGGAATCAAATGCCGCCCATGGCTCAGTTTTTTGTTTCTACTGGGGTGCACATTTGCACATGTCTTGGTAATTCATTCCAGTGCTTAACTACCTTGACAGCTAGGAAGTTGTTAAGCTTATTTCGAGTCTACACTGCACATGGGACTCGAAATAAGCTACGCAAATTGAGTTGCTTATTTTGAGTTAATTTTGAAATAGAGCGCTATTCGGAAACGTCCCTTACTCCTCGTGGAACGAGGTTTACAGGAACATCCGAATAACAAGCCCGTTATATTTAAAAATAATGGGTATGTTCAAAAGACGTGGAATAGCTATTTCAGGATAAATCACTTTCGGAAGATACTCGGTCATATCCTGAACGTGAGCTCCTGGTAAGCAGCACACATCTCGAGATTGCAGGTCTGGATGGCAGATGGATGACTCTGTCCCTTTTAGGAGGGAGTCCCCGACCATCACCACCCGTCTTCTTTTTTTGGGGGTGGTGGTCGTGGAACCCCCATCCCTAGGACTACATCCCATGCCTTCCGGCGGATTGTGTTCCCTTCTGATTTCTTCCCTGAGAGGTCCCTGCCAAAGTATGCTCCACCGCAGTGCCTGTGGCGAGAGCCTGATAGCGGTTACTTACCTCTACAGGATGGGGGATACCCGAGTTGGCCTTCTTCTCCTTCTAGAGGTTACATGCTGCCAATTTTCTTCCTTATCCTGTACTGCCCTGACTGGCTCCTCAGCCTGCTGTGTCTGCAGGATTAAACGCTGACTTCTATCGAGGAACTCTTCATCCTCTCTGATAGAAGGCAGGGTTGATACTAGGGTCTCAAATCCCCTAATTTTTTCTTCCAAAATGGTGACCAGCTTGCACTTAGTGCAGATGAAATCCCTTCTTTCTTCCGGGAGGAAGACAAACATGGCACATGCTGTGCAGGTAACAACAGCAGACCTATCACCATCCATACCTGCCTTCCTTCTGAGAGATTCCTCAGTTGTTATTAAATGCCACTTCCCTCAAGGGTCCTGTATTAGTTTCCTCCTTTACCTGGAGAACTCCCTCTCCAAACTCCCTGTTAACAGCCCCTCTTTGCCCCTCCCCATGGGGCTCGCCCAGTATATAGTGGAGCCTGCTCGTTTCTGGGGTCTCCACAAGTGGATTCCCCAGCATGGCATCCAGAATCCAAATAGCTCCACAGTGTAGACGTAAGCCTAATGTCCACCCTACACCTCCCTTGCTGCAATTTAAGCCCGTTGCTTCTTGTCCTGTCATCAGAGGTTAAGGAGAATAATTTTTCTCCCTCCTTGTAAAACCCTTTTTGGTACTTGAAAGCTGTTATCATGTCCCCTCTCAGACTATGTCTATGCAGCAGAGCTATTTCAGGATACCAGAGATATCCGAAAATGGCTATTCCACGTCTTAAGAGCAACCCCTTTATATCAAAACTAGCCAATTAGCCCGTCATAAGACAGGATTTTCAGGTCTTCTTTCCTGAGCTCTCTTGCTCTCTCTCTCTCTCCTCCTACTGCCTCCCCCCCTCTTTCTCAGCTCTCCTCTGCCTCCTGCCTCTCTCTCCGTCTCTTTCTTTCTCTTCTCCCCTCCTGCCTCTCACTCTCCCTTTCTCTTCTCCTCCTCCTCCTGCCTCTCTCTCCCCTCTGTCTTTCCCCGCCCTCCTTCCCCTTGCCCTTCCCCTTCCCTCCCGCTGTGGCGCTTGGCTGAGTGCTGCCTGCTCAGCCTGGCTGCCACGAGGAAGGGGGGTAGGGTGTCGTACACGGCCAGGGGGCGGGACCGTGTATGTCACCGCCTTCCCTCTGCCTCCCACCCCGGGGGAGCCCAAACAGCCCCTTGCGCTGCTGGCTCCCTCGGTGGCCCGGCTGAGGGGCGCAGCACTCAGCTGAGTGTCACAGCGGGAGGGGAAGGAGGCGGTGACGTACACAGCCCCACCCCCTGGCCGTGTACATCAGCGCCCAGCCCCCTTCCCCTCCCTGCATGGCGGCTCGGCTGAGTGTTGCACACTCAGCCGGGCCGCCGCGGGGAGGAGGGGCGGGGCAGTGACGTACACGGACAGGGGGCGGGGCTGACTATGTCACTGCCCCCCCTCCCGTGGCAGCCCGGCTGAGGGGCACACCACGCAGCGCCATGGCGGGAGGAGGAAGGCGGGGCCGTGACGTACACGGCCCTGCCCCCTGGCCGTGTACATCACCGCCCGGCCCCCCTTCCTGTCCCACCAGGGCTCAGCTGAGCGGCGCAGCGCCAGCTCCACTCAGCTGGGCCGCGGCCGGGGAGCAAGCAGCGGCAAGCGGCCATTTGGGGTCCGGCTGCAGCCAGTGGCTGCACCCCACCCCCTCGCCAGGTCTGCTTCCAGCCCCCCTCCTCTCGTCCAGCTCCACGGCCCCGATCCCCCCCAGCTCTGCTTCCTGCCCCTCTTCCTGCTGGCCAGTCCCACGGCCCCCAGACACCCCTCACCTCTCCCCGCCAGCGCTGCTTCCCTCCCCCTTCCTCCAGGCCCCATCCTCCCCTCCAGCCCCACAGCCCCGATCCTCCCCAGCTCTGCTTCCAGCCCCCCTTCTGGCCAGACCCGCCCCCTTCCCCTCCCTGCATGGCGCCCTGCCCCCTTCCCCTGCCTGCCACTTGCTCCTCCGCCGGTGCCCAGCTGTGCGCCGCTCAGGTGGGCCCGGCGCGCCGCTCAGCTGGGCCCGCGGAGCCACAGCGCCATGGAGGGAGGGGAGGGAAGGGGCGGCTGGATGTCTGGCTGGCAGTCGTCGTCAAGCAAGGTGCCCCAGGGGTCAGTTCTAGGACTGATTTTGTTCAACATCTTTATTAATGACCTGTATGAGGTGATGGATTGCACCCCAGAAAGTTTGTGGATGACACTAAGCTAGGGGGAGAGGTAGATATGTTGGAGGGTGGGGATAGGGTCCAGAGTGACCCAGACAAATTGGAGGATTGCGCCACAAGAAATCTGATGAGGTTCAACAAGGATAAGTGCAGAGTCCTGCACTTGGGACGGAAGAATCCCAAGAACTGCTATAGGTTGGGGGCTGACTGGCTAAGCAGCAGTTCTGCAGAAAAGGACCTGGGGTTTACAGTGGACGAGAAGCTGGACATGAGTCAACAAGCTGGATATATAGCCAAAATGGTGTAATGTAGTGGAGAGCTGTCCACTCTTGTGGCCCTGGGCCCTCTCTGGTTTTGCAGTCACTGGATGCTGGGTTGGGCTGTGGGTGACCCCTACTGGCCTGTGCTGCTCTGCAGAGACTGTGTATGTGCCTCTGTGCACTGCCCAGTGGGGGCTGTGTCTACACTGGACCCCTTTTCCGGAAAAGGGATGCAGATGAGACAAGTCGGAATTGCAAATGCAGCGGGGATTTAAATTTTCCCGCTCCATTTGCATGAACATAACTGCCGCTTTTTTCGGCTCAGGCTTTGCTGGAAAAAGCGCCAGTCTAGACAGGATCTTTTGAAAATAAACCCTTTCCGAAGGTCTCTTATTCCTACTTTCAAGTAGGAAATAAGAGATCTTTGGAAAAGGGCTTTATTTTCCGAAGATCGTCTAGACTGGCGCTTTTCCGGCAAAGCCCGAGCTGGAAAAAGTGGCAGTTATGTTCATGCAAATAGCGGGGATATTTAAATCCCGCTTCATTTAATTCGCTGTGTCTCATTAGCATCCCTTTTCCAAAAAAGGGTGCCAGTGTAGACACAGCCTGGGTGTATTGCCAAGAGGCAAAGGTTCTTCCCTTAAGGGATTTGGAGGCAATAAGCACACAAATTGGGTGGAGGCTTAAAAACTTTACTTAGCAAATATTAAGGTAAAGTACAGTGCTTAATATTAGAATAAAGTACAATGCTTATTAAGCAAATCTTAGAATAAAATACAACACTTATTAAGCCTAAACAAATCTTAGAATAAAATGCAATGCTTACTAAGAAAGTACAATGCTTATTAAGCCTAAACAGATTTCAGAATGAAATGCAATGCTTATTAAGAAAATCTCAGGATAGGATACAATACTTATTAAGCCTAAGCCTATCTTAAAGTAAAATGCAATGCTTACTAAAAAAATACAATGCTTATTAAGCCTAAGCAAGCCTCAGAATAAAATGCAATGCTTACGTCCCTTCTGCTGTTGGGAATCCCCTGAAGAAGGACAGCGGATGGACCCCAGTGGCCGGTACGTAGCACCTCCTGCGGCTTCAGTCTACACCAAGGTTCCAATGTTAGGAATATTCTCAGCCTTTATATATTGTTGGATCTACAGTAATCACACCTGTTGTTTTGAGAACCTGACCAGATCACTGATACATTGCATATTTTCCCAGATCCAATAATTAGCTTGTTGATACTTTGCATAATTTCCCAGGCCAAATAATTAGCATGATCAGGTGGGAAACATTCAGCAAATATAGCTATGTGATCTTCCCAAGCACTCCTGCACTCCCAGACCAGGTGGATGGCCTTGGGACCTGTCCCAGAACTTGTTGAAAGTCAACAGTGCATTCCTACGCTGTACCATCTTAAGCAAACAGCTAACAAAAGAATAATAAGAAACAAAAAGCATCAATGGCTACCTCGCACATCCTGGCCTTACAGGAGATGCTGGCATAAAAGGAATGATTGTGGTACACCACCTAATTTCCCCGACCTCACAATCGTCTTCCACATTTCCACTACAGTGGGTGTGGTCCCTGAGGGCAGGCATGTAGGCCATGGCTAGAAATTTCTCACCCGGCCAGGAGTTTGAACAAAGGAAGGGGTGTGGCTACCTGGGGGGAGTGAGTGACCCATGGCAGAGAGAGGGGGGCAGTCTTGGCTGGGCAGACATGGGGAGAACAGACTGAGTCAAGTATTGGGGGGTTCAGGGGTCTGTGAACCCCGGCCCCCAAGAGATCTAAGGCTGCCTGCCCTGACTCCTATGTCCACATCGAATCCGGGCTGTGCTGTATCTCTGAGAAGCAATAAATGCTCCCTATTCTACTGGCTGGCGGAGTCACATCTTGCTGCGGATGGGGGTGCAGGGTTGGGGGTTCCCGACACGCTGTCACAGAAGGCTAATGTCATATTGAGGTTCAATAATCCAGGGAAGTGATTATTCCTTTATTTGGCACTGGTGAGGCCACATCTGGAGTACTGCCTCCAGTTCTGGGCCCCCCGTAACAGAAAGGATATGGATGCATTGGAGAGGGGCCAGCGGAGGGTAACAAAAAATGATGCGGGAGCTGGAGCACATGAATTACAAGGAGAGGCTGAGGGATTTGGGCTTATTTAGTCTGCAGAAGAGAAGAGTGAGGGAGAATAGTATAAGGGGTCTACCATCAATCAAACATTAACCCCGCCCCCTGGTCCCTTTAACCCCGCCTCCTGTCACCGGACATCCCGCCCTTGGGGACTCTAAGGACTCACCCCAACACCCTTCACCAATCAGGAAGGGTTTTTCCCCTGAAGGACCGCCCCGCGAACCACTTTGACCAATTGGGGGGCAGTTCCAGGACCAGATGACCCACCCAGAAGTGGGTCATGTGACCCCTCTAAGAACTCGCCCTGCCACCCTCTACCAATCAGGAAGGGTTTTTTCCCCTGAAGGACCGCCCCGCAAACCACCTTGACCAATTGGGGGGCAGTTCTGGGACCGGATGACCCGCCCGGAAGTGGGTCATGTGACCCCTCTAAGGGCTCGTCCCACCACCCTCTACCAACCAGGAAGGGCTTTTCCCATGTAGGACCTCCCTGTGAACCTCTTTGACCAATCGGGGGGCAGTTCTGGGACCGGTTGACCCGCCCAGAAGTGGGTCGTGTGACCCCTCTAAGAGCTTCCTGTGCCACCCTCTGCCAATCAGAGCATAGCACTTCCCCATAAGTTCTAGCGCCACAGAAAAGAGGCCATCTTGTTCCAAGAGTGCGTGTTTCAGAGATCGTGCAAACGCTGAGCGGAAACATGGGTTCTTTCACCAACTTTGTTTTGGTGCCAAGGAGAAAATGCTACATCAGTGACAGTTCCGAGGAGTAAGGAGAAGTTGAAGGGAGCCCATTGGCCCAGCCACTGATGGATACACCAGAATCTGACGCCGAAACCCAACTGCTCACGAGGCAGCCTGACGAGCTAGACAGCCTGGAGGAGGAAGGTGCCCACGGCTCCCAGGAGTTGGACAAGGTGAATGGAAAAGAAGTCAAACAGGTAAATGAATGATCAAAGTTGGGGCATAATGGGGTTAGGAACCAACCGGGATTTTGTAAACCTAAAAAAAATATGACCAGAGGGTCTTACATTATTTCTTTCTGGCAATCTCTCGACAGCTCGACAATGCCTTTCTAGATGACCCTAAGACCCAGGACAGCATTGCATCGGACAAGGAAGACGAACCGGGCCCACCTTGTTTTTGCTCAACACCGATACAAAGCATTGAGGAGAATGCCAAGGATGACGGCTATGAAGAACTCAGGAGGTGGCTTGGCATCGAACTAGCTGAGCCAGTGCCACATCATAAGCGTAAAAAAGTCATGCGCTCTATTGTACGCATTGGTGTTTATACCGTCCTTAGCCACTGTCTTAGGGAAAAGCTTTTTGAGGACTGTGAGGGTTGTGTCATAGATGCGCCAGCCCAGCGGCACCATGACTGTGTGACTTGGACTTCAGAGGATATAAACTGGAAGGTCCAGGGCCTATGTGCTGAACTGTGTTTGGAAAGCTTATTAAATACTGTTATTGCCGTAGGTTATGCTATGCAACGTCTGTGCTTAACTCAAGAACTCTTAGCGCAAGGGGTGACTTTGGTAAATGCAGTGCAATTCAGTCGAGATCCTCACAGTGTTTAAAGACCATGACCAAGCCAAAAGACGCCTGCTTAGAGCGTTATATTGACCGTCTGGTGCGTACAAAAAGTTACAGAACCCTGCTTAAGAAAAAGACTATTTGTAAGATGTCTAAAAGGATTAAGTTAGAGAATCATGAGGGGACACACATGAGATACAAAACTTGGTAGCTCTAAATATAAATATCTATTGAAAAGGGGCTTTTGTGACTATCGTCTGTCAGAAAGTTTGTGTGATCTTTATATGAGTAATAGTTTTGGTGGAACACCATGGCCTGTATGTCTTTTAAATAAAATAATTTTATAAAAAAAAGTTTGTGAGAATCCACTTTGTATAAAGGGGTCCCATTTATTGAAAAACCCTGAAAGATGTATGGTAGAAACTTGGGGAAGGAAAACCCCCCCCAGAATGTTTTGTTTTTTAAATAAAAGGAAAAAAATCAAACCCATAGCCGGGATTTATTAGACATGTGTTTGAGTACAACAGAGCTGACTCACCCAGTTGAACTCAATGGTTTAACCACATCTCACTGAATAGCCAGGGTGCTCTAGTCAATGGCTAGTTCTAGGTTGACCACTTACCCTTGTTGAGGTTAATGTTCAGTAATTAAATTTGATGGGTTGGATGGGTGGGGATGGGTGAACTCTGATGAATATCTAATTAAATAATGCCTTAGGAGTTTGCAGACCCTATTAGACAGTTTAAATATTACCTAGGAGTTTGTAAAACTCTATTGGGCAGTTTAAATAAAACCTTAGGGTTGCGTCTAGACTGGCAAGTTTTTCCGCAAAAGCAGCCGATTTTGTGGAAAATCTTGCCAGCTGTCTACACTGGCCGCTTGAATTTGCGCAAGAACACTGACGATCTAATGTAAGATTGTCAGTGTTCTTGAGCAAATACTATGCTGCTCCCATTCAGGAAAAAGCCCTCGTGCGCAAATGTATTTGTGCAAGAGGGCCAGTGTAGACAGCTAAAAACTGTTTTGTGCAAAAAAGCCCCGATGGCGAAAATGGCGATCGGGCTTTCTTAAAAAACGCGTCTAGATTGGCACGGATGCTTTTCTGCAAAAAGTGCTTTTGCGCAAAGCGTCTGTGCCAATCTAGACGCTCTTTTCCGCAAATGCTTTTAACGGAAAAACTTTTCCGTTAAAAGCATTTGCGGAAAATCATGCCAGTCTAGACGTAGCCTAGGAGTTGACTTAAATGCTATGAGTCACTCTTTCTAGCAACTCAGGGACATTAAAACAATATATTTACCCCCCCCCCCAAAAAAGTCTAACTCAAACCTGAAATATTTGAAGAGTCCCCAAATTTTTCACCATACTTTAGAACAAGCAATTGCTGTTAAAATGATCAAACATTAAAAACCTACAGGTATGTGTCGAATGCTTCCTGTGCTTGTGATACATTTTCTTTCTAAATATGAAAGAAACATGTTTTTTTAAAAAAACATTCATTGATATTTGCAAAGGGCCCTCATTCAGGAGAAGTTACAGTAACATTAAGGATTGTTATATATGATGATTTACTGTTTAATGCTGTAAGAAGGCCCAGAGAAACAGAAAAAACAAAATGTATATTAAACTAAATAAGGGGGGAAAACCCCCAAAGTAGCCTAGATATGTAGACAATTTAACCCCCCCCCCTTCAGAAAAAATTGGGAGGGATGCTTAAATTCTTTAAACTATCTAGTACAGTGTTTCCCAATTTTATTTGGCCGAGGAACCCTTTTCAGGTTTTCAGAATTTCAAGGAACCCCTAGGTTTGTCAAGCAAAAAAAAAAAAAAAAAAAGGGGGAGAGGGACCCACCAATGCATGAAAATCACATTCCTTCCCCAAGAACCCCCCACCCCCATTCCTTGAGGCCTCATCCGCTCTGTTCCCCTCCTCTCCATCACTTGCTATCCCCAGCCCTTATACACTCTCACTAGGTTGAGACAGGAGGTGTGGGGTGGGAATGAGGATTTGGGTGTGGGAAGGGGTAAGAAGTACAAGCTCTGGGAGGGAATTTGGATGCAGGAGAAGGGGATGTTGGCTCGGGGAGGATGTGGATGTGGATGTGAGGTGCAGGAGTTTGGGCTGGATATGTGAGGACTCAGGGCAAGAAGGTTGTGAGTATGATGGCTCAGGACACAGATTTGTGATGTGTGGATGATGCAGGAATGTTGTGGCAGAAGACTGAGGATGTGGGGATGCAGGAGTTTGGGGATGTAAGAGGCTCAGGACAGGGGGTTCCAGTGTATGATAGGCTCAGATTTGGGGTCAGGTGGTGCAGGAGTGTTATGATGCTGCAGTGAGATGGGGGTTTGGCCCCAATTGGGGGTTTGTTGGCCAGGCTTAATTTTTAAATAAAATATTATGTCAAACTCAAAAGGTTTTAGCATTGTCTTTATATATGAGAGGGGTGAGGAACCTGTTTTGAGTCAAGGGTCACTGACCCACAGAAAAGTCAGTTGGGGCCACACAAGTGAGATGCAAAAAAAACCAACCCCCTCCAAAAACCCCCAAGCCTCACTAATGTGGTCCCAAATGTGCTGATGGAGGCAGGGGACAGAGTGAAAGTGGGGGCTGGGGCTAGGGTGAGGGTGCTGCTGGGTGGAAGGATGCTGGCTCAGGTGGCAGGGTGCTGGGGCAAGGTGCTGGGGCAGGCAGGTGGCAGGGTGCTGGGGTCAGGGGCATGGTCCTGCTGGGCACTAGGGTGACTGGCAGGGTGCTGGCACAAGGAACAGGGTGCTGCTGGGTGCTAGCGTGGATATCAGGGTGCTGGGGTCAGGGTCAGGGTGGTGCTGAGTCCTGGGGTGTGAGGCAGGGTGCTGGGGCCAGGGCCAGGGTGGTGCTAGGTGCTAGGGTGGATGGCAGGGTGCTGGGGCCAGGGCCAGGGTGGTGCTAGGTGCTAGGGTGGATGGCAGGGCTGCCAAGGAGCGGGATAGGGATGGGGTGCAGGATCTGGGAGGGAGGTGGGGGGCGGAAGGGGGCAAGGTCTGGGTGGTAGGTAGGGTGCAGAAGCAGGCTGGATGTAGGGGAGGGAGCAGGAGCAGATTGGGGGTAGGGTGTCTGGCTACGAGGGAGGGTGCAAGGAGGACTTGGGTAGGAGTTGGGCCTCCTGATCTGGCAGCCTCTGGACCTGACTGATCCCAGATGAGGGATTTTTGGACCAGGGAGGTCATTTCAGGGCTCCTGGTTCCCCGCCCCCTCCCCACTAAGCTTCTTTGCACCTCTATCCCCTGCAACCCAACTGAGCTGCCCACCCTGCTGGTTCCTGCACCTCCCCAAAACCATCCCCCACAATCCAAGGGAGTGCAGCACCAGTTCCCTGCAGCCCCTCACAGCCCAGCTGAGCTGCCCGTCTGATCCGTATGCCCTCCCCCATCCACCTCAGCCCAGCTGAGCCCTGCACTGGTTCCTTGCATGCCTCCCCCACAGCACAGCTGAGCCCCATTTCCCTGCACCTCCCCCAAGCCCCGCAAAACTGCTGAGCCAAGTGCCGATTCCCTGCTCCTCCTTCCCCTTGAGTCTAGCCCCGGTTCCCGGTACCTCCCTCCTCCTGCAGCCAAACTGAGCTCTGAGCTCCACACACACCCAGCCACCCCGCAGCCCAGACCAGCCCAGCTCCCCGGACCTCCCCACTTTGCAACACAGCTGAGCTCAATTTCCATGCACCTTCCCCCAAACCATGCAGACATGCTGAGCCAGCACTGATTCCCTGCCTCTGCCTCCCTCCCCTTGGCCATGTCTACACTGGTGCGATCTTGCACCAAAGCGGCCGCTCTTGCGCAAAAACTTACTTCCTGTCTACACTGGCCGTGTGTTCTTGCACAAGTACACTGACGTTCTCATGTATGAAATCAGGGCTTCTTGTGCAAGAACTATGATGCTCCCGCTCAGGAATAAGCCCTTTTGCACAACTGTTCTTGAGCAAAAGGTCAGTGTGGACAGGCAACATGAATTTCTTGTGCAAGAAAGCCATATGGCTAAAATGGCCATCGGCACTTTCTTGGGCAAGAGAGCGTCCACACTGCCATAGATGCTCTTGTGCAAAAGCACAGCTCGCACATGGCAGTGTGGACGTGTTCTTGCACAAGAACTCTTGTGCAAGATGTCTTGCGCAAGAAACCGCCAGTGTAGACATAGCCTAAGAGTTTCCTCGCATGAGCAAAATGAATTTTGTGTTGTGCACCAGTACTGAGTTCATGTGGCTTGTTTGGATGTGCCACTGTGGCACCCACGTTATTAATACATATTTTTAAACCTTTCCCTTTTCTCTCTGCTGACATGTCTCCTCCCCTTGTTCCATCAGCTCCCCTGGTGCCTGCTGCCCCAACTCCTCACCCTCCTCTGCTGTCCTGACTCCTGCCCTTCTCACTGCCCTCAGCCCTCCTGCAACCTGCCCCCTCCACCAGCCCTTCTCTCACTCCTCCAGTAGCCCCACTCTGATCATGTGAGCTACCCTCCTCATCCCCTCTTCCAACACCTCCATCTAGAAATCTGCCTCGTCTCTCCTCTGGTGCTGGTCCCTCCTGCAGGTGTCTGCCCTTCTGCTTCACCCCAGAATCCCCTGGCACTTGCAGCTTCTCTTACTCCTGCACCCTCCTGTTGCCTCCCTTCCCTTACTGCCCCTACCTCCTTTGCCCTCTTTTTCCCTGATGCCCACCCCCTCACCACCCTCTGCCCCCGTTCCCCTCATGCCCCGTGCCCTCACACATGACTTGCTCCATCCCGGCATTCCTCATGCCCACTCCTTCTTTCAAGCCCTCTCCCAGCACCTCCTCCTCCCGCCTCTAGCCCCCAATGCCCTTACCCTCTCCCCTCCCAGCATCACCCTGTCCCCTCCCACCGACACCTCCCCTCCTGCCTTTTCCTCATTGTCTGCACTTGGCCCCCTGGCATTTGTCTCTCCTCCACCCTGTCCCTTGGTGCCTTCCCCTTTCTTCCCCCTCTCCCCTCCCCCTCCGCACAAGCCCCTTCCTCTCCCAGCCCTTCCCCTTCCCCTACCTTCTGCCTTCCACTTTGCGGGGCTGGAGTCTGCGCTCCGTCCCCGGACTCGGAACCCGCAACTCAGTTGCACGGCGCAACACAGCGCCCAGCAGTTTTAAAATCCCGGGCCGTGACGTTACGTCACCCCTGGGCGTCTCCCCACCCACCGGTTTGAGCACGCCGTGCAGGGCAGCAGCAGCCATCAAGGGGGAGCTCAGTGAAGGTTGCACACCACAGGCCGGGGCCGGGGCCGGGGCCAGGGCCAGGGCCGGGGGAGAGACGCTCTGGGGCTGGGGTGGGAGGATGAGCGGGGGGCCAGGGCCTGCTCCAGCTCCAAATATTGGTGGAGCATGGGCACCACGAGCCCATACAACCTGATGCCCATGCCTCTGCTGGCTAGCTGTCTCTCTCTCTCTTTCAGAGGGTGCGGGGGAGTGCCGGCTCCTCACGGAACCCCTCATTTTGCTTCGCGGAACCCCAGGGTTCCTCGGAGCACCAATTGGGAAACACTGATCTAGTAATTCAGAGTTGTGGTGATTTAATCAAAACTGCTAACTGCAGACTTTTAAATTTGTTTGGAACAAAGAATCAGGATGGTATAAAAATCTCAGGTTTTTGGAGCCTGTCCTGTTTTCAACAGAAGCTATCTTGACCTGAGTTGCTGTTGGACTTCCAGACCAGGTATGTGGTTTGTTTTTCAATCTGAAAATATATATTCAATATTGTCATTCTTTGTCCTTATTAAATAATGGTACCTACCTTTTTTTTTTCCTCAGTGTGATCTGTTCAGCATGGAAAAAGCAACTTCAAGCTGTATTTCACCATCAGGCCAAGGTAAAACCATTTTAACTATAGTTGGGCTTAATACTGTTACATTGTTTTTAAAAGGTATTACATAGGTAGCAAAGAGATTTGATGCATTGTGGAGGAATAATACTAACTCAGTTTTTGCTTGTTCTTTATTCCATAGGCCCAAATATACATAGGGGAAAACAGAATAGCCCTGTGCCAGCATGCCTTTACCCTGTGGTAGAAGGTAACTATCCATAATTATTTTTTTAAAAGCATGTGGGTTATTTTTTTTCTTTTAACTAATTGTAATATTTAAATTGTGAGTTGGGTTTTTTTCAAAATGTAATTGTGGGGGAGCTTAATGGTGTTTTTAAACTATATGTTGGCAAACTGCTGGTATAGAGTGTTTGTTGGTTTGCTTTTTCTGTGCAAAATGTGTTTTCAAAATAAATGTTCAGTTCTGAGTTGGGGGAGCGGGTGGTGAGGGCTAGGCTAAAAGTATCTTTGTTTTAAAGCAGGTTGATTACAAAAATGTGGTGTGTTTTTACCTGGAGTTTTTATTTAAAAAAAGCTGGCTGTAGGGGTTAAGTTGTGGGTGATTCAGGGGCTTATGCTAGAGATAAGTGTTTTTAAAAAACCCATTTTGTTGCATACAGCTGCTTTTAAAAAATATTGTTGCAAATGGTTTTAAAACTGCTGTGGGGAGTTTTTGAAGATGTGTGTGATGGAGTTTGTGACAGACACAGGTGTGTTTTAAAATATATGTTGGCAAACTGTTGGCTTGGAGTGTTTGGTGGGTTGCTTTTTCTGTGATAAATATGTTTTCAAAATAAATGTTCAGTTCTGAGTTGGGGGAAGGGGTGGAGGTGGGGGGCTAGGCTAAAAGTAGCTTTGTTTCAAAGCAGTGTGGTTATAAAAATGTGGTGTGTTTTTACATGGGGTGTTTGTCTTAAAAGAGCTGGCTTTTTAGTGTTTAAATTGTGGGTGATTCAGGGGCTTATGTTAAGGATAAGTGTGGTTTTTTAAAAAAGTGGCAAAAATAAAAACCTTTTGTTTAAAGCTATCACTTTTTAAATAAAAAAAAACACCCTAATGAGTTTTATTTTAAAGTTTACAAGACTGTTTTATAACATATATGTTGTTTGCTTCACGGTAAGGTCACAAAATGAGAGACCCTTAGAAAAGAAGGTAAACAAACGCAAAAGAAAAAGGAAAGAGACTCCTGAAAAAGAAAATTCACCAGCATCAAGGACTGATGGATGGATGAAGCCCAGTAAATATCTATATCTATATCTATATCTATATCTATATCTATATCTATATCTATATATTTGCTTATTGTGTGTGTTTTTTTTTAATGAGGGTTTGTTTATTAAGTAAATACATGAGGGGTCTCTGAGATAACCTGCCATCAAGGAGCCAATCACAAGGGAATACATCCAAGAAATTCTCTTTTGTATAAGGGTCTGTTGATAAGACACGTGAGAGCTGCACAGTGTCCATCTTCACATGTAGTCAAACAGAACGTTTCTCCTCTGATTTATCTCTATGACGTTGTCAAAAACCCCATACATGATCATATTGACGGTGACTGTCAAAGCCTTCCCAAAGCGTATTTCTGCTCTGAGGTTCCCTGTTTTAATCAGAGAATAGTGGTCGGCGCATTCCTGGTCAGGAGAAAGATTTAAGGCAAACAAGGTGTAACCCCGTGCAAACTCCTCACGGTCAATCAACAGAGAACGATCTTTCATGTGTTTGCCTGCTGTCTGTACTATTCTCTCACACAGCGGCCGGTCTCAAAGTCTGGTTGCAGAGGTTTGGTTGGTATCTGTTCACCATCCACATACAGGGCCACAAAATTAATATCATAATGTTTAAAATGAAAGGGGTTTTTAGTATAACTTCCGCTAAAGGCGTCATTATCCACAAACCCTAGGACAAGTATTTTGGGTAACTGTCCCAAGAACAAGTTCTCCTGGTTACTGACCCTGCTGCCTGCGGGGATGCTAAACACTTTCATTCCCACACGGTCCACAGGGTATTTAGCGTTAGCGGTAAGCAGGGCCTCCGCATGCCCCAGACGGACGCCCGGGGCTACACGCACTTTCTTCACAAAGAGGGACGCTGATACAATGCTCAGTTTAAAACCCTCAGCCACATAACCCATTAAACAGAAAGTCTCTTTACTGCATGTCAATTTAATTTTCACATCCACCCCGTTCATCAAAAGTTTTTCTTGAAAAAACAGGTCGCTGTGTAGATGACCCAGCAACTCTACTGTCCTGCTCTGGGACGTCAGCCGTGCACGCCTCACAAATCCTAGATTCTCACCATCCAGCTCTGTTTTTTCGTGTTGTCCAGGAGTGTCTTTGTAAAACAGTCCGGCGGAAAATTGTGTAGCGAGGGTGTCGTCGCTGTAATTGAGAACCGATTTGATAAAGGCCCTGTAAGGGTAACAGGTGTTGCTTTGGCTTACTAGGCGGTCTCCCAACGTAACGTCCAATTGACTGAAAATAGAGGCCACTGGGTAATTCACCAGGCCTACCGTGGCATCCCTGGGGAGTGCAGTCCCGTCTCCTTTTACTATCTTGCAACAAAGGTAGAGTAGCGTGTTGTTTAAATCCATATAATCTATGCCATTCTCTGCTATAAAAAAGTCAATGGGGGCAGTCTCTGTCATGGCTGACAGAGGCGGTACCTCGATATAGATGCTTTTCTCAATGCTTGTCTGCATAGGGGCTATCTGAAACAAGTCTAGTTCAGATTTGGTGCACTCTTCTGACCCGCAGTGAACGAAAGCCATGTTGATTAAAATATATCTCTTTTACCAGTGTGGAAACCATTTTCATATTTAGCTAGAAGCCATCTTGTATAACAGAAACCATTTCAGCTTTCTGCTTCTGCACGTATACCAGAGTGAACTTTCTGTTACCCCAGGACAGAGGCCTGCAAGATGAGCTATTGGAATGTGTTAATTGAGCTGGTTAAGGGAGCCTTACTCCCTAATACCTGCCCACCATCCTTGCTGACAAGGCTTCGCTTTTCTAAGTTTAATTGATGATTTCTGTAATTGGATATCCTGATGTCAGATTTGTTTGGTTAAGGGTATAAAGATACTAGGATTGATTGTATTAGCCAGCCTTACTGGGCCCGGCTCTGCTGGGACCATGTTTGGCTCACTTTGCCTTATTGATCAATAAAGCTGTCTGTTTAGCCGCCTAAACTGAGTGAGGCGTTTGCTTCAACACCAGGTACAGAGTGTGTTCTCTTTCTCCCTGGCTTCCTCTTGGACTTTCACTTATGGCCGGTCCTGCGTGTCAAGGCTCTTCTTTTAAAGGGTTTCGGGGTGCCTGTGCGTCACGGATATGATGCATTTCTCTTTCTCTTCCTCCTTCTAGTATACATCAGTCCTGACCCTTCCTGCGTAGCCGGATTCCCCACCTTCTCCAGGACAGCCTGGGAAACGTGGCCTACCACATCTCTGGCTATGTTTTGAGCGGCTGTTTTTACGTGGGGTTTAATAATCTCTAGCCCTCTTCGCAAAAGCGGTACAGCTTTTCGAAAAAGGCTACGGAATATTCCGCCCACGCCAGCCAGTACATCACAGGGGCTCCATGATATCCAGGAAGGGCGTATCCAGCCTGGGCTTTGTAATAGTTTCTGTAGACTTTGGGGTCACTGTAATTTTTTACGATCGCCATAATAGTGTTTTGCTTTTTAGAAACCTCGCTCTTTCCGGGAATGCAGGTGCAGCTTCACAATCATCTTGCCAAAGCGAAATGAGACGCACCTGTTCTGATCTGTCTTTAGTTCAATGGTGATGGTGTCGATGTGGTGTTGACTGATGGGTACGTAATGAGGCTTATCATAGGTGATGGTAACAAACTCATTGTTATTTCCTCTGACAGGGACGCAGCGTAACAGGGGGACAGAAAAGTCCCCCACAAACTGGTGTTCTACAATTTCCGTGTATAGATACAAGGAGTTGAAACCCCCTGTGATGTCTGCTGAGAAAGCGGCTCTTCTGGACACTGCACCCGGGGGCCAAACCCAGAATGTTAGCTAGCTCCCCGATGGTAGAAAACATAGAAGTAACATCGGTGGATTTAAGTCTAAATTTTCTACCCACCAGGTCATAATTCATGATCACATCAGGCGGTCCAGAATGACGTGCCACAATGCTGTTCATATATTCCAATAATTCGGGTATGGATGAGTAACAACCTTGTTGAAGGGTATAACTCCACAATTTATCTCCAAAGGTGATTTGGAAAGGGGTGTCCTCAGTAATGTTGTTCCAGCTGTGCGGATATTGTATTTCCACTAGCTCCACTTCCCAGGCACCTGGGAGATCCAAAGGCTTTATTAGCTGTATCGTAAAGTCCGAGCTGGTGTTTTGGGGAAAAACCCCAGAGCTGGCGTTGCTGGGCAAAGTGATGTAAAAGCCACCGTCCCCCATTTCTCCCCTTGCAGGTGGGCTTGTTTTTATTCACGCTTAAATGTTACAGAGTTGAGAAGCTTCTACCCAACTGTTAAATTTGTTGGGCTACCCCAACCATTTCGCCAATAGCTGCTTTTTTCTCCCTTTCCCTTTCTCTGCTAGAATTTTTTCAATCCTATAAATGCTGTCTTGTTTGAGGTTCACCTTTTTTAATTCTTCAGGGTAAAACGACCCGTCACTGTCTCACCCTTGTACTCTTAACCAGTAGACGGGTCTCTCACCCCTGGTTAAGGCTTCATCCACTATGAATATCTCATCGGTAAATGTTTGTTCATAACCTTTTTTAAAAGCACCTTTGGTTTTAGAGAGTCTCACGTGGTCCCCTTTTCTAAAAAGGGCCAACAGTTTGTTTTATTTTAAAATTATCTCCATAAACAGTTTTCCAGACCCTCAGAGAATTTGCGGGGTTCACATCAGCAGGTCTGGTACGTATAGTTCTGTGAAAGCTCCAGTTGTAACTCTTTATAAACTCTGGTAACCCATCAATGTAGGGAAAGGTATCGTGGGCTGTAAAATATCTCCACAGCCTAGATTTTAAAGTTCTGTTAAATCGATCCACAACCCCCGCTTTGACTTCATTGTTAGTAACAAAATGGTGGACACCATGCCGCTTTAACAATCCACGTAAAGGTTTGTTTAAAAATTCTTTTCCCCGATCAGTTTGTAATTTTTGAGGCACGCGACCTTCGCTGAAAATAGCTTTGTAGGCCTTGGCTACCTCCTTGCCCGTTTTGTCCTTTAGGCCTAAGGCCCAGGCATATTTTGATAGAATGTCTATCACTGTTAAAATATACTTAAAACCGCTGTTGTGTTTGGAGAACCAGTGCATAGCCACCAAATCTGCTTGCCATTGTGCATCCACGTCTGAGACAATGGTCTTGTTTCTTTTAAAACATATTCGAGCAGGCTTGTGCAAAGAGTAAGCGTCCTGGTCTGAAAGCCATGACGTTACCTGTCTTCTGTTCAAAGTTTTACTGTGCTTTTTGACTGCTTGAAACAGAGGGTTCACCCCACCAAAGCTGCCAACTTCCCCGGGGGTGTAATATATTTTCTCTAACAGAGCTATCTGCGTAGACATGACTGTTATTTGGGTTAGTAAAAGATGCTGTAAGTATGGAAGGAACACAATCACACCAACACATTTAATACAAGTTTTATTAATCACCTGGATTAACACACCCTTTTACAGCCATCTGCAAAATTGGAGAAATTGGAGAGGGTCCAGAAAAGAGCAATGAGAATGATTAAAGGTCTAGAGAACATGACCTATGAGGGAAGACTAAGGAATTGGGTTTGTTTAGTTTAGAAAAGAGAAGATTGAGGGGGGACATGATAGCAGTTTTTAGATATCTGAAAGGGTGTCATAAGGAGGGAGAAAACTTGTTCATCTTGGCCTCTGAGGATAGAACAAGAAGCAATGGGCTTAAACTGCAGCAAGGGAGGTTTAGGTTGGACATTAGGAAAAAGTTCCTAACTGTCAGGGTAGTCAGACACTGGAATAAATTGCCCAGGGAGGTTGTGGAATCTCCATCTCTGGAGATATTTAAGAGTAGGTTAGATAAATGTCTGGCAGGGATGGTCTAGACAGTATTTGGTCCTGCCATGAGGGCAGGGGACTGGACTCGATGACCTCTCGAGGTCCCTTCCAGTCCTAGTATTCTATGATTCTATGAAATGGGCCATGACACCCCCACCACTATCGCTATTAGGGAGTCCGAGTTGATTCATTCTTCCACTTTTGTTCTCGAGATCCATGTGTCAGACATGAGCAAAAACAGCTGGCACAAGATAGATTTACTCCCACAGGACCGATGTGCAATTGCTCAAAGGCCTCTAGAAAGTCATCATCGAACTGTCGAGAGATTGTCAAAAAAAAAAAAAAAAAAAAAGAGCGTAAGCTACAGCTGCTGGTTGTTAGATTCACAAAACACCCATGATGCCCCCAACCTCGATCTTTCATTTACCTGTTTGACTTCTTTTCCGTTCACCTTGTCCGACTCTGGGAGCCATGGGCAGCTTCCTCCATGGGGACGGATAATGAGAGGCCGTCTAGCTAATCGGGCTGCCCCCTGAACAGTTGGGTTTTGGGGTCAGATTCTGGTGTATCCAATAGCAGTGGGGGCAAAGGGCCCCTTTTTGCCTCTCCCTCGTCCTCGGAACTGTTGCTGATATGGCGCTTTCTCCTCATGCGGTGGAAGGCCCTCGGCACCAAAGCAAAGTACAAACTTCTGGTGGGGGTGGTGAAGGAGTCCATGTTTCCGCTCAGCGTTTGCACGATCTCTGAAACACGCGCTCTTAGAACAAGATGGCCTCTGTTCTGTGGTGCTAGAACTTAAAGGGAAGTGCTGTGCTCTGATTGGCAGTGGGTGGCATGGGAAGCTCTTAGAGGGGTCACATGACCCACTTCTGGGTGGGTCAACTCGTCCTGGAACTGCCTGCCAATTGGTCAAAGAGGTTCGCAGGGAGGTCCTACAGGGAAAAACCCTTCCTGGTTGGTAGAGGGTGGTGGGACGAGCCCTTAGAGGGGTTGCATGACCCACTTCTGGGAGGGTCATCTGGTCCCGGAACTGCCCCCCAATTGGTCAAAGCGGTTCACGGGGCAGTCCTACAGGGGAAAAACCCTTCCTGATTGGTAGAGGGTAGTGGGGCGAGTCCTTAGAGGGGTCACATGACACCCTTTACTTCCGGTCACCTGTCCTTCTTGACCCCAGATGTACTACCCCCAAAGGGCAGGACTTCCGGTGACAGGGGGCGGGGTTAAAGGAGTCAGGGGGCGCTGTTAATGTTTGATTGATGGTAGACCCCCTTATACTACTAGGAGGGATTGGATAGCAGCCTTTACCTACCAGAAGGAGGGTTCCAAAGAGGATGGAGAGAGACTGTTCTCAGTAGTGATAGATGGCAGAATGAGGAGCAAATGGTCTCAAGTTGCAGTCGAGGAGGTCTAGGTTGGATATTAGAAAAAACTATTTCCCCAGGCGGATGGTGAAGCACTGGGATGGGTTCCCTAGGAAGGGGGTGGAATCTCTATCCCTTGAGGGTTTTAAGTCCTGGCTTGACAAAGCCCTGGCTGGGATGATTTAGTTCAGGTTGTTCCTGCTTTGGGCAAGGGGCTGGACTCGTTGACTCCTGAGGTCTCTTCCAGCCCTAGGATTCTAGGATTCTATGATCCCTGTTGGTCCCCGGACATGTCTGTAGATGGGGCCATCTGTGATGCTGAGCAGAGCCCCACTGTGAGCCTCAGGGACCTCATACACTTCTGCCTACAGGCAGATTGGCAGCTCCTCGGTCTGCTCTGTAATCGCTGTCATTGGGTGGGGCAGAAATCCTACAGAGGGATTGCAGGGAGGAGCAGGCGGTGAGGAGGGGGAATCCCAGGCCCTAATAACAATGCCTCCCTTTTCTCATCAGTTGAATGCCAAGTGCTTTGTGCAGGGGGCAGGCTCAGGAGCCCCAGTTTACACATGGGGAAACTGAGGCACAGAGCATTACTGTGACTTGCCCAAGATCACCCAGCTGGATTAGAGCCCAAGTCCCCTAAGGCTTAGTCCCGTACTTTCTCTACTAGCCCATTGCTGTCTCAGACGGTGCTTTGCCTGGGGTAGGGGCTCATGGTCATGTTGACTTTTCATGAAGAGAAAGACAGGGTCATCAGGAGCAGTTTAGTGGCCACGATGACCAGAGCGGGGATCACCAGCTGCCGGTTTATGAGAGGGGGGTATCTGGAAAGGGGGCAGATGTCTCACTGTGGGGAGGGGATGGAGCCCAGCCCGTGTCCCTGGGTCCTCCCAGTCCTACTGAGGTTCTCCAGACGGGTTCAGCATCTGCTCCAGGCCCCCTCAGATCTCTCAGCTGTCCTGGCTCCTACCCCCCACCCCAGCACTGAGTGGGACCCACTTTGGGATTTGTGTGTAGCATATTTAACTAAAAGAGCTTTTCTCCCCACTGTGTCTCTGGCATTTGAGTTAAATGGGCACTCACAAAAGTGAAAAGGACGAAGCCAAAAGGCCAATCTCTGCTCCCAATTACACCGAGGCAAATCTAAAGACCAGTCAGGAGTGTGACTCAGGATTTACACTGGTGGAAATGGGAGCAGATGCTGGATCAAATCGTTTGCAAACCTTTGGTGGGAAAACAATCAGGTGCCCCGCCAAGCAGCAAGGTCCCCCTGGTGCAGGGTGTGTGATGCTGTCAGGCCAGTCATCTGCTGAGTCACCCCCGGGGCTTCCAGGGAGGGCAGAGTGGGCGAGATCCCCGTTTCTGATCCACTTTTGAAAAAGAGAAAAAACCCAACTCCTTTTTCAGCTTTCTCCAAGCACCGCAAAGGAACAAAAAGGGAAGGAACCTGACTGCCTTCCCCCTCACCCCGGGGAAAACATCACATGAAGCAGCTGAGTCCTCATCAGCCAGCAAGGGAGCTGGCATGTCTCACTGTGGGGAGGGGACGGAGCCCAGCCCGTGTCCCTGGGTCCTCCCAGTCCTAATGAGGTTCTCCAGACAGGTTCAGCATCTGCTCCAGGCCCCCTCGGATCTCTCAGCTGTTCAGGCATCTTCCTCTCTAGAGCCGAGGTTAGCGGGCTGGAGGGTGCCCTTCTGGCTCGGCTGTTAGCTCCCACTGGGCTTCTTGCCGCACAAGCAGGTGTCTAATGACTCAGCAAAGCCAAGACACCAAGAGGCTATCCCTGAGATAAGACCTTCTGTGAGTACCAGCACAGCCAGTGCATGCTGTGTGTGTGCGCCAAGGGGGAGGTATCTGGGAATTCTTTGGGTGTGTCCCAGCCAGCTACTCAGTGTGTGTGTGCGTGCGCGCACAATGCATACCAAACAGAGACCACGCAAAGAGGAAATACACTGTTGTGCTTCTATGAAGAGCTCCTGCATGTGTGTGTGTGTGTGTGCACCAGACAGAGCCACATTGTTTGCACACCTGTGCACCACAGCCGTCCAGTGAGGGCACACTCAGCTTCACACAAAACTAATCTGTTTGCACCGGCACACGTTTGGAGTCCAAGGCAGCTGAGCTGGAGTCCCCACCCTGTGCAACACCGAGGGCCCTGGTCTCTGACACGGCAACAACCACATGAGCAGCGTAGATCTTTAATAACTGCGTTTGCATTGCTTTGCGCTGTATTATTTGCTTTAGAATTTATATTATTTAAGGTTTAAATTGTATAGTCATTGTTCTTAAGGCTTGTAACTGTATTAACTGCTTAAAGCTTGCAATAAATAAGGAAGTGGTTAAGTAGCTCTGAAGTGTGCTGATGTCCCTTGGATCTAAAATAAGTCAAACCACATGACAGTGGTGAAGTACTGGAATGGGTTCCCTAGGGAGGTGGTGGAATCTCCATCCCTAGAGGTTTTTAAGTCTCAGCTTGACAAAGCCCTGGCTGGGTTGATTTAGTTGGGCTTGGTCCTGCCTTGGGCAGGGGGGCTGGACTTGATGACCTCCTGAGGTCTCTTCCAGCCCTGGGATTCTATGATTGTTGCAACCCCTGTGATACGTTTGCAAGAAACTGTGTACCAAGTGGGCCAACTGAGGTGTCTATAAAAAGTTTATGAGTTGCTGGCTCTATTTATGCCCTTTGTATGCAAGTACAATTCTTGTACAGCCTCTTCCCGACTTATGAACCGGTTACGGACCAAGCAATTGGTCGAACTCGGTTCGTTCGTAAGTCGGACCCCATAGAGTTACACGTGACCGCGCTGTTTGTAAGCGCGGATTGCGTTCGTAACTCGGGGTCCGCCATTTACGACAGCTTCAGTCGTAACTGCGAACGGTCGTAAGTCAACCGTTCGCAACTCGGGGACCGGCTGTATTTGAAGTGACGAGTATTGGCTGTGTCCTAATCTTTCGAATGTTAGCGCCAGGAGTAATCCTCACTGGGCAGCCACTGGAAAAGGCTGGTCAGGGTGATTGGCCCAACAAGAAACAGTCAACGGACAATGAAGCATGGGAGGCACTAACTGCACTAAATGAACTTTCCTGAAAACCTCCAGTCTGGAACGTGGACCATGGGGTCCACCAGCAAAGAACTGAGTCCGGCATGGACAGGGGGCTTGCTCACGTAACAAACTCGAATAGCTGAGAACAGTGGGAGTCCCTCCGCATGGCCGAGGATTTATAAAGGGTCCCGACAATCCCTTCATTTTGTCTTCAGTCCTGCTTCTCATCTCTGGAGGATCTTTACTACAAGCTGCAGCTCTGCGCACAGGACTCAACAACCCACCCAATGCAGATGTACTCCAGAGACTTGACTTAAGCCAGTAGTTTATTCCATCACTGCTACAAGCCTGCCCCAAGCGCTTTGGAATCGGTGTATGTATTTCATTCCTTTAACATCTTTCTTTCTTTCTGGCATGGCGGCCATTTTTATTTTAATGAAGCGGGGGATATTTAAATCCCACTTCATTGACTATGTCGGGTAGTCTAATTTACATGCCTCTGTCGACAGAGGCGTGTAGTCTAGACAGACCCTAACAAGGCATTCAATGTTAGATTCTAAAGGATTGGCAATGTGCTTTATGGGTTAGGACTGAGGTATGCACCGAGGCTTTGTCTACACTGCAGAGTTTTTGCGCAAGAAGCTTTTTGCAGATCTTCCACAAAAACTTCTTGCACAAAAGCGCATCCACAGCTCAAAGCGTATTGCAAAAGCGATGTGCTTTGGCACAAGAGAGCGTCCACACTGTATGGACTCTTGCGCAAGAAAGTTCTGATGGTCATTCACAGAATGGCCATCAGAGCACCTGTGCTTTTTGTGATTGGCTCTTTTTGCGCAAGAAACCCCTGTTGAGCAGCCACACACGCCTTCTGGTGCAAGAACTCTTGTGCAAAAAGGAGTTATGCCTTGTAGAAGGCATAAAGCCCTCCGTTCTGTTGATTGACTGTAGATTTTCTTGTGCAAAACTGCGCTTGAGGTGTGGACGCTCTGCGGGTTTTTGCGCAAAACCAGCTGTTTTTGCGCAAAACCCCTGTAGTGTAGACATAGCCTCACGTGGGAATGAGGCTGGTCCTTTGGGATCAGAAGAACCTTTTTACTGGGCGAGATTGGTTTTCATAACCTCCTATCTGCATAAGGAGGGGTGCACACAAGAGAACTGAAGGACCCGAGGGGATTGCTTGGGGAACTTGAGGCACAGAGCATTAGTCCCACGCTTTCTCTGCTAGCCCATGCTGTCATAACGGTGCTCAGCCTTCACCCACACATCCAGGGGAGGGGGCACAGTGGCACCTCACCACCAGTGTGGCGAGCAGAAGTGCTCTTTGGTGGTGTCTTGAGGACCCCAGCTCTGAGCTGCAAGCAGTCCTGTCTCTTAAGCAATTTGCCCTGCATTGATATACTCAGCAGTGTCCCCCCAGGAACCTCCCTGTGGGCCAGGGGGCATTCCAGCCGGAGCGGGGGAGGGGGACTCCTGTGGCTTACTGAGGAGCCGCTTTTTCACAAATCCACCGGTAGCGCATTTGGCAGGGCTCGTCGTTCCACTTGCCGTCCTCGTGCAGGTGGGCACAGTCCTCTTTTCGGATGTGAAAATTGTACATGTTATTGGGCTCCCCGGGGGCCCAAAGCCTGCAAGGGAAGGAAGAGAAGAGCCCTCAAGCCACCGGGCCACCAGTTCCAACTGAGCTGCTCCCACCTATGTGCTGCCTGGTAAACCCATAACCTAGAGCAGCCTCAGGGTTGCTCTAAGTTATGCGCAGGCCCCTGCTGGGATGTGGCAGCCAGAAACAGCCAAAGCCCAGCCACATGCTGGCCCTGCCCGTTTGCATGGGACTTTTCTGCACTTTTCCAGGCCCTGGAGCCCTGCGCATGCGTGTTTGCTTCATGGCTCCTTGATGGCACTAGATTTGGCCTCAGGAAAAAGGAGGGAACAATACACTCACCAAGGAGGGCAAGCAGCGCTTTCCCTGAATATATGTGTGTGTGTGTGTGCGTGCGTGTGTGTGTGTGTGTGTGTGTGTGTTTTGGCATTTTCACCCCAAAACTCATTAAACTCCCACCCAAACAGACAGCTTTTTTCATTTTGAATTATCCCAATGAACGCAGGCCTGGGGACAGTGGCACGTGCTAGCAGAGCAGGCCTCATTACTGGGCTACTAGGGGATAACAACCTACTTCCAGTTAATGGAGCTGCTCCCTTGGCTCAACAGGCCTAGCTCTGAGACAGACCCTTCCACAGCGACTTGTCCACAGCCATCCCGCAGGTCAGCATCACAGCCAAGAATGGAAGCCAGCCCTACTGAGTCCAAGAGCAGGGCTCTAACCATTGGGCCAGGATGTTACTGTTAAAGACCCCATGTTCACACCCAGGTGACACGTTAGCAGGGGTACAAGCTGCCACCTACACCAGCTATGGCGGCAAAAATGTCTCTTTGCCATGATGTCTCAGACTAGACCTGCCTTGGAGAGCCATTCCCACCCCATGGGATGAGAAGGGTGCTCCGAGCTGGTCCATCCTGGGCCCCTCAGCTGTGGTGGCCATCAGGCACCTATTGTGACACGTGGATGCCTTTGCTACTAGGAACTGGGCTGAGACCCAGCAAACTCATTTCATAATTATAGAGGACATCCAGCAGCAAGGCCATGTGGTTGCTACAGGCTTGGGTCAGGTTTGAACAAGTGATCTGCAGGGGGCCAAGAGAGTCTCAACTTGTTCCATCTTCAGGGGATGAAATCAAACACGAGTGGCTCCATCCCAGGCCTCCAGCCTTGGAGCTACTGAGGTGGAAAGTGCCTGCAGGAGCACAGGCAGCCAGGGAGGGCTGGGGCAGGAAAGGGAGAGCAGAGGATCACCCCTTGCTTACGTAAATGCTGCAGGCGTGTTGTCCACCCAGTGCCAGATGCCTTCGGTGCCTTGGTCGGTGAAGCCGATCCAGTGACGAACAGAATCAGCTTTGCTGGCTAAGTAATTCTAGAGAGGGGACAACAGTATCGGGTGGTTAGTCCTGGAGCACAAGCTAGGCCTTGTGCCGGCCCTCTGAGTGGGTGCG
This sequence comes from Rafetus swinhoei, assembly GCA_019425775.1. Classification (NCBI taxonomy): domain Eukaryota; kingdom Metazoa; phylum Chordata; order Testudines; family Trionychidae; genus Rafetus; species Rafetus swinhoei. The sequence goes on along the minus strand of JAFJHL010000256.1, from coordinate 11,148,943 downwards.
TTTACCCTTCTGCAAGCTGTGGTGGGAGCTGCCGGGGGGGTTGTACCTGCTCCATTTGGTCGTTGATCACCACCAGGTCAGCATTCTGGCTCTGACAGGAGGTTCGGGCTGCCTGCCAGCGCTGGGTAGTGGAGGAGAAAAAGTAGCACCTCCCATGGTACTGCTCCCACCCGTGCTGGCACCCGGAAGTGCCTGCTGGAGAGAACACAGCAGGGCTGGCACGTGACGGAAGAGAAATGGGGCAGGAGGGGCTGTATAAACCAAGCAAATGCCTCTGACAGCTGCCTGGTACCACAGGAGCTTCCTTCTCCCAAGTCCAGCCCCTACAAAGCATTTCCACCAGGGCTCAGCTGGGAGGTCACTATTATTCCTCTGTTTTCTGCTTCCACCAAAAGGGGAGGCAAATCCAAGGAACTCCCTGGTAAAACTAGTGACTATTTCCTCTCAGCGCCTGCCCGCAGGCTGTAAGAGCCATAGCCGATGGGAAGAGAGGGATGGACGGATTGATATGATAGAGACATTGCTGAATATGCAGCTGGAAACATTCAACTGAATCTTTCAGCACAATCCACTATGCAATTCCAAGGGAAGAGCGCTCCCTAGGATGGCGCTGGGTGTTGTGGTAGCACTGGCCATGAGGAAACGCTGTCAGCACTGGCCATGAGGAAGAGCACCCTAGGATGGCGCTGGCGTAGCACTGGCCGCGAGGGAAGAACGCTAGGATGGCGCTGGGTGTTGCGTAGCACTGGCCAGGGAAGAGCGCCCCTAGGATGGCGCTGGGTGTTGCGGTAGCACTGAAGAGCGCCCCTAGGATGGCTCTGGGTGCTGGGTAGCACTGGCCGCGAGGGAAGAGCGCTCCTAGGATGGCGCTGGGTGTTGCGGTAGCACTGGCCGCGAGGAAGAGCGCCCCTCAGGATGGCGCTGGGTTATGCAGCACTGGCGCGAGGGAAGAGCGCCTCAGGATGGCGCTGGGTGTTGCGGTAGCACTGGCCGTGAGGGAAGAGCGCCCCTAGGATGGCGCTGGGTGTTGCGGTAGCACTGGCGCGAGGAAGAGCGCTCCCTAGGATGGCGCTGGGTGTTGCGGTAGCACTGGCCGCGAGGGAAGAGCGCCCCCTAGGATGGCGCTGGGTGTTGCGGTAGCACTGGCCGCGAGGGAAGAGCGCCCCCTAGGATGGCGCTGGGTGTTGCGGTAGCACTGGCCGCGAGGGAAGAGCGCCCCCTAGGATGGCGCTGGGTGTTGCGGTAGCACTGGCCGTGAGGGAAGAGCGCCCCCTAGGATGGCGCTGGGTGTTGCTGAAGAGCCCCCAGCCCATTCCTTGCAGCCCAGTGTCCCCACACTGCATAGGGGAGCTGGGGCGAGCATGGTGTCAGAGGCGATAGCGTCTCATAGGTAACTGCCTCAGTGAATCTGACAGCCCCTGATGTTCGCGAGGGGCTGAGAATTAGTCAGGGCTATTATCTGCATTGCTGCAGCCCCCGCCTGATTGGGCCCCTTGTGCCAGGCGCTGCGCAGACCCAGGACCCTGCTGTGAGGAGCCGACAGTCTGGCGTGTCTCTCACCGTTCCCTTTCTGGGCGGCTTCCAGGATCCTGTAGGTCTCAGCTCTGATGTCATCTCGGTCGTGTTTCGCTTTGGCTAGCTCCGTGGACACTGAAAACACAACACGCCAATGGGGTTGCAGCCCTTTAAACAGTGTGGGAGCCTCGCGCGGCACTCACCATGTTCTGTGTGTCCGAAGCTGCCAGAAGCCAGCCCGAGCCGCCGGTGTGCAGCTCGGGGCTCGGCCTGTCATGTCTGTGCACAGATCGGAACCCCCCCAGATTGGGGGCCTGGCTGTCACCCTGAAACGGGTCCCTTTCCCAGCAGCATGAGGCATCGAGCTTGTTACAGTCAGTCTGATACAGTCAGTAGGGACTGGAGACCTGGCCGACACTACAGCTAGACCCAGCCTTTCACCAGGGTCAAATTTATTCAGCTAAACCCTGCTCCCTCTCTCTCCCCAAACCCCAACGGGAGCACTGCCCGTCCCCCTCCAACTGCCCTGCTCCCAGATCCCTGCCCCTGGCTCCCCATCAACCCCAGTGCATTCTACTTGGGCCTGCTCCTTTGGCTCAGCCCTGGAATCTACCTCCCTCCCCTCAACCCCTAAAAGCCAGACCTGGAACACCAGGGGGTGAAAATACTGGGCAGTAAAGGGTCCCTGGTGCACAAGGAGCCCTGAGTGCAGGTTCTGGGCAAATTGGCCGTGTCCCCACTGCGGGGTCCCCAAGGATGGGGCTTGGCCCTGGGTTTCCCGCCCACAAAGCCAGCTTACTCAGGCTGGATCCTGAGTGGGAGGGAGCCTAGATTTCCATGGCCACCCAGGGGTGGGATTCTCCAGTCCCATCTCAGCTTCCTGCTGACATTCACGGGTTCCCTTCCTCCCCCTGAGCCCTGCGTCGCACCCTGCCGGCCCTCACCTTCCGCCCTCAGCGTGGCCTGGTCCGACTGCAGCCTCTTCAGCGACTCGTCCAGCTCCGCCTCTGAGAGACACACAGACCCCATCACGTTCCTGGGACATCCCTGGGACCGGAGCAGGGAGGGGGCCAGGGAATGGGAGGGCAGGGCAAAGGGGTGAGACAAGAGGGGCACTGGGGGGGCCATAGAGGGGGCGCCAGGCTGGGAGGGCTCCGGTACATACCGGTGCTGCGCATGGCGGATTGATTCACATGAAGTATCTCCAGTTGCTTCATCATCTCGGAGGCTGGAAGAGAAAGAGCTCAGTGAACTAAGACCCATGTGATTCCCCCCCCCCATCCTTGTCTCATGGGGCAGGGCTGTATTCCCCAGCAGAGCAGGTCCCAGGGGCCTCCCAGGCCTGGCTTCCTTCTCTGGGAAAGGCTGAACAGAGGTGGATTTGCATTCACCACCCTCCCGCCCTGTCTCTTATGGTCAGTGAGGCTCCAGAAGGGAGTGAATTGCCCCAGACTAGGCTGTAAGGCGAGGTCGAACTCAGGGCCCCCTCACTCCCTGTCCTGTGCTCTTTCCTCCAGAGCCATGGGACAGCCTAAGGCAGGGGTGGCCAACCTAAACCTGAGAAAGAGCCAGAATTTACCAATGCATGTGGCCAAAGAGCAACACTTACATGTCACCAGCCCTGACCATCTCCACACCACCACTCTCAGCACATCCCACCCACTGGCAGCCCCACCGGTCAGTGCCTCCACATGGGCTAAAAGCCAGCTGCCGGTCAGCTAAGGCTATAGAGTGACTCATTAGCCTCTAAGTCAGGGGTGGGCAATAATTTTTGCAGAGGGGCCATTTAATGAATTTTGATACTGGAAGGGGCAGGGCTGGGGCAGAAGGGGCGGGGCTGGGGACTAGCCTCCCCCCAGAGTTGTCTGGGGCTGGAGGCTTTGAATCAAAAACACAGCAAAGGACTCACGGCTCCTGGCCCTGCCGCTACCGCATTGCCTGGCAGCCACCCAGGGTTGCTGTGGCTATTTAAAGGGCTCATGGCCCCGCCCCCTGCTGTGGGAGCGCCGCGACTGGGAGCCACGAGCCATTTCAATAGGATCCTGCTGCCTGAGCCACTGCCTGGAAATTTGGTGGCACGGGCAGCAGGATATAAATAGAAACGGCCTGATGCCATCCATGGGCTGGATCAAAGCGTTAGATGGGCCTTGTCCAGCCCTGCTCTAAGTGGTCTTGGTGCCACCCAGGTGGGACAGTGCCCTAACCCCAGCAGTGTGTGTGTTACACCAGCAAGGCCTCAGATTTTGCCTTGGGCCACAGGGGTCACAACAGTAAAACCAACACAGGGACCCCAGGGCTCCGGAGCTGAGTTTCTGCTGCCATGTGGCCGCGCAGCTTCCCGTTAAGCTGCAGGGCTGCAGCAGGGAGAGATACCTCTTCCCTCACCCTGGCTCTGAGAGGGGCCCCTCCTTGCTGCCCTCCTTGCTGGCTGGGGCAGCTCTGTGCTGGGGCCGGTGGGGAAGCGGCCAGTGCCGTAGGCCCAGCTCCCAGGCAGGGAGACCACAAGGCTCCGTGCGCTGCCTCCTCCCTTCGGGGGAGAGCAGCACGTGTGCTGTGCCACGGAGCCTCAGCCAGCCCTGCCGGCCACTTCCAGGGTGCAGCCTGTGCCAGCACACAGGCAGCCTGCCTTAGTGTCATTGCCCAGGTAAGTCCAAGCCCCAATAGCCCGCAATACCCTGAGCCCCCCCCAGCCCTGAGCACCCTCCTGCATCCCACACCCCTTGTCCCCAGCCAGAACTGTCACCACCTCCTGCACCCTAAACCCCAGCCCTGAGCCCCTCTCCAAACCTGGAGCCCCCCTCCTGCAAGTCCCTCAGAGCCAGACCCACCCCAGAGCCTGCACCCACAGCTGCAGCCCTTGCGCCCCAACCCTCTGCCCCAGCCCTGAGCCCCCTCCCACACTCAGAACCCTGTGGCCCCGTTCCCGCCACATGACTTTTGTAATGTGCACCAATCTGAAGATGATGTGTTGCACATCCCCTCCGCATGGCGCCTCCCCACTGCACTGGTGGACATCATAAAATTCATTCCACTCAGGGGTGGGAACGGGCGGGGGCGGGGGAACCCTGCCCAGGAATCAGCTGAATTGTTACCGTTGGCTCCCAGCAGGGACTGATCAGTCCGCATCTGCTCCAGCTCCTTGGACAGTGCTGCGTCTAGAAAGAGGGACAGACGCAAGCCATTGGTTATATGTAGTTTGGATTCATGGCCCAGGGAGGACTGCTGAGCTACTGCTTTCACAATCTCTCCCCCCGGCTTTGTGGCTGGAGGAGACAATCTCTCAGTTCTCTCTGAACCGTCCCTCCCTGGCACAGTTCGGACCACCCCAAATGTTAAAAAAATCGTGAGACCGGCTGAAAGACCATGAGATGTGTAACAAGCAATACAGTTTGGGTTCCTTTTCTTAGCCCTCTGGTTCTGGAGTGGGAACGTCCCTTTCTTTGGCTTCTCTCTGCAACTAGAAACGGTCCCTATTTTGTGAATGAAAGCTGAGAGTCTCGCCTGATCCCATGACTCCGGGAGCCGGGGCTTTAATCCAGCCCCCCAGAGTTGGGATCGCTGGGCCAGCTGTGTATAATGATTCCCACCAGGGGTCATCGGCAGGGTTTAAATCGCAGAGCCTTGCAGCAAAGATCTGTGACCACTGGAGCGAAAGGAGTAACTCCATTAGCTGGCAGCAGTAGCTGGCCTGTTGTTCTGGGTGAGCCGCCACTAGAGGGCCCCAACACAAGCTGAACTCATAGCACCTGGGGACATGTTTCAGCATCAAACTTCAGTGTATCCCTGCTCAGGGCGTGGGCCCTGGGTAAGGCCCCTCCAGGGACACCGACTTTATTATTTCCCAAGGGTGCTGGACTCTGCCCCAGGCCCTATCCCTGCTCCACCCCTTTCCTCAAGCCCCTGCCCCACCTCTTCTCATCCCCACCCCCACTCTGCCTCTTCCCACCGCTGCTCTGCCCCGCCCTGCCCCCATTCTGCCCCTCCCCCACTTCTTCCTGCCCCACTCTTCCCCTACCCCTCTGTGCCTCCTGGACAGGATGGTGGTGGGTGGGAGGTGCTGCAAGGAAGGGGGAGGAGCTGATCAGGGGGCGCTGCTGGTGAGTGCTGAGCACCCAGTGTTTTCAGTTGGGTGCTCCAGTCCTGGCACCCACTGAGTTGGTGCCTATCTGCCCCTCTGCTGTGAGCTGGACAGGGGAAGCTGGGTTAAGGAGCCTTGTGTTACACGTAGTGGCACTAGGGCACAGATAAGTGCATTGTGGGAGATTAGGGCATCTGACGCTGGCCAGAGACAGGCCCAGGCTGGGAGGACCTGGCTGTGATCTGAAGCCAGGGAGAGTTTGACCGTTGAATGGAGCCAGGACTTCACCCTGGGCTTTTCCACTGGGCCTGCTTGTGCGTCACGGTGCGAAACACGCCCCGGGATACTTACACTTTGCAATCACCATGAGGAGGAGCACGGCCCACAGCACGAACGACAGGGCCTGCAGGGCATACAGGATTAATAGGGACCTGGTCGGCCCCATTGGGCCCCGAGCGCAGGGCAGACAGTCACTCCCTGGAAGGGATAGGCAGAGACCCGGTTAGAGTGGGAGGCCCTGCCCTGTGGGGAAGGCACTGGGGAATCAGCAGCCGCTCTGATCCGTGGGACGTGGGCCCGGGGGGGTGGAGTTAGTCCGGTATTTGAGCTTTCTGTCCGGGAAACAAACTGAGAAAATACTGGACATATAAATGTCCGGTATTTTCTAATTAAGTAAGTTTTATTATTATCATGAGTATCAGTACGTAGCTGTGTACTGCCTGGCTGGTAGACATGCTCACATTGTGTGAGTGTGTCTACCAGCCAGGCAGTACGCAGCTATGCAGAAGAGAGGAGTGGGGCGGGGCCGGGGCGGGATGGAATCCCCAGGGCCGGACTTGCCTGTGTGTCCTGCCGGGACCGTGCGTGGGATGGGCAGCACCCCGGGATCTGCTCCCTGCCAGCCGGTTCCCCCTCTTCTCCCTCCCAGCCAGCCCCTCTCCCCCCAACTCCCTCCCAGCCAGCCCTGCTCCCCGCCAGCCGGTTCCCCCCCTTCCCCCTCCCAGCCAGCCCCTCTCCCCAACTCCCTCCTGGCCAGCCCTGATTCCCACTGGCTGGTTCTCCCCCCCACCCTCCAGTCTCGCCCGGCCAGCCCCACTCCCCCCGACCTCCTCCCGTCCAGCCCCGCTCCCGTCCCTGCTGGTCCTGCCCCCCACCATCTGAGATCAAGTGTGTCCGGTATTTTTTTGAAACCGTCTGCTAACCCTACCCGGAGCCAGCGCCGCAGGACCATTCGTGCCGAGAGGCTGGTCCTGCCCGCGGGAATCGTAATGTGATTTTGTGTGTTTCCAGCCCACCGGCCCCATGCTCCCTAATCACATTCCAGCCACCGGCTCAGGCCTCCCTTGTTCCTGTCGCCCTAGCAGCAAGAGGGCCTCATTTCCTGGGGTCCCCTGGGTTTTATCCTTTGAGGAGCCATTGGGCCTGTTTCACTGTCTGCCCCCGGCCCTATCTCCTCTGACCAGCTTCCAGGCTCCAGCCCCAGGGCTCATGCCTCTGCGTATGCCCCCCGCCCATCCTCTGCTCCACTTGGGTCCCCTCTTGTGGCTGCTGCACCCCAGCCCTGGCCTCCTCTCCAAGTGCCCTCACTCCCCCGGGCACTGTCCCCACCATCATGCCAAAGACTCATGTGCCATGAAGGTTCCTCCCCCCAGCCAGGGCGGCTGCCCCCAGGTCTGTGCTGCTCTCTCCCCTCTGCAGCAGCCTCCTGCTGGCAGGGACCAGCCAATGGCTCAGAAGGCTGCCCCCCAATTCTCCCCCTCCAGCCCTCTGTGCTCCCATTGGCAAGAGGTGGGGGAGGGAAAGGAAGCAGCTGCGCCCCCAGCCCCTCCCCCCATCAGCTTTCCAAAGTAAAAAAAGAGGAAGAAAAGAGCCGAATATCTGCTGAGAGTGCAGAATTGTTTGTCCCCGGGAAGCCCAGGAAGCACGAGACCCCCCTTCCCCTTCCACAACCCAGGGGCGTGGTGCTGGGTCAGCAGGACCCGGCAGCTGAGGTGCCTCGGGCAGGACTTGCACGGCTGGGCCCTGGGCTGCTGACAGCCCGGCCTGGGATGGGGACGAGAGCCCCGCGGGGCGGGTTTGTTAATCCTGCTCTGAAACATCCACCCCTGAGGGATCCCAGAGCGCCGCTGGGCCCTCGTGTGGAGAACGGGCTCCATCGCTCGGCAGCATGCGCCTCGTTTGCGGGGATCCTGAGTGCATGGAGAGCGAAAGCTCCTCTCTCGCCCTCCCCGCCACACAGCTTACATCACACGAGCCCTGTAACTGGGGGTGGGGTGGAACTCAGCATCCCATCGAATTAGAAGGAGGGGTGCAGGGGAAGTATGTTAGGAAAAGACAGGAGAGAACCTGTCTCGGCTTGACAAAGCCCTGGCTGGGTTGATTTAGTTGGGATTGGTCCTGCCTTGGGCAGGGGGCTGGACTTGATGACCTCCTGAAGTCTCTTCCAGCTCTATGGATCTATGATTTTAACCGGCGAGAGAGAACTGAGGAGGAGAAAGTAAAACAGAGAGAAATGCATGCTCCTAAAAACAACTCCTTCCGACCCAGGTTGCTGTGTCCATCCCTGCCAACACCTGCAGACAGACAGACAGACTGGCTGGTGAGCATAGAGAACTCTTGGACATTCTGTTTATCTTCCCCAGACCTGAAGAAGAGCTCTGTGAAACTTCAAAGCTTGTCCCTTCCCACCAAGAGAAATTGGTCCAACTAAAGATATTAACTCATCCATCTTGTCTATCCATCCCTCCATCCCCACACACTCTATCTATCTATCTATCTATCCCCATACGCTCCATCTATCTGTCTGTAGTTTGGCAGTCTCAGCCTGGCTCGTGCTGCGACATCTGAAACACCATGTCCCAAAGTAGAAACCTGCCCTCCGTTCCCACCCCACCCCCTTCCAGAAAAGAGGGTCCCCTTCCCGCTGCAGCTGTGTACATCAGACCCAGTTGTTGCCGCTCTGTTTCAGTGGGGTGGGGGGGTCGGCAGGATCGGGGCCTGAGGTTACGGAGTCAGCTGATAGGGAGGAAGCAATCGTGGGCTCTCCCAGTATTGCAGCCCGGGGGTTACCTGCTCGTCCAGACCCCATTTCTGCCTCTTGTTTCTTGAGTGCCACTCGGTCGGACTCTTCACACTTCTGGTAAACATGGCCTGAAGCCATTGCTCCGCCGTCTCCCTGCCAGCTCCTTTCCGGTGAGTTTTATAGCCTCGGGCCAGCTTTTCTTGAAAAGGAAATGCCTAATGCGCACACCCACTCACCCTTCCTCTCCTCAGAACTGCCAAGGTCTGAGTTCCTGTCGCTTCCCCCCCACGGCTGGCAGCCTCGGAAACCAGCGTTCCTGGAAAAATGGGCCAGAGTTAGTCTGCAGCTGTAAAAACACCACGGTCCTGTGGCATCTGAGAGACTACAGCCAGTGTATTAGGTCATGAGCTTTCGTGGGTAAAACCCACTTCATCCGATGAGTTGGAGTCTGGAAAAGTGGGAGGGAGTACAGTCCTCCCCACCCCCAAACAGTGACTCTGGGGTAACAGGATGGATATTAAAAGTCTTCAAAGGGAATATTCAATCCCTGCTCCAACCGCTTGTACTGAAGAGCCCTCCACCCTCTGCACAAGTGCAACTTTCTGGGTCACTTCTTCAGCCTGGAAAAATTGTATTAACAACTATTAGAAATCCATCCACCCATTAGGGATGTTCCATATCAGGTCATTGAATCCTTGCATAACCCGCATGAAATCTTTGCAGTTACATGACTATTCGATAGTCCCCAGAGGTGGGGCTGGCAGCCAGTGCGCTCCTGGCCGCACTCCCGGCAGTCCCCTGCCAATCCATGCTGCTGCCTCTGTATCAGAGGCAGCAGCGTGGGGTGGCAGCAGCCTCTGCCTGTGTGGGGGGGTGTGAACTCCCCATGGACAGAGGCTACTTTGCGGGATGTGGAGCAGCCTCTGTCTGTGGGGAGCTGGGACCCTCCCCCTGCAGACAGAGGCTGCTGCCACAAAGTCTCTGCCCACGGCAGGCCCAGGCTTGCTGTGGACAGAGGCTGCTCCATGGGCCGCGAAGCAGCCTCTTTCCATGGGACTCTCAGGCCCACTGCTGACAGAGGCTGCATCACAGCAGCCTCCCCTGCCCCACCACCTGACAGAGGCAGCCGCGTGGAGGGGGAGCAGATAGCACCACGGAGCCGGTGCTAAGGGGCACCGGCTCCTGCTCCCCCCCTTGCTGCCCCGATACAGAGGCAGCAAGGGGGAAAATGTGTGTAGGTGAGAGGATTAACCAATAAGCCTAGGCTTATCAGTTAATTGTATATTGAACTGCACATTGACATCCCTACCACCCATTGAACTAATTGTATATTGAACTACACATTGACATCCCTACCACCCATCCACCCATCTCCTAGGCACACACACATGCACCCCATCCCCTGCATACTCCCACACCCACCACTGGGGGAAAGTGATTGTGACATGCTAGATTTCACGATTGTAAGGAACAAAAGGAGCAAGGGCAGCAGAATAAGGACAGTGGATGTCAAGCAATAGGATGCTAACAAACTCAGGCAACTGGTAAGTCAGGTTACATGGGAAAGAAAATCTGCAGGTGAAAAGAGTTCAGGAGCACTGGCAGTTTCTCAGGGGAGATGCTGTTGAATGTGGAACAATGAAACATCCCAAGGTGAAGAAAAGACTGGATGAGGCCAACATGGCTCCATCAGGAGCTCGTAAATCTATCTATGTATTTTAGGGTGCGTCTAGACTACATGGCTCCGTTGACGGAGCCATGTAAAGTAGTTTACTCGACATAGTCAATGAAGCAGGGATTTAAATAATCCCCGCTTCATTAAAATAAAAATGGCCGCCGCGCTGTGCCGACAATCAGCTGATTCGGCACAGCGCTGCAGTCTAGACGCAGTGCGGTTGACAAGGGAAGCCTTTGTCAACCGCTCCCGTATGCCTCGTTTCACGGCTTCCTTTGTCAACCGCGCTGCATCTAGACTGCCGCCGCGCTGTGCCAGATCAGCTGATTGTTGGCACAGCACGGTGGCCATTTTAATTTTAAAATGGCCACCTCGCTTCATTGACTATGTCGAGTAAACTACTTTACATGGCTCCATCGATGGAGCCATGTAGTCTAGACACACCCTTAGAGATTTGCGCATCTGCCTGTGTGTCTGCCTGTGAGTCCGTTTGGTCGAGAACGCCTCCTAAACGGGAAGAGCGAGGATCACTACATTTGGTAGGCAGCATCCTCTTATCATTAAAGCAAGTTGGTTTGGTTGTGCCAGGAAAACAGGATGTGCCTGGAATTTGATTGTTTTCCATAACATGGAAAGGGAGGGGCAGAGAGAGGAGGGATGTGATCCTCACAGTCACCACTAGGGAGAGCGAGCGCAGGGGAGAGCTACCCTGCAGATTCACCCCTGGGGGCAGCTGCACCATCAATGGAGTGGCCAGCTGAGGAAGGGGTTCACCATCATGCCTGCCACTGGCCCAGAGAAGTGGTCTCCCTGCCTCAAACCCTTCTCCCTCACTCAGTCCCAGCACCCGACCAGGGGTAGAAAGAGCACTGGCCCCACTGCCGTGGTCCCTCCCAGGAGCACCCTGGGGATGGGCAGTGCAGCTCCAGCTGTCTCCCACAGGACCCATGGGCGCTTCCCCCCCCCACCTGCACTGCTGGGCTGGCTAGTGTGGCTGTGCTGGGCCAGCCTGCATGGCACCTCCCCTTTTCCCCCAGCCTCTGGGCCAGAACCAGGGAGCACTGGTGCTGGAAGCTTGCACGACCCCAACCTCCACCCCAGACCCTGCCAACCCCAACCCCACCCCTGGGCCCTGGGTCAGCCTCCCCCAACCCTCTCCCCCTGCCCTGCATCCAACCCCAAACTCTGGCCCCAGGCCAGCCCCCTTCCCAACCCCAAACCCAAACCCCAAATCTCAGTCCTGGGCCCAAAACCCTGGCCCCCCTCCACAAAGCCTTGGGCCAGGTCCTTCTCCAAGCATAGGGCCCCCCCCCACAGAACCCCACTTGTTATGTCCTTCCAGCAGGACTGTGAACCGTTAAGAACTACTCTCTGAGAACGGTTGTCCAGCCAGTTATGCACCCACCTTATAGTAGTCCCATCTAGGTTGTAGTTCCCTGGTTTATTGATAAGACGATCATGTGAGACTAGACGGTGCTTGGTCCTGCCTTGGGTGCAGGGGACTGGACTTGATGAGCTCTCGAGGTCCCTTCCAAGACTCTCCCACTTCCCAGGGCTTTGGGGGTATGTCTACACTAGCCCCCTAGTTCGAACTAGGGTGGCTAATTTGGCATTCGAACTTGCAGATGAAGCCAGGATTTAAATATCCCAGGCTTCATTTGCATGTTCCCGGGCAGGTGCCATTTTTAAATCCCCTTAGTTCGAACTGACTGCCCGCGGCTACACGCCTCCTGCAATGAGGTGAAACAGTTAATCCGAACTAAGGACTTTGTTCGGATTAACTTCTGACTGCCGCATGTAGCCGCGGGCAGTCAGTTCGAACTAAGGGGATTTAAAATGGCGCCACTGAACATGCAAATGAAGCCCGGGATATTTAAATCCTGGCTTCATTTGCAAGTTCAAATGCCTACATTAGCCACCCTAGTTCAAACTGGGGGGCTAGTGTAGACATACCCTGGGAGAGGAGTCTGAGCATGGTGCGGAGGCAGGCCCCCTGCTGCTCTCATTTATCCGGGCGCAGGGCAGGGGCATTCCATGGGGTTACGCCTGTCATTTCTGTGGAGTAGTCCAGCTGCTGGGGGTGTTTCTAACCAGTCTCCCAGGCCACGAGAGAGCCTGCTCCATCCCTAGGCAAGGGGGAGCAACAATTCGCTGTTGGTAATGACCCTGCTGGCTCCTCTCCCCTGGGAAGGGGCTGCAGGGCCTGGGGCTGGCTGGAGACACGCACGACTCCGCTCTCCCTGCCTGGCAAAACGGCCTCCTGAACGCTGCACTTGGAAGCACCGACCGCCCGGCCTGGGTGCTGAGCTCAGGGCGCATCGGCTGTCACGAGACTCTCCCAGCTGGCGGGAGAGACCATCTCCCCTTGGTGCCGGTAGCCCTGCAGTGCCGAGGAGGCCAGCTCTCCTGCCCACACAGCACTGGGGGTGGATTCTCCTTCTCCCCACCCCATCCAGAGTCATGGCTACTCCGATGTAGGTCTGTAGCGCAGGCCTGAGCTTGGCTGCATGGTGGTGGGGCAGCAGCAGCCACGGTATTTCCCGATGCCCCCGCAACTCCCTGCCCCCTGGTGGCAGGTGAATGCCCACGAACCAAGGACAGGAACCATGGGGGGGGGGGCAGTGGAGGGAAAGGGACGCGGCAGGTTAAAGCAGCGTTGGCTGCACTTTCACGCGGCAAGGGGAGAAACTGAGGCAAAGGACCCTGCCCAGTGTAGTCCGGGCTGGGCGTTTGCTCATGGTTAAGGACTGTGAACATGTTGCGGAGGTCACAGAATCGGGGCCTTCCATTGACCTCCGTGACCTTTTCTGTCCTGGGGCTGGAGCTCCAAGCTGCCCTCCTGCCTCCACCTCCGTGCCCTGGGTGGGGGAGACCCTGCAGCTGCCCAGCCACAGGAGGCTGGGGAGGAAGGGGAACGGCAGGGGGACACTCCTATATCTGCCATGAATTTCTGTTACTGCCCGTGGTTTACTAAAAAACTCTGTGACAAAACCACAGCCTTACTCATTGTCCCATGCTTTTGAGTCACCATTACGCGCGCAGGCTGTGGCTTTCAAAAGTGTTGGGGAAGGGGTTGGGCCCCCAGCTCTGCCTCACGCCTGCTCTACTGCTTCCCCCAAATCCCCACCCCTACCCCACTTCTTCCCACCCCATCTCTGAGCCCAACTCCATCCCCTCCCTGAGCACGCCAAGTCCTCACTCCTTCCCCTCCCCCCAAACCTCCCAAACGCCATGAGACAGCTGATGGCAGTGGGCAGGAGCTGATGGGGAGCTGCCGGGGGTGCTCAGTACCCCTCAGTTGTTCCCTGTGGGTGCTCTGGCCCTGCAGCACCTGTGGAGTCAGCCTCTATCGTTGGGGTTCTCAGATTTATGCCCTGTTCTTTCCCCCTTTCTAGTAAAAGTTCCCTTTGTTACACAGACTCGGTGCCTGCGGGAGGGGCCGCGTTGCCTCCTGGAGGCACCTGGGTGGGTCTGAAGCTTTCCCAGATTACTGGCGGGGGGCTCCAGCCAGTTCTGGTTTGCACTGAAACCCCAGGGACTGAACCCGGGCCTGGCTGCTGCCGACTCCACATGGGAGCAGGGTTCCACCAGGCCAGCAAAGCAGGGAAGCGATGTGAGATTCCAAGGCCACAGAGATCACTCAGTGCAAACGGGCGGGTTGCCTCGGGCAGGCGACACACAAAGCCCTGGGAAATTCTTCATGGTGCTGACGGCTCACAGGGGATGGGCCATCTGCACTGACAAGGGGGCCGGCGGTGGGGACAGCCGACATGGCTAAATCGTCTGTCTGAGATTGTCTGCCGGGCGGTTGGAATCCCTCGGTCCATCTCCTGTGCTCCTCTCTCCCCTGGGAGTCAAGGACACAGTCACTGCACCGTGTAAGGGACTCTGAGGAGATCAGACATGGCCGCCGTGTGGCCGGTGAAGGTGCTGGGTGGGCACTGATGGGCCATGGGCATTACCTGGTGATTGAAGATGAAGGCTCTCTGCAGGCTGTTGACGATGGTGAATAAATATGCCATGAGCCTGGTTGCTGGGCCGACTTGGAGAAGACCAAGGCTCCATGTGCAGCCCAGAATGAAGAGCTGGGAGATGGCTTTAAAGGTCACTAGCCTGGCTGAAGGCAGATGGAGAGAGCCCATTACAACAACCCTATGGGAGCATCCTGGTCGGGGGGTCTGGCCAGAGTGGGGTGAAGCTACCAGCCCCTGCTTTCCTGTGTGGGATGGGGTGATTGTCAATGTGAACACAATGGGACTCGTGCCCATGGATCCTAGCTATGCTGCCCCTCTCCTACAGTCCCTCACTCCCCCTCTGTGCCAAGGATCCTCCAAACCAAGGCATCTGACCCTCCACGACTGTTCTGATACCTTCTCACCTGTGGTCTCTCAGGGTGGACACATCCGCATTGAGGAAGGACAGACTGCTTCTCAGGATCCAGGCAAAGAACGTCACATTTACCTGTGGAACAGCAGGAAATATTTCCTGGGAAACATCCCGCCGGGGGCCGGTGACTCCAGCTGAGGCAGAGAACGATCCCAGGGGACCAAGCCAAATGCTGCAGAACTGGGGACTGCTCATGGCCAGTGGGACTCATCCCCCTTCCTGTAAGGTCCCCAGGAGACCTCAGTCCCTCCCTACGCACGGAGCTGATGGCACAACTAGGGCTGAGACAGATCAATGGGATCCCAGAGGCCAGATTCTGCTCAGTGTTAAATGTGGAGCCACTCCAGTGGAGTGAATAGGAGTTTACACTGGTGCAACTGAGAGCAGGATCTGGCTCAGAGAGTCCAGATCCTGCCTCTAGAATCTTTCCTGCCACTTTCACTCTGTAATAAATTCTCTGCTTCTGCCCAACTTCCCCAGGGGCTAGGGAACAATATGGAGGGACCTTTGTTCCCCCTCCCCCTGACTGCATAGTACAGACCTCTCCCTTCCCCGTTCCTGGGGCCATTAACTAGTCTAGAGCAAACTGGTTCTGTCTTCACTTGGCCAGACTCCCACTGACATCCCTGGCAGCTGTGCCCGAGGAAAGGCTCTGGGCTGGGGACAGGGCACAGGGATGGATCTCGGCACTGGCCAAAGTGGATGAGCCGGGGGGGACCTAACTGGGTCTTTTCCTGTGTTTTATGGGCCACATTCTCCCCGCTGCTTCCCTGAAATGAGTGAGTCTGCCGAGGTGAGAGAAGGGGGCCTGGGGTTCTGGGAGGTACCTACCAGGGTTATGGCACAGACTGGCCCCAGGAAGCTCCAACGAGGCTGAGCCAGGCTGACTATCGAATAGTCATGTAACCGTTAAAATTTGATGAGGTGACATGGCTATTAAATTACACACTATCCAACATCCCTAATATATATTCCAGCATGCAATGGACCTTGGCAATTCATAAGGAATTAATTAGTTATAGAGGGTCATTCCCTCCACCCCATTTCTTAGACCCCCTTTCACAAGATTTTATTTAAAACAAATAAAGTTCAAGTCCTAATGTTTTATTTTGTTAAACTTGGCTCTTATTGAGCATTGTGCAGTTTGGACTTCAGCCCACTATGTTGTTGGCAGAACTTCCTGTCTGGAAAGCAATGGCAGTTCTTTTTGAGTGGTAATAGCTCTCTAGTGTGGGAGATTTAAACTAAAAAGAACATAAGAACAGCCATACTGGGTCACACCAAAAGTCCATCTAGCCCAGTATCCTGTCTGCTGACAGTGGCCAGTGCCTGGTGCCCCAGAGGGGGTGGACTGAAGATAATGATCAAGCAATTTGGCTCTTGCCATCCATCTACAGCCTTTGACAAAAAAAGGCCAGGGACACCATTCCTCACCCCCTGGCTAATAGCCTTTTATGGACCTAACCTCTATGAATCTATCTAGCTCTGTTTTGAACTCTGTTATAGTCCTAGCCTTCACAGCCTCCTCTGGCAAGGAGTTCCACAGGTTGACTTTGCACTGTGTGAAGAAGAACTTTCTTTTATTAGTTTAAAACCTGCTACCCATTAATTTCATTTGGTGTCCTCTAGTTCTTATATTATGGGAACAAGTAAATAACTTTTCTTTATTCACTCTTTCCACACCACTCATGATTTTATATACCTCTATCATATCCCCCCTCAGTCTCCTTTTTTCTAAACTGAAAAGTCCCAGTCTCTTTAGCCTTTCCTCATATGGGACCCATTCCAACCCCCTAATCATTTTAGTTGCCCTTTTCTGAACCTTTTCTAATGCTAAAATATCTTTTTTGAGGTGAGGAGACCACATCTGTACGCAGTATTCAAGATGTGGGCATACCATAGTTTTATATAGGGGCAGTAAGATATTCCTTGTCTTATTTTCTATCCCTTTTTTAATAATTCCTAACTTCCTATTTGCTTTTTTGACTGCTGCTGCACACTGCGTGGATGTTTTCAGAGAATTCTCCATGATAACGTCAAGATCTCTTTCCTGATTAGTTGTAGCTAAAAGAAATGGGTTGTGGTATTTATGAGCATACCAGTGTGTTCATAATTATAGTGAGGTGTTAAGATTTTCATCATTTGTGAGTTGATTGCAACTACAAAGTAGCTAACCTTGTCAATTTTTATGATGATTGACAAATATGGCAATTAACAGATTTGATGTAAATCATGATTTAAATTACTAGTCAGGAAGACTAGATTTAGTCATGGTTTTCTATATAAAAGTGTGTTCTTTTTGGTTTTTATAACCTTAATACATAGTCTTCACAACTCAGTGATAGATGCAAGTTTCATTTTTAGAAAGTACACATTACCTTTTTAAACTGATTTATTTTGAAAACTTTTCAGATTAGTTTTACAGTTATGGTCACAACTTGGTCCTTCCATGAGGGCAGGGGACTGGACTCAATGACCTCTCAAGGTCCCTTCCAGTTCTAGTGTTCTATTCATGCAAGCTGTAAAAAGGTTCAAAAATGGTTACAGTTTATAACTAAGCTGCATACTTTTCTGGATACATTGGCTTGAACAAAACAGTATGTAGTCATTTACAGCAGTAACAGCACATAGTGCTAAACAAGCACAACAATACAAAAGTAGCACTGGATCATGCATTAAAGCCTGAAATAAACGAAAATCGTAAACACATACATAAGCAAATACATATTTATATCCCACCGATGGTGTTTGGTCAGGTCAACTACTTTGTTGCCCCATTGTTCAATCTGGCGGCCTTTTAGCTAAAACATGAATTTGGGTGGTTGCCGCAGACTGAGTTACTAGTCGAGCCACATTGGAACTCTTGTTTAAATGTTTGGTCCAAATGGACCAGTTTTGGGGAGGAGAAATTGGGAGGCTGGGCATAAGGGTCAAAACATTAACGGTTTGGGGCAAGGGTGACACTCATGTGCCATGATGGGTATCATTAATTAGAACACCTGATACATTGTGTATACCTCAGTAAGCACCTTGGTAACCAGTTACAGGAAACATTTTTGCATGAGGTTGTCTCACATGTAGTGGAAGGCCCTGTGTTAAGAACAGATGCTCTATTTTGCAATCTTTCTTGGGGTCCAGCTCAGAGAAACAAGCATCTTGGAACACTGAGCTAGACAGACAGACCTAAGAATTCAATTAACCTGTGAACAGGGAACAGCAGAGGTGAAATGTCCCAAAATCGGAGTCCAGTGGGATTGAGTTCTAAGAAGGAGCCATAACTGGTCCGCTGCCGAGCAGGGATTTTCAACTAGTCGACAAAGGATGGTAGCTGGTTTGGTGCTATCCCGAATTTGTTAGCAGAGCAAGCCCTGCGTTGGCCCCGTGGAAGTCCATGAAGGGCAATGGCTAAAATCCCAATCCAAATTGGGGTCCTGATGATCCCAAAGAGAAGTTGCACCACTGCTCATTTGGGACACTCGACCTTCCCACCACATTTGCATTTGAAAATGGATCACTGCACAGAACTGGTCCCAGGAGCAACAAGCTTATATGGACACGGTCTCTTGAAGGAGCTTTATGATTGCCCCTTGATACACAGTGTTTGGAGCACAGTTATTTACAGTTCTCCCAGAACCTAGGGCCCTCTGTCGGAATCAATGACTGCAGGGGTCCCATGCTGACACACAACTTCCTGAAATGGTTTTGGCCAATTGGGCAGCTGTATGGGATTTCATAGGGAAAGCCTCTATCCTTCCACTTAAGGAATCAATAACCATGAATTGGTTGATCTGTCCCTGGGGATCCCCCTGTGCATTTCAGGAATGGGGATTTGCCCCTTTAGTTCAGTTGCTGTTTATGTTTAAAAATGTTATCTTACTAGCTTAAACAATTAGCACAGTAAACTGTTGTCAGTTACAAACACCTGCCTGCACTTTTTTTTTTACATTGGAAAATAATATACTTCAGTAACATATTTGGGATCCTCTGCCCATAATGTCCATTTCAGGTTATTTTAGACTGAGATGTTTAAATCAAAGATAAGGTTACTGGTTCCGCTAGGGATGTGAATGCCCTCATATCAATTTGGGAGTGTGATGCTGGCAAACTCTGGTCTGGGTGGATGCAAATAAAGCCTGTAACTCCAAAAGTGACATTAGAGATACTTAAAAAACAACAACGAATAGTCTAGTAGCACTTTAAAGACTAACAAAACATTTAAATGGTATCATGAGCTTTCGTGGGCACAGCCCGCTTAGGGACACTGTCGGTCCAAGTTATCCGATCAGTAGATGGCTGATAATGGAGGAGAGTGGTTCTTGCCCCATACAGTATTTGAGTCGTGGGAGGACAGGTCAAGTTGACAGATATCAGATGTGGAGCAGCAATTGGTTTTACATTTATTTTTGTTTGAATAACAATATGTTGAGCATTCATGGGCATAGGATTAACAGCATCTGCAGAGAAAATAAAAAATATTCTCAAGGTTTTAAATATACCCTGGCATAATAAAAAACAGTTGTTATAAAGGATTAAGACCCAATAGGTATGCCCTGCACCCATGGCAATGATGGCCCCATGTCTCTAGGCATTAGCCTCCAGATTCAGGTACATAACCTGGTTACCAGCCCATCCTGGGGTTACAGCAGAGAAGACATGTGTTGTTTTCCATATTGCCCCTGCATGTGCTTCATTCCCCCCCCCCCCGTGGTATGAAACATGAATAGCAGATAAACCACATCTCCCCCTCTCCCCCCTGTGGTTTGCCTGTTATTCATGTTTCATACCACTTCGGTTAACTGCCTAGTTTTAAAATATTACTTACTAGCTTAACCCATTACCCTGCTAAGCTGTTACCATTCACAGGAATGTAAGTTTGCTGTGCCTGCACCTTTTTACTTACTATAGTTTCTTCTTGTACCTACCTACTCCAACTTCTGCTTTCCTTACATAATTTAAGAATTAACTTTAGCAGCTTACCACAGCAACCATGCCACCGCTGGATCCTTGCTCTTTAGATGGACCACTATGGAGATGGACATTTAATTTGGATAGATGGATAGGGATAGGATGTGGTCTGATTAGAGAATCATAGATTTTTTTCCTGCTTACTATAGTATCCCTTCTTTTCCCAAAACAGTACACAATAATGCGAGCATAGAGACAAATGACACAAAACAATGAACACATAACGTAACATATGAGACACAACACATAAGACATGAAACACAATTATTGTTGCAACAATAAATTAATACGATTCTCAATTGCTCTTCAGCTGATACCAGCTCTTTCTGATGTTCTGAAAGACAAAAAGAAAATTTTTCTATTCCCATGGGGGTGGCACATTATATTTGGTAATACTCCTTTCCTTTCCAAGTATTTTTGCTGACTTCATCTGCCTGCTGTTACCCAATAATTACGTATGCTTTTGTTTTGTAAACCAGCCAAGCCTCAACAATGTCCACCCTCTGTGGGTTCCAGGTAAATTATTCCACTGCTCAATTATTAAGTTAATGAGATGGCATGCCTCAGTTTCCTTCTTATACAGCAGACCAGGATTTAATAGTCTTTCTGTTGTGAAGCTCCAAATTCATTCACAGGTAATAACTGAGAAGCTCTACTTTTATAGTGATTTTCCTTTACTTAGCGCTGAGGCTACGTCTACACTGTGCATATTTGCACAAGAAGATATGCAAATGAGGTATGGCAATGAATATTGCTGTGTCTCATTTGCATACCTAATGAGCCACCATTTTTGCAGACGGGGCTTTTGTGCAAGAAGGAGCTGTCTACACTGTTGCTTCTTGTGCAAAAAACCCCTCTTGCGCAGGAGCCATTCTGCCACTTATTTTCAGGAAGAACGGCTGCTGCGCAAGAGGGGTTTTTTGCACAAAAAGGAGCAGTGTAGACAGCTCCTTCTTGCACAAAAGCCCCATCTGCAAAAATGGCGGCTCATTAGGTATGCAAATGAGGCGTGGCGATATTCATCACCGCACCTCATTTGCTTACCTTCTTGCGCAACAATGCTCAGTGTAGATGTAGCCTAAGGCTGTGTCTACATTGGCAAGATTTTGCGCAAAAGCGGTTGCTTTTGCCCAAAATCTTGCCGCCTGTCTACACTGGCCGCAAGTATTTGCGCAAGAACACTGACGTTGTAATGTACAAAATCAGTGCTTCTTGCACAAATACTCTGATGCTCCCGCTCAGGGATAAGCCCTCTTGCGCAAGTATTATTGCGCAAGAGGACAGTGTAGACAGCAACGTTAATTTCTTGCGCAAGAAAGCCTGATGTCTAAAATGGCCATTGGAGCTTTCTTGCGCAAGAGAGCGTCTACACTGGCACGGATGCTTTTGCGCAAAAGCACATCTTTTGCACAAAAGCACATGCCAGTGTAGATGCTCTCTTGCGCAAATACTTTTAACAGAAAAACTTTTCCGTTAAAAGTATTTGCGCAAAATCATGCCAGTCTAGACGCAGCCCAAGTGTTTATCAGTTACTATTTCAGCAAGCCCAAAAGGGTTTTTTTTCTGAAAGAGAATCATATATAATGTTGCAGGATTACTTATTAACACTAAATTTATTTTCATGTATGCATCTTGTTATATACGATGCCTTTTATTTGGACAATTTCCTTCTGAGGACAGTGTGTGTATTACCCCCTCTTGAAATCTTTGAATAGCAGACTCCCTGTATTATCACTTTATGTAGGATTAGAATTGCTCCTAACAGCCAAGCAGCCTGCATTCATACGCAACTTTGGATTTGAAAGCAAGCCAAAAAGTATTAGCAACCCAGAGACTCAGCCTTGAAAAGGGACACAGTGTAATTCCAGAATAGTGACAGAGATGCAGCCGTGTTAGTCTGGTGTAGCTGAAACAAAAGACAGAACTATGTAGCACTTTTTTCCCCAGAGTTTTGATTACTTTTCACTTTTAAGTTCTGCTTTTAAAGCACACGGCAAAAACACAACCGCATTGTGGCTTCTCTCTGGAGTACATGAGGTGTCTTACAGATTTGATGTACCCTCAGCAAAGCAACAGTCTGATTACTTAGAACCATTTTAAGACTTACAATTCTTGTTGCCTCCCCTATCAAAGTAACAGTCTTGTTTGTTCCCCCAATTAGAAATCCAGAACCCATCCTCATTTTGGGGGTTCTGGCTGTCCCAAATATCAGCCACAACTTGGCCTGTAACAAGATATTGAACCTTATAAAGCATTGAGGTACCTTAAGGGTGAAATGCCAGAAGACAAGCAGCACTAGTTATCTGTGTCTGGCAAAAGCTGTTTTGTCAGTTTGCAACTTCAAAGGAAAGGGCATTATTCAAAACAAAACAAAACAAATTTATTTAAAGCCTACAAAACAGATTTACAAACCTACAATGCCTAGATTGCATTCTCTTTTATGCATGTGACCAGTAAAGTTTCAATAGAACCCCTTACTTCCCATTTAGCAGATTTAACAAAAGTGTCCACAGCCAACTATTTAAATCAGAAGACTTTTTGCCTGGATTATTTACACATTCCTCAGGAAAGAGGCTGCAAAGAAACAAAGGAGGGTTTTTTTCTTTCTTATAACACTTTTCCTTCTAGCATCTTTTACAATAATTGCTCAATTCCTTCCACACTCCACAGAGTTAAATTTTCACTTTTCCCCCCTTAATTACTTGCTCATTCTTCAACTGAAAACTTCATTAGTTTAAATATCACCATTCCAAGTAATCTTCCAAGAATTTAAATTTTTAGTGCCTGTACTTACTGAAATCTTGTCCTTCTTATTCCTGCCACTATGCTCCCTTAGGGCTTTAAACCTTTTTCGTTTCCAACTATCACTTATTTGCTTTTTATTTGTTTGTGCCTGATCCTACTTCCTCTGCTGAATGGTCCCTTTCCATGGACACAAGTTTTTGTCTCTTACTAATTCAGCAAGAAGGGTGGGCTTTTTAATTAGCCCCCACACCTTCTGGTTCCTTTCATTGGGTAAATCCAAATGTTTATTTCTGCAGTCAGCTAATCATCATTTGTAAACTCCTCAATACAAGTTTTTCTTAACAGCCGTATACTGCAGCAGTATCTCTTTTGACTGCAATTAAGGGTTTGTAAACCAGGAAATATTTCACCAATTTGCTTTCAAGATCTGCATGGTATAAACATAAGCTAAGACATTGTGAGACCATGGGCTGTGCTTAAACTTTTGCAATATTTGTTCCAAAGATACTCTTTACATTTTCTTCTTTCATGAGGGTTTTTTTTTCTGAATTTTTGCACCAATGTGCCCAGTTTGTTTTTACTAGCAAGTTTTAGTTTTATTTGTCATATACCCTTAAGATCCAATATGAGCGAAGAATGGAAACACCAACCTCCCTTCTTTTGGGCTTGCCCCTCATATGGTTGTGGTTGCAATGCAGGGGACTCCATTTCATCTTTTAAATTTTCCAGCGCTACCTTTTCTATTCCTGTGCCCACTCTTCAGGCCCTGGGAAAGTGCTGGCAGCCTGATATTTAACAACAGGGGATGGCGCTTCGTTCTTTTCCAGGTTTTCAACAGCCTTTTCCAATTTCTTATTTTCCTGCTTTACTTGTTCGAGCAAATCCTATGGACAGCCTGTTGCTCTGCCAGCAGAGGAGCTTTCCAGTGGGAAGTGAGTATAGTGGAATGCTGTTTAAGCCATCTTATATTAATTGCAAAATTCTAGCCCTTTTACTTTTATTCCTTTTCTTTCCCAAATTTCCTCTGGATCTCCTTTTCACTCAGGGATATTGTCCCACTCCCTAGAAGCAACCGCAGCCACTTGCCTCGTGGTGAATTCTAATTTTCGCCATAGGTTCTCTATAATTAAATCACAACGGCTATGATCCAGAAGGGCTTTACCTTGCTTCAGGGTTAATCTTTTCATCATATTCTGTGAAACTTGATTCTCCTTTTTTTTAAATTTCCCCCTCACTTCCTCCTATTGTCCTGCAGCTACACTCAGATGACTCTTTTCTAGCTCAAGCTTTTGCTTATATGCTCCCAAATTGGCTTGCTGCAGCGTATGCAAGTGAAACTGCTGCCACAAAATCCACCTCTTCCTCTGCTCCCCTCTCCCTTTATTGCAAAACATTATCACCCTGTATTCTCCCACCCCTCTTGGTTCTTAAGATCTCAACACCCGTCAGTGTACCCAAGACCTTCCCAGTGTATAGATGAGGGGGCAGCTTCTCTTCTATACTTTCCAAGGATTAAAAGAACAAGCACAGGCCTCAACACTGTAGTGTCTCAAGACCACCCCCCTCACCTCCGGTGTATAGCCAAGAAGACTGTCCTTCTTCTATGCTTTCCTCAGGTATATTTTACTTGACTCAGGGTATTTCCTTCAGGTAGACAGCCCCCACCATGTTTAACAAGTATCTCTTTAACAACCCACTCCTTATTACTTTAACTGCAAATTCCTTTACACACCAGTGATTTTGCTGTGGATTCATTTGTCTGTGCCCACATTCTCCATCATCTGTCACAAGAGGACGCTGTTGTACGGTTGATCATGCCGCATACCCAGCAGTTAATCAGCATCACAGAACCAAGATTCACAGTAGCTCAAATATACCTTTAGCAAGTTTTATTGCAAGCAATTCAGGAGCAGTTTTTAAAAGCAATTATATATCTATATATCTATATATCTATATATGTCCAGTAATTAGCAATTAAAAGGTATTAACAGGCATTAAAAGCAATGTTTAAATTGAATAATTAACTGTCTAAATCTAATCCTTAATCCAATTTAGCAGCCTAATTTTTAATCCAATTTAACACACACACTCATACACACATTCAGCTCACCCTCTGGAGCTGGCCAAACCCCAGGTAATGTTGGTTAATTTGGTTGAGGTGGAAGTCAGACGTTCCCGTCACCCCAATAGGCCGAATTGATGGACTCTGCTCTGTAGGGCAAATTGGTGTGGTATATAACCCGTCGGGTGAGGGGAAATCAGTCCATGTGGAGTGATGTTCATTGGTTACACACAGTCCGGGTCCGGGTGGGGTGATGTCCGTAGGTTGCACCCTCCTTCCATCTGCGGGTGTTCTCACGACTGATCTTGAAGCATCCTGCTTACACCACCCAATTCTACTTGCCTTTCCATGAGTGATAAACAACAGAATGTCCTTGACTAGGTCTCTCCCTTGTTACTCCTTCTTATCTGGGAACGTTGCCGCCTCCTGTACCGTTTTGTCTCCTCAGTACACACAGTCTTTTCTTTCACACAGTCCTTTTTCTCAAAGTTGTAAGCAAGTTCATAATCCTCCGGAGCACTGACTTGAACCTTAGTATGGCCTCTCTTCAGCTCACTTACTGTTAATTCCCTCATGCCAACCATTCACACTACACGTGATTCATGACACCGCCCCCAACCCCCAGCAGCAGGGCTATGTGAGGGCAGGACGGCACAACTCCCCGGGGACAGGGCTTCCCCCCAAATCCCAGCTTCCCCACCCCTCCACCCCCCTTTCCCTACGGTCCCCCTTTCCAGGACTCCCTGAGAGTGCCTTACCTCCATGATGAGGGCCCTGACGGTGGACTTCCCCACGCCAAATTGGTTGCCCACTGACTGGTAGCTGTCTGGGGGTGGTGAGCTTCCAGATGGTGATGGCAACCCACTTCTCCAGGGGCATGGCGGGCCGCAGGTGGATGTCCCATCGTCGGAGGGCAGGGGTGAGCCAGGCACACAGCTCCAAAAAGTTGGCCTTCTGCATGCAGAAGTTTTGGAGCCACTGCTGGTCGTCCCACTGCTCCATGACCAGCTGGTCCCACCAGTCGGAACTTGTGTCCAGCCTCCAAAACCGTTTCTCCACTGTGGGGCGTGGTGGCAAGGGCCTTGCTCCTGCATACGGGGAGAGGGTCTCAAGGATGAGCTCGGTGTCGAGCTCGTGGAGGGCCATGAAGGCAGCCTGCACAAACGGCTGCACAAACTGCAGCATGGCCGTGTGGGGTCATCGCACGTCCGGGGCAGCTCCGGCTCCATGGCAAAAGGAAAAATACTGTGGTGTCCGAAAAAGCTGGGCAGCCAGAGCACGCACTGCTAAGGCTTTCCTGTCCCTCAGAGAGGTAGGCAAGCCCACAGGAGAAGCAGAGAAATGGCTGTCCGGGGGGGGTCACTTTAAGCGCGTCTATCTCAGATAGCCTTAGGTAACAGCACTCAGAAACAATTGCTGACGTAATACCCTGCCTGAACTGGTTGCAGGTGGCCTTATATGAGAGATAGTGTCCAGTCAGTGTGGACACTATCTTTTGAAAAAGCAGATCGCTTTTTCATTGCACTTTTGCTGTGTGGATGATCTCCTTTGAGAATTTTTTTTCCAGAATATTTCTTCTGGAAAAGCTTGTTCTGAAAGAAGCTTGCAGTCTAGACCAGTGTTTCTCAAACTTTTAAAATAAAGTTCCCTTTAAAAATAAATTAGAATTACCCCCAGTACCTACAGTTTTCAGACACACACAATTTTTTTCTACCATTGCAACATATTTGTTTAAACAACATAATTGTAGCTGGGCAGTCAATGAAATTTTTGGGTGTAAAAGGTACGAAAATAATAAAGGGCTGTACAACTTAAAACAAAAATTCACTTTTCTTCAAATTTCAGTTGTGTTGATGTACCCCCCAGACATCTCTTGAGTACCCCTAAGGATACTCATACCACTGTTGAGAAACACTGGTCTAGATGTGCAGAGTTGGTCTTAGGGGCGGGCGAGCCGGGCAGTCGCCCAGGGCCGCCAGTTTAAAGGAGCCACCGACAGAGCCCGACGAAAACCTGCTCGGGACACGCAGCAATTAATGGGGCCGAACCACATTTCGACCCAACCCCCGACCCTTTTTCCCCTGAGATTTGTTTTTTTTTTGCTTGACAAATTTTCCCCGGTTGTCGCCCAGGCCCATCAATTGATTAGGACCAGCCCTGTATACATAGCCTGAGTGTTAGCAGTATAGCACCTCGGATGCACAACAGCAGCTCTGAACACTAGAGGGTGGATAAACACAAACGTGCACTCACACCACTAGAGGGCATGTGCGCACACACATACACAAAATTGTTCTCCTTGGCCTCTGAGGATAGGACAAGAAGCAATGGGCTTAAACTGCAGCAAGGGAGGTTTAGGTTGGACATTAGGAAAAACTTCCTGCCTGTCAGGGTGGTAAAAACACTGGAATAAATTGCCTGGGGGGGTTGTGGAATCTCCATCACTGGAGATATTTAAGAGCAGGTTAGACAGACACATGTCAAGGATGCTTGGCCCTGCCACGAGGGCAGGGGACTGGACTCGATGACCTCTCAAGGCCCGTTACAATGCTAGGATTCTATGATTCTATGGATACACTTATGTCACTAGAGGGCAGGCAGCACATGCACACACCCACCACTAGAGGGCACACACACACACACACCACTAGAGGGCGTGCAGACACACACATGCACACACACACACCACCGGAGGGCATGCACAAGCATGAGCACACACACACCACTGGAGAGCGCATACATCTTCCACCTGCCTCCTAGCAGTGGTGGGCACAGATCTCCTCTGAAGTGTCTATGTGTCTCCCTCACACCTAGGAGCCCCCCAAACTGGCTCAGCAGCACGCAGGGCTCTGGGGCGCACACGGGGCACTAGCCTGCAAGGCACAGTCAAGGGGCGGAGCCTCTCACCTCCAGGGATAATGTTGCATTCCCCTCTCCACAGGCCGACATCAAAATCCTTCAGATCGAACTGAGGAAAGAGCAGAATCCGCTGTTGACCCCGCGCGGCTCTCCCTGCAGAGAGACCCAGGCAGAGGGAAGTTCTGCCAGCGCTGGAAGGCGACCGACAGTTCCGTTTGGCTCACGAAGGAGCCTGATCCTGTCAGCCCAGTTGTGTAAGTAAAGCTTTGCCATCAGACTAGCCCAGCACCCGTGCAATGGTGCCGTTCCCAAAGTGAGGGATTCGTGTGGAGAAAGGGACAGGGGCTAGGAACACGAGGGTCAGCACTACAGAAAGCGACACCCGGGCACGTGCCTTGTGCAGAGGGCGTAGTGCTGCTGGGGGAGAGGAAAGAGGAAGTGAACGATGCTTTAGAGAGACATGGAGGTGAGTATGTGAAAGAAAGGGCATGAAAATCGGCTGAAGAAATCAGAGCACACGCTCTGCGGATTCAGTGCTCTCCTGCAGGAAGACAACAGGACTGTAAATTTGGGGTCCTTGCTAACAGAGAGTCTATATCACGCCTGGGCAAAATATGGCCCACAGGCTAGATTTGGCTCGCCAAGCCACTGGATCCGGCCCACGGAGGCACCAGGGACCCTCAGGCAGGCTCCTGCTTGCCCCACAGCTCTGTGCCATTTGGAAATGTGGCAGCTGGGCTCCATGTTTGTTTCAAAACTGGAGGGGAGGCGGGGAAGCTTCAGGAGCTACGCCCGCCCCCAGCACATTCCCATTGGCCAGCTTCTGGCCAGAAACCAGCCAATGGAAACTGTTGTTTGAATAACAGGCAGCCAGGAATCATAGCATCATAGAATCATAGAGCTGGAAGAGATCTCAGGAGGTCATCAAGTCCAGCCCCCTGCCCTCCTGGGCTCAGTTATTGACTGAAGCACATGGCCAGGCAGGCTGGCTGGCTGGGAAATGTTTTACGCTCTACAAGCCTTAGCTCTGCAGGCAGGCAGGCTGGTTTGGCGGCTGGTTGGTAAGTCTCCTGGCCGCAGCCTGCCTCTGACACCCAACCCCTCCTGCCCCAACCCTCTGCCCCCTCAATATACCCAAACCCTCTGTCCCCTCTTGCACCCATACCCTCTCCCAGATCTGGCACCCCAGTCTCATCTCATTCCCAGATCACAATCCCCTTCTACCCTAGGTCACATCCCAAATCCTTGCACTCCAGTCCCCTGCCCTAGGTCACAACCACTGCCTTCACCCAAAGTCCCTCTCAGACCCCAGTTTCCCTCCTGCACCCCAATCCCTTACCCCGAGATGCCCTCTGCACCAAACCTCCATCCCAGACCCTGCATCTCCTCCATTAATATCATGGCCTCGTCCACTTTCCAAAATCTTCGACTGGCCCCCCATCAAAAATTGTTGCCCATCCTGATCTAGATGGTACTTGGTCCTGCCATGAGGGCAGGGGGCTGGACCTGATGACCTCTCGAGGTCCCTTCTAATTCTAGTATTCTATGATATAATTCTATGACTTTATTATCTTCTAGATGTTTGCAGATGAAGTCCTTTAATTATTTGCTCCATTATTTCTCCTGGCACAGAAGTTAAGTTGACTGGCCCGTAGTTGCCTGGGTTGTTCTAATTTCCCATTTTAGAGATGGGCACTAGATTTGCCTTTTCCCAGTCTTCTGGAATCTCTCCCGACTTCCATGACTTTTCAAAGATGACGACTAAATGCTCAGATACCTCCTCAGTCAGCTCCTTGACTATTCTAGGATACATTTCATCAGGCCCTGGTGACTTGAAGACATCTAACTTTTCTAAGGAATTTTTAACTTGTTCTATTCCTATTTTAATTTCTGAGCCTACCCTATTTTCACTGGCATTCACTATGTTAAACATCCAATCGCCACCAACCTTCTTGGTGAACACCGACACAAAGAAGTTGTTAAGCACCTCTTCTATTTCCACATCTTCTGTTATTGTTGTTCCCTCTTCACTGAGCAACAGGCCTACCCTGTCCTTGGTCTTCAGCTTGCTTCTAATATATTTGTAGAATGTTTTCTTGGTACCCTTTATGTCCCTAGTAGATTGTGCTTGTTTTGTGGCTTCGCCTTTCTAATTTTGCCCCTACATCCTTGTGTTATTTGTTTATATACATCCTTTGAACTTTGACTTAGTTTCCACTTTATAGAACTCTTTTTTGATTTTCAAATTATTCAAGGTCTCCTGGTTAAGCCAGGGTGGTCTCTTGCCATAGCTCCTCTTTTCTACACAGTGGAATGGCATGCTCTTGTACCCTTATTGATGTGTCTTTGAAAAACTGCCAACTGTCTTTAATTGTTTTTCCTCTTAGTCTTGCTTCCTCTGGGACTTACCGAACAGTTCCCTGAGTTTACTAAAGTCTGCCTTCCTGAAATCTATTCCCTTTAGTTTGCTGTCCTCCTTCCTAACATTCTTTCAAATCACAAACTCTGTCATTTCATGATCACTTTCAGCCAAGCTGCCTTCCACTTTCAAATTCCCAAGCAGTTCCTCCCTATTTGTCAAGATTCAATCTAGGACAGCCTCCCCACGTATGAGCTTTCTCCACCTTCTGAAAAAAAATGGTCTCCAATACATGCCAAGAACTTGTTGGATAATTTGTGCCCTGCTGTGTTAGTTTCCCAACAGATGTCGGGGTGGTTGAAGTCCCCCATCACCCCAAGTCCTGTGCTTTGAAGAACTTGGTTAGTTGTTTAAAAAAAAAAAAGGCTCGCCCACTTCTTCCTGTCTTCCTTGGACAATTGAAGAACTCTTTGCAAGCAGACCTGGTTTCCTTACAATAGGGGCCGAGCAAAGAGGGCTACTCGCACGTTCCTGGAATACCAGACATCCCGGCAGTTCTGGGAATGGCAGTTGTGCCCCGAGCCTGCATGACTCCGCCCTTGCTTGGGATGTTAAATTTAGATTAATTGGCTAATCGAATAGTTGATGAGTCGATAAGGGTGTCTCCGCCTTTGAAGTGTAGCAACAGTGCTGGGGCGATGGCCTCGCGCTCCCCGTGGCATTTCATAGGGGCAGGTCAGCGGGGGCTGACCCTGGGCTCCATCTGGCACTGCTGCTTTGAAATACAATGTGCAGCCCA
Source organism: Rafetus swinhoei (assembly GCA_019425775.1). Taxonomy (NCBI): domain Eukaryota; kingdom Metazoa; phylum Chordata; order Testudines; family Trionychidae; genus Rafetus; species Rafetus swinhoei. The sequence continues at coordinate 11,118,478 of JAFJHL010000256.1, read as the reverse complement.
GGGCTATCCAGGGCCTGGCCTGGGCTGCATGTGGCATTTCAAAGCGGCAGCACCGGGTGGAGCCCAGGGTCTGGCCCCGGACTCCACCTGGCACTTTGTAGTACCCCCTCCACTTCCCCATCCCTCTGCCTCTTTCTGATAAAGGCAGCAAGAGGGGGAGCGACTAGTCCCAGTGTGTTCTTGTCAGCACGGTGTGTGCAAGGTCACACCACACAGGCGATACCGATTTTGCGAGCGAGCCGTCCTGCTCCCGTTTGGCCTGACCTTGGATGTAGCAGGTGTGCAAAGTTGTGCTGGTGGGGCAAGAGTACTGTCCCGTTCAAAAGGGTGTCCCCTATCTGATTCCCGAGAAAATCATCCCCAGTTCTTTACGCTATCAGTTGGGAGAGAAACCAGCCCCAGAGAGGCCCGTCTGGTGTGAAACCAGACAAGTGGCCTCCCTAGGCCAGACTGCCCTTCCAACGCATCCTGCCCATTTCTCCATTCTCATGGGCCTGCTGGATCTTGAGAGCTTTCGTCCAAAGTTTCTACATTCACAGCCTGGTACATCACGTGTCCTTCATCGAGTCCAGAAAACAGGATGCGCGCTCAGGGGCTTTGGACTTAGAAAGTCAATTTCTGCCTGTAGTAAGTTGAGGGTCAGTAACATGGAGTCAGCAAGCCTAAATAGAGGCCTGTAACATGAAAACAGCAACAGGCCTGCAATCTAGCGAGCAAGACTTTGGTTCAGTAACAGGAGCCAAGAAAGAGGCCGTACTGATAACTGTGTGATTGCGTAAGTTAGGACACAGGGCGGCAACGAGAACAAACTGTAAGCCAAAGAGGAGTAACGGACCATCTTAATAAGAAATGTCTTGGTACAAAAACTCCCTAAAAACTAATGCACATACCGACCTAGGTTCAGGACCAGGTCGGAACTGAAAGCACGAAGGATAGTAAGTAAGCCCCCCTTCCGTAAGGTGAGGGGTGGTAACCAGGCAACAGAGGGTGGCAACCTGGTACGTAAAGAAATGATGTAAATTGTTTGTACCTGTCTATAAAAGGACACTGCAGAGGGTGCTCTCCGGCCGACCTTGGGCGACTAGGCGCCTGAACGGCAGGTGTCATTGCCTGAACTTACAGAATGCACAGTAGCTTAACTTTGACTAACTGCTGTTAATATCTGTTATATGGCAATAGGCCTGCCCGGTGTTGGTACCTTGTCAACGCTGGCCATAGTGCCCAGTGGTGTAACATTGTACTGATCTCTGTTACCAACTGGTAGGGCTTCGCATTTGACAATAAACCTGCTCGATTGATTTCAAACCTTGCCTGCATCTGTCGTTTCCGGGACCTCTCAGAGATCTCCTGTGTTGACCCAAGTGCCCGGGGTCTAACACTCTAGATAAAGGGAGCCCCGATAGTTACGCACGCAGCCGAAAGTTTATCATCACCAACGGAGTAGAGGTCCTGTCAGGAGCGCGCCAGGACGACCCTGACCAGACGACGCTGACACTGACAGTCCAGACCACCGAAGGTACTGAGGTACGACACTGCCCAGTGAATTCCTCTCTCTCAGGTGTTTCCTAGCGGCTGTTCTGTTCAGATGAGCACAGGGGTGTTGGTCATTTGCCTAATTTCCTCCTCCAACACCTCCCTAGTGGCTCCACACACTCCTTTAAGTTTCTCTTTGCCAGGAGCTGGTGGAGTGATGCTGGCATTGCGCCCAGGGTGGGTATGAATCGGAAGGGGGGCATTATACTGTCCTGCCAACAAAGTCTTTGTTCTCTTAACATTCTGTAAGTCCTTGTTTGAGCGGCTGCTTGGCAAACTCCCTGGTCCCTGCCTGAGTGAGACCCAGCAGGGCTGTTCGGAGATGATGCCTTGAAGGTCCCAGGGATTAGGTGTGTGACCACAAGCGACCAGGGCAGAAATGCAATGATCCCTTCTGTCCTGAGAGCCAGGAAACACCGCAGCCTTGGTCTGCATCTGCTACAAGTCTGTGGAGCACCATGGAAGCATATGGAGTTACGTAGATTTCCCCCAGCTACATTTGTGGCCCTTCCTCCTCAGTGGAACACGGCCATATAGAGAAGGCCAAACAGTGACTGCCAAGAGGGCTAGACCTCCCTCTGGTGTTAAACAGCATTGCTCCATTGGAGTCAGTGGGGCCCGGCCCCAGCTGGAGAACATCCGCGTGACTCTATTGGGGTCAGTACACCCTTTACACCAGCTATGGATCTGGCCCTGTGTTAGACGCTTGCGCACACTCAGGAGTGACACTGCCCAGTTCATTTCCCTAGAAAGAGGGAAATTAACTAGAATGAGGAAGCACATCAGAAATGACCTGCCTGCGTGAATGGAGGAAATGCAGATAAGTCTCCGAGCGGAGGCTGCTGGAACCAAGCCAAGGATCCCGGCAGGAGCCAAAGCCCAGACACACAGGCACAGGGAGGCTCCCAGCTTGTCCCTGGCTGAACTCCATATCCCCCGCCACCACAGCCTCTGCGCCCTGCTTGTTCCTGCTTTACTTTACCCTCATACAATCACTCATGCCCCTCACCCTGCCCACGTCCCCGGCCCCATCTGCCCTTGTCTGATAGCTCTGCTCCTCGTTCCATGTCCTGGCCTAATCTCCCTCCCCGGCCTGTGCAGTCATCTGCAACCCCATCCCACCCACATCCTCAGACCTATGTGCCCCTCTGGCCCCTTCTGGCCAGGTGCCTATGCATGACCTCCCGCAGCCCATCCTAGGCTTTAACCCCGCCCACACTTCAGTCCCTCTCCGCTGTGCTGTCTCTAATGATTCTTGCTGACTGGCATGGAATAACTCCCTGGTTTGGCTGATCCCCTTTCCTGGCCCCTGCCTGTCTGTCTGTCCATCCTTAGCCTGTGAGTGCCTTAGGGCAAGGAAAGTCCTTTCTTATGTCTCTGGAAAGCAGCCGGCACATTGCAGGCACTCCCTCAAACAAGTCCCCAACCTTTACACAGCACAGGGGAACTCACTGGCACTGAATGTCAGTGGGGAAGGGCCTGATTCTGATTTCCAAACAGGGCCCTTTGCACTGATATAAAGAGGCCTTGTTATGCCCTCTGTATTTTTGTGCACAAAACGCACTAGTTACAGGAGACAGGATACCAAAAAAAATAAACAGGAAGACTCTCCCTGCTGCTGCGCTAATGGCCTGCGGTCAGACATGACCCCATATTCCAGAACTGAGCATAACAGCCAGGCAGCCTGTATTCACACACACTTTTAAGTTATCACCAACTCAGAGACTCAGCCTTGAAAAGTGACACAGAGAAATTCCAGAGCTTTGATTACTTTTCACTTTTAAGTTCTGCTTTCAAAGCACACAGCAAAAACACAACCCTACGGTGGCTTCTCTCTGGAGTACATGAAGTATCTTACAGATTTCATGTACCCTCATGTGATGGCGCGTTGGGGTTTTCCCGTCTCCTGCACCCCCGTAATGGCATGGACAGACTCCACCAGCCAGTAGAATAGAGGGAGTTTATTGCTTCTCCAGGATACAGCACAGCACAGATGTCATCTGGTTACAGGAACCGGGCCTAGGATGCCTCAGCCCCCCTTGAGATGGGAGAGACTGGGACCCTAAATTCCAGCCCCTTTCCCTAGGCTGTCTCCTCCATGATCCCAGACAGAAAACTAACTCACTCACTTCCAGCCCTGCCCCCCAGCCAGGGCTCCACTCCCCTTCTTCCCATTGTTCCGCTCCATGGGAGATACCTGTCTGATGAGTTTCGAAGCCCCTTGCATAATGACTCTTCCCTGCCCTGCTGGGCTGCATGCAGACAGCAGCCAGTGGAGGTCACTCACAACCCACTGCCCAGCATAGCAACCAGCAAGGTACCCCCCACTACGTCACACCTCATCAAAGCAACAGTCTGATTACTTAGAACCATTTTAAGGCTCATAGTTTTTGATATTGCATCCCTTATCAAAGTAACAATCTGATTTGTTACCCTTCCCCCCCGCAAAAAAAAGAAATCCAGAACCCATTGTCATTTTGGGGGTTCTGGCTGTCCCAAATGTCATCCACAACTTGGCCTGTAACAAGATTTTGAACCTTATAACGCATTGAGGTACCTTAAGGGTGAAATGCCAGAAGACAAGCAGCACTAGTTATCTGTGTCTGGCAAAAGCTGTTTTGTCAGTTTGCAACTTCAAACAAAAGGGCATTATCCAAAAGAAAGAAAACCAATTTATTTAAAGCCTATAAAACAGATTTACAAACCTACAATGCCTAGATTGCATTCTCTTTTCTGCATTTGACCAGTTAAGTTTCAATAGAACCCCTTACTTCCCTTTTATGCAGACTTAACAAAAGTGTCCACAGCCAACTATTTAAATCAGAAGACTTTTGTCTGGATTATTTACACATTCCTCAGAAAGAGGCTGCAAAGAAACAAAGGAGGTTGTTCTTCTTTCCTATAACACTTTTCCTTCTAGCATTTTTAGAACGGTTGCTCAATTCCTTCCACACTCCACAGAGTTAACTTTTCACTTTTTCCTTAATTACTTGCTCATTCTTCAACTGAAAACTTCATTAGTTTAAATGTCACCATTCCAAGTCATTTTCCAATAATTTAAATTTTCAATGCCTGTACTTACTGAACTCTTGTCCTTCTTTTTCCTGCCACTATACCCCCTTAGGGCTTTAAACCTTTTTTGTTTTCCACTATCACTTATTTGCTCTTTATTTGTTTGTGCCTGATTCTACTTTCTCTTCTGAATGGCTCCTTTCCCTAGAGACAGGTTTTTGTCCCTTACTAATTTAGCAAGAAGGGTGGGCTTTTTAATTAGCCCCCACACCTTCTGGTTCCTTTCATTGGGTAAATGCAAATGTTTGTTTCTGCAGACAGCTAATAATCATTTGTAAACTCCTCAGTATAGGTTTTTCATAATAGCCAGACTGCAACGGTATCTCTTTTGACTGAGATGAAGGGTTTGTAAACCAGTAAATATTTCACCAATTTGCTTTTAAGGTCTGTGTGGTATAAACATATGCTAAAACATTGTGAGACCATGGGCTGTGCTTAAACTTTTGAAATATTTGTTTCAAAGATATGCTTTACCTTTTCTTCTTTTCACGAGGGTTTTTTTCTGAATTTTTGCACCAATGTGCCCAGTTTTTATTTACTAAGAAGTTTTAATCTTATTTGTCATGGACCCTTAAGACCCTATACCGTGGAGGAACGGAAACACCAACCTTCCTTCTTTGGAGCTTGCCCCTCATATGATTGTACTTGCAGTGCAGGGGACCCCATTTCAACTGTTAAATTTTCCAGCGCCACCTTTTCTATTTCTGTGCCCACTCTTCAGGTCCTGGGAAAGTGCTGGCAGTCTGTTGTTTAACAACAGGGGATGGTGCTTCATTCTTTTCCAGGTTTTCAACAGCCTTTTCCAATTTCTTATTTTCCTGCTTTCTTGTTCGAGCAAATTATATTCCTGGACAGCCTGTTGCTCTGCCAGCAGAGCAGCTTTCCAGTTCTTGAGAGCCTGTGTGCTTTCTATTTTTTCCCCATTTATTTGGGAAGTGAGTATAATGGAATGCTGTTTAAACCATCTTATATTAATTGCAAAATTCTAGCTTTTTACTTTTATTCTTATTCTTTCCCAAATTTCCTATGGATCACTTTTTCACTCAGGAATGTTGTCCCATTCCCCAGAAGCAACTGCAGCCACTTCCTTAATGGGGAATTCGAACTTTTGCAGAAAGTTCTCAATAATTAAATCACAACAGATATGATCTAGAGAGGCTCTTCCTTGCATTAGGGTAAATCATTTTATTATATCCTGTAAAACTTGTTTCTTCTTTTTTTAATTTTCCCCTCACTTCCTCCACTTGTCTTTCAGCTACACTCAGATGACTCTTTTCTATCTCAAGCCCTAGCTTATATGCTCCCAAATTGACCTGCAGTTGTTTGGTTCACCCTTAATTGTGCTGCCAACGCTCAAATCCTTCCTTTGCTGAAGCATAGACAAGTGAAAGTGCCGCTGCCAAACCATCCTTCTTCCCTCATTTTTACATTCATTCATAGTTGTTAAAAGTATCCTCCAGATCTTCAAATTTAGATAAGCCCTTCAGCAATCAGGACGAGTGCCCCATGGCAATGATCCGGCCTCTAAGAGCCACTTTTCCCAACCGGATGGGGCTGATACTAATTTAACTACTGGCACAAAATCCATCTCTTCCCTCTGCTCCCCTCTTCCTTTATTACAAAACATTATCACCCTGTATTCTCCCACCCCTCTTGGTTCTTAATATCTCGACATGCCTCGGTGTATCCAAGACCTTCACAGTATATAGACAAGAGGGGGAAGCTTCCCTCCTACACTTTCTAAGGATTAAAAGGACCAGCACAGGCCTCGACACCGTAAGTGTCCCAAGACGCCTCCCGTGTATAGCCAAGAAGACTGTCCTTCTCCTATATTTTCCTGACTCAGGGTATTTCCTCCAGGCAGACAGCCCCCCGCAGTTAGTAAGTATCACTGTAGCAACCCACTGCTTCCTTATTACTTTAACAACAAATTCCTTCACATACCAATGGTTTTACTGTGGAGTCTGTTGCCCACGTTCTCCACCATCTGTTTCAAGGGGGTGCTGTTGTATGGTTGATCAGGCTGCAGAACAGGGCATTTGATCTGGGTCACAGAACAAAAAACCCACAGTAGTCCAAATATACCTTTAACAAGTTTTATTGTCAGCAGCTCAGGAGCAATTCAGAAGCATTATATATATTTTAGTAACAAGCAATTTAAAAAGCATTAAAAGCAGGTTAAAAGCAATGCTGGAGGGTGGTGAAGCACTGGAGTGGGTTACCTAGGGAAGTAGTGGAGTCTCCATCCCTAGAGGTGTTTAAGTCTCGGCTTGACAAAGCCCTGGCAGGGTTGATTTAGTTGGGATTGTTCCTGTCTAGAGCAGGGGGCTGGACTTGATGACCTTCTGAGGTCTCTTCCAGCTCTATGGTTCCATGATTCTACGAATGCTTAAATTGAATGATTAACAGTCTAATTCTTAACTCAATTTATCAGCCTAATTCTTAACCTAATTGTAGCACACACACTCATAAACACATTCCATTCACCCTGTGGGGCTGGCCGAACCCCAGGTAATGTTCATTGATTTGTTTAAGGCAGAAGTCCAACGTGCACGTCACCCCAATATGCCAAATGGATGAACTCCCCTCCGTGAGGCAAAATTATGGACTTGTTAGTCACCTTGAGAAAAAGGACCATGTAAAAAAAGACTGTGTGTGTTGAAAGAAGCAAAACTTCACAAAAGATGCAAAGTTCCCAAATAAGAGGAGTCAGCAAGGAAAGAACTTGACCACGAACACTGTTGCTTATTGTTTGTGGATAGGCAAGCAGAATTGGGTGTTGTAAGCAGAATGTTCCAAGATTGGTTGTAAGCACACCTGCAGGTGGTGAGATCATCAGACATCACCCCCCACTCGAAGTGTCCGTTGCCGAGGGGATATATAATGATATATACTTGGCCCCTAGTATGTCCTCTCTTCAGCTCACTTCCTGTTAATTCACTCATGCCAACCACTCACACTACCCAGGATCTGCCTAGTTTACATACCTCTTTCGAAAGAGGGATGTAGTTTAGACATAGCCTAGGAAGGCAGTGAAGTACTGGAACGGGTTCCCTAGGGAGGTGGTGGAATTTCCGTCCCTAGAGGTTTTTATGTCTCCTCTTGACAAAGCTCTGGCTGGGTTGATTTAGTTGGGATTGGTCCTGCTTTGGGCAGGGGGCTAGATTTGATGACCTCCTGAGGTCTCTTCCAGCCCTGGGATTCTATGCCTTAAACTTAGTTGCACTTCCTTCAAAATAGCAGTACTTTTACTTATGTAACTTATTTGGGTACTTTTTGCATCACTGGGAACAGCAGAGAGGAAATTATTCAGGAGGGGAAACGTCCTCGATTCCTAAGAATGGGAAGTGTGACGTCATGGGAACATTTCCCTGGGAGAGTGTGATGATGGCCGGGGCAGACTGGCAATCAAAACAAACTCAGGAAATGGGTTGAGAATGGCCCTCCCCATGATGTCACCCGTGTGCCCCTCCTTCTTTCCCTATACCCAGGGCTGGCTCTAGATTTTTTTGCCACCCCAAGAAAAACATTTTTTGGCCACCCGCCCTTTTTTTTTTCTGGGGAGAGTGTACGCACAAATGCAGCTTGTGCGGCTTCCTGGGGGGTGGGGCACACGTTCCAGGGGGAGCCCAAACCCCGGGGCATTTTCATCTCCTAGGAGAACACCGGGGACTCCCCACATGAAGACAATGGGAGGGCAGGTTCATCCACAGTAAGTCAGTTAGGGTATGTCTACACTAGCCCCTAGTTCAAACTAGGGAGGCTAATGTAGGCATTCGAAGTTGCAAATCAAGCCCAGGATTTAAATATCCCGTGCTTGATTTGCATCTTCCCGGCTGGTTGCCATTTTTGAAATGTACAGGTCCGGACTAACTGCCCGCGTCTACACACGGCAGAGACCCGGTATTTCGAATTAAAGCCCTAAATCGAACTACCTGTTATTCCTCCTGCAAGCATGCAGCTGTTCACATCAACTAGTACTGGAGTCCCAGTCCCACTCTGCAAAGGGATTTTATTATTAGAAGCCTTATAATCACTCAGACTCGAACCCCAACACATAAGCTTTCGAAAGAGGGATGTAAATTAGGCATATCAAAAGTGCAAATGAAGCGTGGATTTAAATATCCCACGTTTTATTTGCATATTGGCATCTGATTGCTGTTTCAGAAAAGGGCATTTCGAAAGTGAAACCTCACTCTAGAGGCAGTTCTTTCAAAAAAACCCACTCTTTTTCAAAAGATCCCATACTCCCCAAAAAATGAGGAGTCCGGGATCTTTTGAAAAAGGGGTTTTTTTTTTCTGAAAGAACCACATCTAGGCTGTGGTTTCACTTTCAAAATGCCCTTTTTTGAAACAGCGATCAGATGGAAATATGCAAACGAAGCGCAGGATATTCAAATCCACGCTTCATTTGCACTTTTGAGCTGCCTAATTTACATTCTTCTTTTGAAAGAGGGATGTAGTTTAGACATAGCCTAGGAAGGCGGTGAAGTACTGGAATGGGTTCCCTAGGGAGGTGGTGGAATCTCCATCCCGAGAGGTTTTTAAGTCTCCTCTTGACAAAGCCCTGGCTGAGTTGATTTAGTTGGGATTGGTCCTGCTTTGGGCAGGGGGCTGGATTTGATGACCTCCTGAGGTCTCTTCTAGCCCTGGGATTCTATGACTTAAACTTAGTTACATTTTTTTCAAAGTAGCAGTACTTTTACTTATGTAACTTATCTGGGTACTTTTTGCACCACTGGGAACAGCAGAGAAGAAATGATTCAGGAGGAGAAACGGCCTCGATTCCTAAGAATGGGAAGTGTGGCATCGTGGGACCATTTCCCTGGGAGAGTGTGATGACGACCAGGGGCAGACTGGCAATCAAAACAGGCTCACGAAATGGGTTGAGAACGGCCCTCCCCATGACGTCACCCCCTGTGTGCCCCTTTCCCTTTCTCTGTATCCAGGGCTGGCTCTAGGTTTTTTGCCACCCCAAGGAAAACATTTTTTGGCCGCCCCCCCTCTTTTTTTGGTCGGGGAGGGTGTGCACGCAAATGCCGCTTGTGCGGCTTCCTGGGGGTGGGGCATGCACTCTGGAGGGAGCCCAAACCCCAGGGCATTTTCATCTCCTAGGAGAGCATCAGGGACTCTCCACATGAGGACAATCGGAGGGCAAGTTCATCCAGAGCAAGTCAGTGAAAGACTTGCAAAGCATGCAGCTGTTCACATCACCTAGTGCTGGAGTCCCGGTCCCACTCCTCACTCTGCAAAGGGATTTTATTATTAGAAGCCTTATAATCACTCAGACTCCAACTCTAACACATAAGCTGTCCAACTCTTGGTGTCCATGGACAAGAATCAGCCTCATTATACAATGAGACAGTTCAAAGGGATTAAGAGAACTTTTGTTTCAACTCCTCAGCTCAACTGTCCAGAACAAGACAAGCACTAGACAACAAACCCCCACTAGCCTACAACCTATTCCATGAGGACAGCTCTGTGCTTTCTCATTCAGGGATGGACCAAACAGCCTCTGAAACAGGATGGATTGATTTAAATAGTTTTGATTTAAATCTCTAATTTTAATCATGATTTAAACCGGCAAGCAGAAAACCTTGGTTTAAATGAGCAATTAATCATTTACATTATACTTTTAAAATATCTTCCTAAAGTAGGGGTTCCCAACCTTGGATACACGTACCCCCAGTGGGTACAAGAAGCTTGTGAAGGGGGTACGGGGAATATTTGGTAAATAACTAGATTATCCTAATAGAAATATTCCAAAAGTAGTAGCGTTAGTGAAAAAAGTTGTGGATTCTAGAGTCTAGAATTTATTTCCTTTCATATTGAATAGGGGGTACGGGAAGGTTTATTAAAAGCCAAGGAGGTATGGGGACCGAAACATGTTGGGAAGCCCTGTCCTAAAGGATGGTTGAATCTTATTGATTAGCAACCTTTAAAACATGTTGATTTACAACTAAATATAAACTTTATGCCAAATTTGGTGCCTCTATTTACTAACCAGGAGAATACACACAGTACAGCTACCAACTAAGTAAATGCCCAAATAATTATGTAACTTACATGTAATCAGATTCTTAATTTTTACATTTTTATTTTATTACAAAATGGTGTGTAATAGGAACACTTAAGAGACAGCTTGTACCCCATTTATTATTTGCTAAGAGGTGGATGCTTTTTTAAAAACATATGATTTGCATCTACTTCTGTCTGGATGAAAATTCTATTTAAAAGAAACAAAACCAGCATTTAATTTTTGTATGAAATAAAAACAAAGAGTCATAGAATACTAGGACTGGAAGTATCCCCTCATGGAAGGACCAAATACTGTCTAGACCATCCCTGATAGACATTTATCTAACCTACTCATATCTTCAGAGATGGAGATTCCACAACCTCCCTGGGCAATTTATTCCAGTGTCTGACTACCCTGACAGTTAGGAACTTTTTCCTAATGTCCAACCTAAACCTCCCTTGCTGCAGTTTAAGCCCATTGCTTCTTGTTCTATCCTCAGAGGCCAAGATGAACAAGTTTTCTCCCTCCTCCTTATGACACCCTTTTAGATACCTGAAAACTGCTATCATGTCCCAAGGTGGGGTTGCTGGGCAGAGTCAGAGCGGAGGGAGGAGAAGAGAGGGGGGAGGTAGCAGGGGGGGTCGTGGAATACTTTCCCCATGAGTTGTAACGCTGCTTCAGACTGATTGGATCTGGGATAAACAAACAAACAAATAATGACAGTCTCCCTTTAAAAGTCGGCCACACACAGGAGCAGGAGGCAAACCAGACATTAAGGAAAAGCCGCACCGATGTAAACTGGGCTGTTTGCCACATTCAACAATTCACTAAGAAGGGGCAACAGTATATAGATGGGGAAAATCTGGGTGCAGGGGTGGCAACCTCCAAGGCTTGCTAGGAAGGACTTGCGTGATGATCTGCCCAGGAGCGGCGTGCAGGGTTTATCCCCCTCCTCCTCCAGTAGCCGCCAGCCGGCCCTTCAGAGGACGGCCCACCGGGAAATTCCCGGTATCCCGCCGGGCCAGTCCGCCCCTGATGATGGCCCCTGTCAATATAAACTGCCCCGGCAGCAAGGAGCGGAACAGAGCCCTCAGCAGCCATGGCCATGGGCATCTCCTACCGCAAATGGGACAGCGCCCAGTCGGTGGAACTGAGCCTGCCGGAGGCGAGCGGCGCCGGGAGAGGACGGAAAGGTGAGCTGGGCTGAGGTGGGGTGGCCTTGCGGGTAGGGTGAGGGGCTGCCCGGGGAGGCAGGCGGCCTGTGCCCGACTCCTGGCTTGGCTAATTTGGCCAGAAGCAGGGGGGTTTCTCTCTCTCTCTCCCTCCCAATTAGCTCTTGGTTAAGGCTGGATATTCCCATCATCCTTTGCTCTCCCGGGGCATACTCCTCGCTGGGTAACGGCGGTGCCGTGAGTGCTGATATTCGGGGCATGAAAGTAGCCCTGTGAGCCTGCCCGCATCTTCCCCCTGCACCCTGAGGGGAATCTCGGGTTCCCTTAAGGCAGGGGCGTCTCAGCCTGGGGTCACAACAACCCCAGCCAGCGTTTGGGGGTCACGCTCACCCGCCCCCGCCCCAAGGGGAGGGGGCTTCCCAGTGTGAAATGGAGCACAGGGGCGCTGAGAACCGCCGCAAGGCATTTACCCTGCAGTGAATCTCTCCCTCCCTCTGCCCCGTCGGTAACCATGTTCCGGGCCTGGTGCCCCCCAGACCCCGGGAATGGGGGAAGGGGTTGATCCGGCATGGAGGGGTCTCACCCGCGTTGCTCCCCACAGCTCTTTGCCTCCCCGACTCCGCCCAAGGCAAGGCCATTGCGATCCTGTACGTGCAGCAGATGCTCTGCTTTGTGGTGTTCACAGCGCTCGTTGCGGTGCTGCTCGAGAACCGTGAGTCTCCTCCTCCTTTCTGCCCTGGCCTCTGCCCTCCCCTGCCGAGAACGCGGCGGCTCTGCCCGGGGCTTGGGGGATTTCGGCCGCGGGGCACAAACCTGGGCTGAGAATGGAGGCTCAGCTGCGACTTGAATTGTGGAGCAGGGTCGTGGCTGGTCACGTTCGCTCCGCTTTGCATTAAGGGACCCAGCTGGTTCTAAGGGCGGGGACTCGTCCTGAGCCCCCCTTCCACCGCCCGGCTTTCCATTGAGCTTGTGCGCCGAACCCTCCGACAAATCCCACCCAAAGACCACAACGGGGCCATGAGGTTGGGAAATGGAAACAGTGCAAAGGGCAGGCTGAAGACGCCCCTCTCGGAGGGGGAGTCTCTGGGAGTCAGAGCGGGGGAGCGGGGTCCTGCACACGCGCACTGCCACCATTGCACGTTCCCACAAGGACAGCCTGCCCCAGACAGACACGTTCCTTTCCTTTTGCACCTTGCAGCCCGCTAACCACGCCCAAACGGAGCCCGGCTCCTGGGGCAGCAGGCAGCTTTGTGCTCTGCACAGCGCTCGGAGCCAGTGTTCCCTCGAATCTCTCCCATCCGTGTGCAGAATACATTTTATGTGCACCGAGGCACGTGTGAATGTGCACCACCAGGAGCAACACCAAAACCCAGCTGGGGAAAGGGGTTCTGCTAAGCAGCTGGGCATTAGACTCTCTCCTGCTCGGCTGCACAAGTGCCCAGCTGCCAGAGAACACGGCTCAGAGCCCTGCACGGCTGCGTGAAGGCTGAGCCGTCTGATTCTCAGCTTTGCATGCCCCGTGCCTGTGTGTGGCAGCAGCAGCGGCACCGCACCTCCTGGGGCTACTGGCAGCCCAGGGTAACATAGAGCAGCCCCAATGCAGCTCCGCTCTGTACCTAGGACGGAGCTGGTGCCCAGAATCATGAATCCCTGCGCTGAGACCAGGACGAATGTAACCGGGGATCACAGCCAGTGTGGGCTAATAGCACCAGGAGCCTGGGGCAGTAACGGGGAGTTCTGTGAACATCACAGCACACTGACGCCCCCAGAGGTATGGGTTTCCCTGGCTCTTTAATTTAACTCTGCTACCGAGAATTCTCCTCTCTACAGTGTCCCAGGGTCTTACGGGCGCCCAGCTGGATCGAAACATGATCAGAAGAGATGCCCAGAGAAATCTGTCAGCTCTCCAGCGCTACCTAGGTGGGTGGATCCAGGAAACGTTTCTGTTGCTTGCCTGATGTGTCGTTTTGGGTTCTTACACCTTCAGGGAGGGGCAAGCCGGGCTGCTGGAAGTCCGTGTCAATCCCGGGACTTCAGTGGAGCTGAGCAGACACAGCTCTGGGGGTCTGAGCCCACCTGGGACAGGGTCTGTGGCAGGAGGGGGACAAGGGCAGGAGCTGTTAGCTGCTCTTAGAACTTGTCCTGTTCTTAGGATCACTGATTGACCGATGAGATTTTGCTCTGATGAGGTCACCTTTCTGCCAGTGTCCCATTGGCCGAGTGTTACCCAGCTGGGGGAGGCTTGTAGATATTACAGTGTTCAGGCTAAACAGTGTCCCTTGAGTGACTCACAAGATATCAGAGTGTGTTAAGAATTAGAAACAGGGCTCCTGACAGCTACTTGCTCGGCTATCTGTCAAAAACACTCGAGTTGTTGGGTGCCTTAGAAGCCCCTGCCAAGGGGTGACATGTGGGGCCAGGGGCTGGCAGCTTGTAGAAGCTTATCAAATACAATGAAGTTCGTGAACAATTCATGGAAGTTGGCACCATTGTGTGGCCCAGAGCACTGAGGTGGAAAGTCCCTGCTCCCATATTTTTCCAGGTGTGATGATTGCCAGGTGTGGTCTAAACCACAGTGCTTCAATTCTATCAGGGGGCCTTTTTCAGGGGCAACTAATGAAGAAAGATGGGGGAGGGGCACTGGCAATCATCACACCTGGATGATCATCACACCTCCCTATGACACCCCGACCCAGGGAAGGCCAGAACTAGGCCTCCTCTGCCTCAGCCCCCACCCCCCCACATTTCTACCTGCCCCACCCCTGCCGAGCCTCTTTCCCCAACCCCCTTTCCTTGGGCCTGTGTTGTTAGTTCCATTCTCTCCTCTTTCCTTAGAGCTGAAGATGTCCAAAGAACACGGCGAGCTTAGCAGTCAACTTCTCAACGGTACGTTCTCCTGAGGTTTCGCGACACGCTGGGCATGAGCAGTTCCGCGGGGCTGCCTGGGGAACTAGCAGGGGCCTGGCACCGGCAGCGGGAATCCGGCCCCTGCACTAACCAGTGGTGGCAGGGGGAAGTGGGGCAACATGGCCCTACCTCCCTCTGCTCCCCCGGCCCACAGCCACGTCCTCTCCTCCCCCCAGTGACATGGCCAAGAGCTGGGGGGAAACAGAGGCAGGGGAGGGGATCCACATTTCTGCACTTCCCTCCATCACTGTTGGTGAGTGTGTGTGTGGGGGGGCATCTCTACTACTGATGGCAGGTCCCCCTGCTAGTCCCCAGGCCACCCAGAGACTCTGGCCCTTGTCCCTTCCAGCCATGGATTTGGGGGGTGTCACGTGCCCCCTCGTGCCCCCAGATCTCCTCCCCCATGCATCACTCTGGCTGTTTTGTCGGGACAAATTCAGTCTTTCTGTCTCCCTTTTGCAACTCTCCCCTCACTGGCCGTTACTGGGGCCTTCGATGAACGTTCACTCGCTTTTCATAGCCGAGCTCACCAGGAGGTAGATCTGCAGACCGGGTGTGTGTCTTGGGCGGGAACGGGAGAAGAGTGCATATTACAGCATCACCGTCGCCCCCAGAGAGGGGGGTGCGTCCTCCACACATCAATTATACTCCGCTACCAAGAGGTCTCCTGTCTGTAGTGTCTCAGGGTCTTGCGGAAGCCCAGCTGGATCGAGAGATGATCAGAAGAGATGCCCAGAGAAATCTGTCAGATCTCCAACACCACCTAGGTGAGCGGATCCAGGAAACGTTTCTCACCCTTTCATCCGGCAGATCTTCTCACGCCTCAAGTCAGAGGAGAGTCAGTCCCATGGGTTGAACTCTTGGCCGGTCACAGCCGGGGAACCGAGCTGGCTTCTGTGAGCCGGGGATCTGGCCCACACCACACCTACAGCTCTGAGGGGTGTGATTTTTTTCACACCCTTGACATATGTAGCCTTTCTGACCCATCCCGTGCTATGGACAGGGCTGGGTTGATGGAAGGATTTTTTCCATTGATACGGCCACGGTCTCTTAGGAAAGTGGGTTAACTGCCCTGGCAGGGACACCCCTCCTGTTGCAGTGAGCGTCTACACTGACGCACTGTGGCTGGCACATGTTAGGTGTGGACTTACCCCTAAAGCTGCTATACCAGGTCCTGATCCTAGGATCACGGATTATCCAATGAGTGTTTGTTTTGATGAGGTCACGCTTCTCCCTTGTTTCCCATTTGCTCAGAGTGTCATCCAGCTGCGCAAGCCCTGGGCAGGAGTAGAATTGGTCTGTCCCAGGAGTAGGCAGGTGTCCGGGGCCCCCATAAATGCAGCTACTGCTGGGAGGAGTGGGAGCTGAGTCTGGTTTCACCCAGAACACAACTCAGCGGAGCCAAGGAAAGGATCTTGTCAGGGGGAAGCCCCAGTCTGCCCAAAGAAGTGTGGTGCCCAGCTACCCAGCAAATGGCCCTGCCAACCCATGGAAGGTTGGGACCATTGCAGAGGGGTGGGGCAAAGAGAACTCCCATGTGGGGGGTATCGGATGCCCCTGGATTGCCTCAATGCAGTCCTGGGTCTGACCCGTTCTTTCCAGCACACTCCCCCTGCGCAGATCCCTGTTGGGATCCCTCTGAATAAATGCTGCTGTTCACTTGCTGCTTGGCTCCCAGGTCTCTGAACACGGCAACATGCGTGCGCCCAGCTGGACCACCCGGGTGCTGCGTGTCACGGACACTGGGCACGTCCCGGTAGCAGTGGGCTCGAGGGCAGCCCCTGCTGCTCCAAAGGGCGTTTGCGCTGCAGCTGAGTCGAGGGTGGCTGGTGTTGAGGCTACTTTGAGGGCTGGACCTCAGGAGCTCTGCCAACTCCCCATGTGACCTGGAAGGAGTCTTGGTGTCTCTCTGGGCCTCAGTTTCCCTATCTGTGAAATGGGGAACATTTCTGGGCTGTTTGCATGTAACTGTCTCTCACTCTGGTCTTGGGCAGGGCTGACTTCAGCACGTGGCACAAAGGGGCCCTGATCTCAGGTGGGGTCTCCGGGAAGCACGGGGATATGTCACTAACGACTATAAGGCTGTGTCTACACCGGCACCCTTTTGCGGAAAAGGGATGCTAATGAGACACAGCGCAATTGCAAATCCGCGGGGGATTTAAATATCCCCCGCGGCATTTGCATGAACATGGCTGCTGCTTTTTTCCGGCTCGGGGTTTGCGGAGAAAAGCGCCAGTCTAGGACGCGATCGTCAGGAAAATAAACCCTTTTCCATAAGATCTCTTATTCCTACTTGAAAGTAGGAATAAGAGATCTTGCGGAAAAGGGTTTATTTTGCATTTGCATGAACATGGCTGCCGCTTTTTTCCGGCTCGGGGTTTTGCTGGAGAAAAGCGCCAGTCTAGACGCGATCTTGCGGAAAATAAGGGTTTATTTTGCATTTGCATGAACATGGCTGCCGCTTTTTTCCGGCTCGGGGTTTTGCCGGAGAAAAGCGCCAGTCTAGACGCGATCTTGCGGAAAATAAACTCTTCAAGTAGGAATAAGAGATCTTGCGGGAAAGGGTTTATTTTCCGCAAGATCGCGTCTAAACTGGCGCTTTCTCGGCAAAACCCGAGCCGGAAAAAGCGCAGCCATGTTCATGCAAATGCAAAATAAACCTTATTTTCATCCGCAAGATCGCGTCTAGACTGGCGCTTTACTCCAGCAAAACCCCGAGCCGGAAAAAGCGGCAATATGTTCATGCAAATGCCGCGGGGGATATTTAAATCCCCTGCGGATTTGCAATTGCGCTGTGTCTCATTAGCATCCCTTTTCCGCAAAAGGGTGCCAGTGTAGACACAGCCTAAGTGAAAACCATTTCAAGCCTCACCCACATAATTTTTGCACACACCTGGACAAATGGTTGTGCTCCCTGGAGGCGGAGGGGGAGGGGCAGCAGGAGGGCCTGTGTTGTTAGTTCCATTCTCTCCTCTTTCTTTAGAGCTGAAGATGTCCAAAGAACACGGCGAGCTTAGCAGTCAACTTCTCAATGGTACGTTCTGCTGTGGTTTTGCGACACGCTGGGCATGAGCAGTTCCGCGGGGCTGCCTGGGGAGCTAGCAGGGGCTTGGCACCGGTAGCGGGAGTCAGGCCCCTGCACTCACCAGTGGTGGTAGGGGGAAGCGGGGCAACACGGCCCTACCTCCCTCTGCTCCCCTGACCCTCAGCCACATCCCCTCCTCCTCCCAGTGACATGGCCGAGAGCTGGGGGGAAACTGAGACAGGGGAGGGGATCCACGTTTCTGCTCTTCCCTCCATCACTGTTGGTGAGTGTGTGTGTGTGGGGGGCATCTCTACTACTGATGGCAGGTCCCCCCGCTAGTCCCCAGGCCACCCAGAGACTCTGGCCCTTGCCCCTTCCACCAATGGATTTGGGGGGTGTCACGTGCCCTGTTGCCCCCCCTCCCCATGCATCGCCCTGGCTGTTTTGTTGTGACAAATTCAGTCGTTCTGTCTCCCTTTTGCAACATTCCCCTCACCGGCCGTTACTGGGGCCTTTGATGAACGTTCACTCGCTTTTCATAGCCGAGCTCACCAGGAGGTAGGTCTGCAGACCGCATGTGTGTCTTGGGTGGGAACGGGAGGAGAGTGCACATTACAGCAGCAGCGACACCCTGAGAGCGTGGGGCGCGTCCCCCACACATTAATTATACTCTGCTACCAAGAGGTCTCCTGTCTACAGTGTCTCAGGGTCTTGCGGAAGCCCTGCTGGATCGAGAGATGATCAGAAGAGATGTCAAGAGAAATTTGTCAGATCTCCAGCACCACCTAGGTGAGCAGATCCAGGAAACGTTTCTCACCCTTTCATCCGGCAGGTCTTCTCACGCCTCAAGTCAGAGGAGAGTCAGTCCCATGGGTAAAACTCTGGGCCGGTCACGGCCATGGAGCCAAGCTGGCTTCTGTGAACCCGGGATCTGGCCCACACCTACACCTCTGAGGGGTGTGATTTTTTTCACACCCTTGACAGATGTAGCTTTTCTGACCCATCCTGTGCTGTAGACAGGGCTGGGTTGATAGAAGGATTTTTCCATTGATACAGCCACGGTCTCTTGGGAAAGTGGGTTAACTGCCCTGACAGGGACGCCCCTCCTGTTGTAGTGAGCGTCTACACTGACGCACTGCGGCTTGCCCAGGTTAGGTGTGGATCTACCTTTAAAAGCTGCTACACCAGGTCCTGGTCCTAGGACCACAGATTGTCCAATGAGTGTTTGTTCTGATGAGGTCATGCTTCTTCCTTGTTTCCCATTGGCTGAGAGTGTCACCCAGCTGGACAAGTCCTGGGCAGGAGTAGAATTGGACTGTCCCAGGAGTAGGCAGGTGTCCGGGGCCCTCATAAATGCAGCTACTGCTTGCGGGAGTGGGAACTGAGTCTGGTTTCACCCAGAACACACCCCAGCCGAGTCAAGGAAGGATCTGTGCAGGGAGAGGCCCCAGTCTGCCCAGAGAAGTATGGTGCCCAGCCACCCAGCAAATGGCCCTGCCAACCCACCAAAGGTTGGGACCATTGCAGAGGTGCGGGCCAAAAAGAAGCCCCCATGCTAGTAGTGTCGGATGCCCCTGGATTGCCTCAATGCAGTCCTCGGTCTGACCAGTTCTTTCCACCACACTCCCCCTGCGCGGGTCCCTGCCTGGATCTTTCTGAATAAATGCTGCTGTTCACTTGCTGATTGGTCTCTCTGAATACAGCAAGGTGGACCATCTGGGTGCCGCTGCTGGTCATGGGCACTGGGCACGTCCCGGTACCAGTGGGCTCGTGGGCAGCCCCTGCTGCTCCAATGGGCATTTGCGCTGCAGCTGAGTCGAGGGTGGCTGGTGTTGTGGCTGGACCTCAGGAGCTCGGACTTCAGTCCCCAGTTTGGCTGCTGACTCCCCATGTGACCTGGAAGGAGTCTTGGCCTCTCTATGGCCTCAGTTTCCCTATCTGTGAAATGGGGAACATTTCTGGGCTGTTTGCTCGTATCTGTCTCTCACTCTGGGCCTGGCTAGGTCTGACCTTAGCACCTAGCACAAAGGGGCCCTGATCTCAGGTAGGGCCTCGAGGCAGCACAGGGATATAACTCACTAACGTCTATAAGTGAAACCCATTTCTAGCCTCACCCACGACTGCCCATAATTTTCGCAGACGCCTGGACAAACAGTTGTGCTCCCCAGGACTGGAGGGTGGGGCCGAGGCAGCACGAGGGCCTGTGTTGTTTTTTCAAAGGGTAACTCCCCATTCTCTCCTCTTTCTTTAGAGTCGAAGATGTCCAAAGAACTCGGCGGGCTTAGCAGTCAACTTCTCAACGGTAGGTTCTGCTGAGGTTTCCCGCTATGTTGGGCATGAGCAGTTCCATGGGGCTGCCAACCCAGCATTCCAAGTCACAAGAGAAGCCCACGAGACTAGCTTAAAATGCACGAGATTTTCAAAAATACAGTAAACATGGGGCTTGATTGACAAGTGTTCTGGTTCTGAGCCATTCCGGCCACACGTGGGTCACTTTAAAGTCGGTCTCTGCTCCCGCGAGGGGCAGAGCCCGCTTACAGAGCGAACGAGTCTCATGGGTGGCAGGTGAAGCCCCACCCCTTCTTCTCGAAGCCACAACCGTTCCCCCCAGACCATGCCCCCTTAAGAACAGCCAAACCCCGCCCAATGCCAAGTGAAGCCCAGCCCACTGCAGCCACCAGAGAACCCCCGAGTCCCTCCCGGGCTGCTGGAGAACTGGGCTGCCATTGCTCAGCCCCAGCCCCTGCTGGGCAGTGTATGCAGTTTTGGGAAGGCAATGCCTTCCCTTGCCTGCATTCTCCACTGCCCACCATGAGTCTCCTCTCCAGCTGGAGCTGAGAGCCCCGCTGGCTTTTAGCTCACGCCGTAGAAGGACTAGGCTCCAGGCTGGGTGCTGCCGGGGTGTGTCACAGCAGCAGCTGTGGAAAGTCCTCGTGTGCTGATTGCTGTGTTGGGTGACCCGCGTGCCCAGAGCAGTGATTCTCAGCCGGGGCTCTGCTGATGACACCTAAGCTTTCCTGCGGGGCTCACGCCTCCCTTCCAAAGGGTAGGGCTGTGCAGCTGGAGCAGGCTGGCAATGCCCAGCTGTGTGTGTAAGTGCTTTGCTGGTCTGTGGTCTCGGTGCCTAGGTGGGAGTGGAGGTCCGGAGCAGCGGGCGCTGGGGGAGGCTCTGATTTGCTGCGAGCTCGCAGCGCCCGTGGCCTGCAGAGGGAATTTGGGACGGCTCAGCCGTTCTGCGATCAGGCCCATGCAGGGCCAACCCGAGCCAGATTCTGAGCGCGGCTCATGCTAGGGCGACTGCGCAGGGGCCAAGGCCCTGACGACAGGCTGACAGCACTAGACAAGCATCCCTGGATGCGGAAGAGGAGTGGGGCTAGCTCAGAGTGGGGCTACCGCGTACAAATTCCCTCCACGTTCAATTGGCTTGTCAGAAAATCAAGGTGCCCGTGAGAGCAGAGGGCTCAATGATCCCACGGTGGGCTCCTCGGGAAGAGCACAGCTAGGCAGGGGGCTGGCAATAGGGCCTGGCAGCCTTTTCGCCGATGGCCGGACAGGGAGCTCCGAGCCCTCCCAGAAATATCAACCTGTTGATTCCGGTGCGTTTCTCTCCCCATTGCTGCCCCGGCAGAGATAAGGAACCTGACGCACAGCCTGTCCCAGGAGCTGGCGGAGACGAGACGGGCCGATGGCAGGCTCCAGGAGGCCATGAGCAGGATGCAGGAGGAGTTACAGAGAGTCAAAGGTAAGGGGGCAGCAGGTGACGCCGGTGGGAGCTTTATCCTCGAACGCCCAGAGTCATTGAAAGCCAATGGGGACCAGAGCGTCCCACTGCCTCTGGCCTACGCAGCTCCTCCGGCACCAACACTGGCCACTTCTCCCCAGCTGGGAGCCCCCGGGGGCTGAGAGCCGGCCCAGATGTGTCCGACACCACTCTCCCGCCTGGCAATTATTGGTGCAATGACTTGGGATCCCGAGGGGGTGTAGAACCAGCCAAAGCCTCAGGGAGCCATCAGCCCTTCCCCGAGACCAGCCCTCCACCCAGTGGAGACGTGCCCAGCTGGAAAACCTTTCCCTCGTGACTAAATCCCTAATGCAGCCTAGCGGTTGGGTACTGTGGGTCTGCAGAAGCCAGGCGATGGTGCTGTTGGACCTCAGCTTGCCGGGTCTTGTCCCAAGCATGTCGGCAGGATTCAGTCTCCGCAGCCATGCTGGGGGGTTGGTTTCAGGCTGGGATGCTTTGCTGAGGGGGCAGAGGGGAGCAGTTGCAACTAGCAAGGACATTTGCTCCCTGCTTGACCCTCTCTGACTAGGAGCAGGTCTTGGGGCAAAGTTGTTCGCAGGAAACGGGGCATCCCGGCTCAGCCTGCATTTTGAGGTGGGCACCGCTTCTCCGGGGCCAGTGCACAGAGAAAAGCTCTGCAAGTCACACTAGGAAAATATGAAATCCCGGATTTATTTTTCCATGGGAAACCAACCTACCAGGCCCTACCATCTGCTGCCACAGGTCAGAGGCAGGCCATGCCACTCATAAAATGACCCCCAGGTGGGCAGGGGTGGGCATGTGTGCTGCAGCCAGCCTGCCAAGCCATTTGATGTGGCCACTGGTCCACCTTGGAAGAGGCAGGGGCGAGATCCCACATGCTCCTCTGCTCCCAGACCCCGCTTGGCATGGGGAAAGTTTAGTGTAAGAAGTCTCCTCTCTCCTCCCCACTGTAAGGGGCATGTGACACATAGATGGAGCTGCCAGCTGTTCCAAACAGCTGGCTGATCCCTCTCTAAACACTGCTCGTCCCTGGGCGGGGGCAGGGAGAGGGGAGGAGATTTTGCACACTCCCTGCCCCTAGGCAAATCATTGCAGCTGGGGTGGGGGGAAGTGAATAAATTCTTTGGCCCCCTGCCAGGGTCGCACGGTGCCTAGAGGGAACTGCCAGCCATTTGGAACAGCTGGCAGCTCCCTCTACAGACCCACCTGCCCTGGCAGGAGGAGGAGACTTTGCGCGCTCCCCTGCCCACAGGACTCGACTGGCCAAGGGGTTGGGGGAGGGCGAAGTCTCTTGCCCCTCACGGGTGCGTGGCCCTGAGCAGCACATGGAGGGAACCCATGTGGCTGGGGCTGCCGCAGGAGGGCGCCTGCCTCAGGGACCCCGTAGAGAAGCTGGTTGGGAGCCTCTTAAGGTAAGTGCCTCCTGGCCAGAGCCTGCCTCCAGCATCCCAGCCTCTGCCACTTCCTAACTCCCTGCCCCAGGTCACAACTCCCGCCGACTCCCTCAACCCCTGCTACACCCCCTCCCCCAGGTGAAAATTCACTCCAGCACCCCAACTCCCTCCCAGACCCGGCACCTGAATCCCCTTCCACAGTCATAACCCCCTTCCTCACTGTAGGATGAAAATTTCTGAGGCAGGCTATGATATTCTGTTGAGAACATCTGTTCTAAATTTGGAGTCTGGGACTGGCACACAAAGACAGTCCATAATGTCCACCCCTCCACACCTAGCCCAGGGTGGGAGACAGGACATGACACATTCAATGGTGCTAGGAAACTGTTAAGTACTCCTAATGTCCCTGCTTTAATCCCCAAATGGACCACATCCTGCAGAGATACCTTCTTGAGGCTGATGTCTGCTTTGTTTAAATGGAAACACTATGTAAATGTATACTATTACTCTTATTAGCACCAATCCAGGGGTCCAGGATCTTACTCTCCCGGCCCCCATCACTTTGATCTGCCCATTGAGCATCCTATATAATTAGTTGTAACTTATTGTTTGACAGTGTCCACTGAGCTATAGCAAGTGACGTGACACTCCATCCAGCGCTGTGTGTAATAAACTTCTGCTTGCTTCACGTACGATGTCCAGATTCTGTTCCTTCAGTCAGACAACAGTAGTATTAATTTTGATTGAAATTAAAGGTTTGTAAACCAATAAATATTTCACCAATTTGCTTAAAAGCTCTGCATGGTATTGTCAGACCATGGGCTGTGTTTAAACTCTTGCAATATTTGTTTTAAAGATATAGTATATCTTTTCTTTTCTTTTCATGAGGGGTTTTTCCTGAATCTTTGCACCAATGTGCCCAATTTGTTTTTACTAGGAATTTTTAGTATTATATGTTATATGCTTTAAGACCCTTAAAGGATCTTTAAGGAAAGGAAGAATGGGGAACTAATTTTAGTTCCCTTTTGGCTTGCCCCTCATATGATTGTGGTTGCAATGCAGTGAACCCCATTTTATCTTTAAACTTGCCAGGGCCACCTTTGTCTATTTCTGCCCCACTCTTTAGGCATTGTAAAAGTGCTTGCAGTTTGTTGTTTAACAACAGGAGACATTGCTTTATTGTTTTCCAGGTTTTTAACAACCTTTCCAATTTCTCATTTTCCTGATTTTACTTGTATGAGCAAACCATATATCTGGACAGCCTTGCTTTTTCTGTTGTTCTAATTTTTATTATTATTATTACCTCATTTTTTCAGCTTTAAGGAGGTATTTTCTGCTCCTTTAATTTGAGGATCTCAGCATCATTATTACTGCTTTGCTTTGTCTATTTTATTGCCTGATTATTTTCCTGATTGACCACCTCTTCCTTTGCTCCAGTTGTGGCATACTGTGTTTTTAAAATTGCTGCCTGCTGGGGACTAAATATTTTCAATTGGTCAGCTTTATCACCTTAGGCATCAGGGTTCAATCACCTGACTGCTGACCCTATGGTCTCAATCACAGGTCAGCCTTATGGGGATGTGCATCTCCCCCTTCTGTATACAGCTTGCTGACTGAGGATGTGTCTCCCCCTTGGATCGTTCTCGTTCTCCCTCCTCCAAACAGTTCCCCGCCGAGGGGGAATGTGCGTCTCCCCTTCTGTGTACAGCTTACCGCCAGTCTTAATTCACACTGTGGTCTTACACACTTGCCAGCTTTATTTGAGACTTGTATTATTCAAGGTTATATACATCATGTGCCTGATGGGGGGCTTCCATCAGGACTTGCAATGGCACGTACACTGAGGAATTGGGACCACCAGTTTGCACTGCCTGCCGCCTTGCGTACCCAGCCAATCCTGGGCTTAACGTATGGCTCAATTGCTCCCTGGTGGTTTGTCCAGTGCCTCCGTAACACACCCTTTAGCTTAAACAGTACATAACTCTCTTGTACTGGTTTCCCCCTTTCCTATGGGTACCCTTTAGGCCTGACCCTTATGCTTGATTCACACACATCCAGGTTTCTCTCTGTCTTAAATTTGGAACAGAACCAGGATGTGTCTGAGTGGAAAGAGAGACTTCCATCCCCAGCCTAATGCGGTAATAAAGTAAACATACTCACCCCTCTTGGATGTCAGTCTCCAGCCCCGTTCAGCTCACAAGCCTGGTATCCCGGACGAGCCCCCAACAGAAGGAACAGAATCTGGACATCGTACGTGAAGCAAGCAGAAGTTTATTACACACAGCGCTGGGTGGAGTGTCATGTCACTTGCTATAGCTCAATGAACACTACCAAACAATAGGTTACAACCAGGGGTGGCCCGTCCATAGGCGCAAACTATGTAGTCGCCTAGGACGCCAAGATAAACGGCCGTTGAGGGGTTTGGAGGCAGGGATGCCAATCGCGCATTTCGCCTAGGGTGCCAGTTGCCGGCAGCTCGTCTAGAGCCGCTCCTGGATACAACTAATTATATAGGATGCTCAATGGGCAGATCAAAGTGATGGGGCCGGGGGGCGAGAGTAAGATCCTGAACTCCTGGATTGGTGCTAATAAGAGTAATAGTATACATTTACATAGTGTTTCCATTTAAACAAAGCAGACATCAGCCTCAAGAAGGTATCTCTGCAGGATGTGGTCCATCTGGGGATTGAAGCAGGGACATTAGGAGTACTTAACAGTTTCCTAGCACCATTGAATGTGTCATGTCCTGTCTCCCACCCTGGGCTAGGTGTGGAGGGGTAGACATTATGTACTGTACTGTGTTTGTGTGCCAGTCCCAGACTCCAAATTTAGAACAGATGTTCTTAACAGAATATCATAGCCTGCCTCAGAAATTTTCATCCTACACTCACTCAGACTCCCTTCCAAACCCCACACCCCCTCCACAGAAGTGTGGTCCTTGACCACTTTCCAAAATCTTGGCATGGTCTCCCCTCAGAAATTATTGCCCCCCCCCGCCCCACCCCAGCGGGTGTATGGCAAAATATGAATATTTGCAACAAACTATTTGGCAAGTTTTTCAGAAGGGGGCAGGGAAAGTTCTTGGTCATGGGCGGCCGGTATCCTAGGCAGGAGAAGACACAGTCATCCCAAACTGCCAGCCTGGCCCTGCCCGCCCTCCGCCCCCAGAATACCTGCTGTAAGCAGGTGGGGGGGGGGAATGCTCGTGAGGCGCTGCCCCGCCTCTCCTTGCAGGGTGGGAGGCGGAGAGGTCGCTTGGCTCCCATGTGGGGCAGAGCCCCAGCCGAAGGGGTGGGGCTGGGGTGGGGCTGGGGGCTACCTTCCCCAACCGCCCCTGTTCTTGGGGAAAGTCCCTAAGTCCAAACACTGAATCATGCTCCAGTTTCTTTCACTGCTTGTGAGCAGCTGGTGGAAGGGAAACGAATCCAATTTCAGTGACTGTGCAAATTCCGTGCAGCAAATTCTTTGCTTGACCCCAGTGAGAGCATCAGAGGGAAGCATTTTGGTCGGGCTGCGCGTTGACTCTAAGTAAGCGAGAGATGGTCCCACTGGGGTGGAGGGCGTGTCTGGCTCCCACACGACCCCGGCGAATGGATCTCAGTCCCCACTGCCACGTCCTTTACCCAGAGGCCTCCCTGAGCCT
Organism: Rafetus swinhoei; assembly: GCA_019425775.1. NCBI lineage: Eukaryota > Metazoa > Chordata > Testudines > Trionychidae > Rafetus > Rafetus swinhoei. The sequence goes on along the minus strand of JAFJHL010000256.1, from coordinate 11,091,950 downwards.
CGAGGGCTCCCCTCGCACTTCCCCCCTGGGGCAGAGCCCTCCTCACCCCGACAAGGCTGGGCCCAGTGTTCCTGGGGGGCTCCTTCACCCCAACCTTGAAGTCACTTAGGGCAGGGGCTGGGTGTCCCCACCCCGGGGTGCTCTCCCTGCACTGGTCACTTCCCTCACCCCTGCTGATTGCAGACAGCTCACAGCAAACACAACACATTACACAGCCACCAGTGTAACAAAGAATAAGGATAAAATAGGGGAGATGAAAGAAAAAGGCCCTTCCCCCCAGCTCTGCACTCTTGACCCCCTCACTAGCCTGCTCGCCCTGTCAATCAGGCTGCCCTAGAGCATCAGCCTCTCCCCATTGCTCCTGGGGACTGTCAGTCTCAGGGTTCTGATTTCTCATGGACCCTTCCCCCTCCTTTTGATTTGGGGGCCAGCCCACCGAACCTCTCTCTGAGTTTTAGGAAGGGGCCAACATGCTGCAGGCTCATCGCCTAATTTGTCTTCTCCCAGGCTCGACCTGCACAAAATCTCCATCTGGCTGGAAGGTTTTTGAGAAAAATTGCTACTGCTTCTCCACGGAGCCTAAAAGCTGGGGGCAGGCGAAGCAGGCCTGCATCGACCTAGGGTCTCAGCTGGTGATCGTCAACACCGATCAGGAACAGGTGAGCCCGCTGCCCCCATTCCTCCTGTGGGGCATTAAGCACAAGGGGCCAGTCTGCAATGCTACATTAGGGTGAATTCGCATCACCCTTACCCGGAGCAGCCCCTACCCATGGCCCGCACCAGGCAGAGGGCGGCTGCAGTCCCACAGAGGTTGGGAGCCAGACCCCACCATGGAGGGAGAGCAGGGAACAGGAGCCACCACCCATAGGCTGGGCTGCCAGTTCCTGCTGCTGGCCTCCCAGTGTGTGGAGCAGCAGCCCCGCACATGATGGGAGGCGAGAGTGGTACCCTGCTCAGTGGGTTAAACTGGTTAAACCAAACGTTAACCGGTTAACCAGGATTTTACTCTAGATTTACCCCAGTCATTGAGATCAGAATCTGGCCTCCATCCTCCAGGAATTAATTAGGCAGTATCTTGGGGTGGATCTTGGTGTCTGTGTGTGTGTGCGGGAGGTTGCGAGAACTTGATGGGACCTGGCTACTTAGAGTCATTTGAAAAATGCTGAGTGAGCTTTGTGACCAGAAAGATCAGGGTCAGGGGTGGATGATTCGATGTGAATCACTAGGGCCCTGCCAAATTCACAGCCATGCAAAATGTGTCCCAGAGTGAAATCTGGCCTTTGTGTGCTTTCACCCCATGCTACATGGACTTCGTGGGGGAGACCAGCACTCCTCAAAATGGGAGTCCTGATTGAAAACAGCGTTAAGGGGGGGAACTCACAAGGTTATTTTAGGAGGGTTACAGTGTTGCCATCTGTACCTCTGTGCTGGCTTCACAGCTGAGCAGCTGGAGCGTGGTGGTTGTAATGTTGGCCGGGTGCCCAGCTCTGAAGGCAGCGCCCCGCCAGCAGCAGTGCAGGAGAAAGGGTGGCAAAACCACACCCATGTCTCCCTCTCTGCTGCCCTGCTGCCTTCAGAGCTGGGCAGCCGGAGAGTGGTGGCAGCTGACGGAGGGCCCTGCTCTGCAGGCAGCAGCACAGAGGTAAGGGAGGCACTACTAGGCCAGGTCATCCTCACTACTGCACTGTTCCTGGATGTAGCTCTGCTATCAGAGCTGGGATCCCTGCCAGCAGCTGCTGCTCTCCAGCTGCTTAGCTTTGAAGGCAGAGCCACTGCCAGCAGCAGCACAAAAGCGAGGAATCGCAGTGCCCCTTCTCCCCCCCACAGTAACCTTGTGACAACTCCTTTGTGGGCCAGGACCCCACAATTACAACACTGGGACATTTCAGCTGTAAATAGCTGAACTCATGGCAAAAGCAACAAGGAGTCCTGTAGCACCTTATAGACTGTATTGGAGCATAAGCTTTTGTGGGCACAGACCCACTTCGTCAGATGCGTGTAGTGGAAATTTCCAGAGGCAGGTATAAATATGCAGGCAAGAATGAGGAGAGAGATAACGAGGTTAATTCAGTCAGGGAGGATGAGGCCCAGTTCTAGCTGCTGTTCTGGAGGTGTGAACACCAAGGGAGGAGAAACTGCTTTTGTAGTTGGCTAGCCATTCACAGTCTTCGTTTAATCCTAAACTGATGGTGGAGCAGAGGTAGGGCAGGGGTGGGGCCTGTGACAGGGGAGTTGTCCTGGGTCCCAACTCTAGGACACTGGGAGAGGAGGGGTTGCCTCAGGCCCCACATCCCCCTAGGCCCTGAATGTCTCCCCCTCAGGCCCGTATTTAAGCCCCTCCCCAGTGACCAGGGTGCAGAATGGGATCAATGGGACTGCAAGAGGATTCTTTGGTCCCCCTGCATGGAGGAGGTTCATGGGCTTCACAGACTGGAGGACCGAAAAGGACCTGCTGGCCTCAGGGTCCAGCGCGGTACCATGCAGCCTTCGTAGTGTCACTTACTGGTACTGTGGTAGCACCTAGAAGCACCAGCCAGAGCCCTCTTGCGCTTGGTGCTGCAATGTCACAAAGCCAGTCCCTGCCCCACACAGCTTGCGATCCAGGGCTCACTGCCCCTCCAGAAGGGGCCGGAGGGGGGGAGGGAGCAGGGTGTTACAGGGTGATGGGCAGAGACGAGGCATTTGAATTACAGCTGCTCCAAAAATGAGCTTTTTTCCTCCTCATGTCGAAAATTTCATGGGGAGGTATGTGGGGGGAGGGCGGGGGAATGTCTGTGTTGCAAATTTCTGGCTGAAACATTTCAATAGGGCGGGGCTGCAGCACTGCCTCCTGGGAGCTGTCGCTTGGGCGCCTCGTGCCCCCATTCTTTGGAGGTCGGGCTTCCCGGTCAGTCTCCCACGAGGCAGCATGGGAACTCCTCTTGAGGAGAGGAACTGAGGCATCATGGGAGTGCCTGGTGCATCATGGGAAATGTAGGGTGGCCAGCCCTAATGTAAAGGGTTGGATAAACGGGGAGGAGTAGGTGAGACTCTGCAAGACACAGGCCCCATACAAGCTCCTCGCCTCCTGCTCGGGATCATGATTATCTCCTGCCTCCATTTTCCCACACAGGAGTTTTTGAAGGGCAACATCACTAAGCCCAACGAGTACTGGCTGGGCCTCAGCGACTCAGCGACGGAAGGGGAGTGGCGCTGGCTGGACGGCAGCCCCCTGACTATCAGGCAAGGCCCTGCTGGGGCAGCCACTTTGGCGCGAGCACCGCCCCTTCCCAGCAGCTGGCTCTGGGGAGAACCCTGCGATGGTCCAGTGGCCAGGCCACACCCAAGGAGCAGCGCTGCTGGGTTCTAGCCCGCTCAGAGGGGGACTGAGGAGGGGAAAGAGGAGTCAGGACTCCTGGGTTCTAGTGCCAGCCCCATCTGTGGGCTCTGGGGGAAGCACGTCTCCTCCTGCTCTTGGCCTCCATTTCCTCCCCAGTGCCACGGCCTGTCACCTGCCCTGGGCCAGCTCCCCGCTACTCAGTGGCTGGCCTCAACCCTGATCTCTAGGCACGGGGGGGGCCGACCTGTCCATGCCACCTTCATTCTAACTCTCCGGGGCTCTGGCTTCCTTCTCAGCTTCTGGAAGCAAGGCGAACCCAACAACGACGGGCAGGTGGAGGACTGTGGCTGCATGTTGTCCAAGAGCACCGGGGAGTGGAACGACGACCAGTGCACCAAGGCCAAGTTCTGGATCTGCGAACGGCCCTGCTAGCAGGGTCCCTCTGCCCCCCCACAGGGAAGGGAGCTCGCCCTGCTTGGGACAGCTCCAGAGCCAGCCGCCATTCCCAGACTGCTGCAGGGCAGCTGCCGGCGGCTCTCTGCAGCGCCGGCGATTAAAACGCTGTGATTTAATGAGTCACCAGTCCCAGTTATTAACCAATCAGGATGCTTCTGCTAGGTCATTAACCAGCTCAGTTACCAATGGGCACTAAGCTGTTCGTGTGTTTGCTACGGAAAGAATATGAAGCATTCCCCTGGCCGTGCGGTTTCCATAGGGATGGCGGGTGACGGTTGTGGCTCCCCAGAGGCACGGCGGTGGCCAGTCTGGCTCCTGAACCGCTGAGGCCCGAGTGTCACTGCTCTAACAGCCCGGCAGTGACTGAGCCTGTGGACAACCTCCTAGAAAGCAGCATGCGGAGTGGGGGGCAGGGACGCTGACTTGTCCTGCCCCATCTAGTCCACTGCCCTCCCGTACTGGGGCCCGAGGCAGGGCTGTTCACCAGATTTATACCAGGGTCAGAGTGCAGCATCTGGCCCTTTGGCTGAACTCTTGGGCGTGTGCGTGTTGTGCAATTTAGGCCAGGAAGGACGGGGACTAGGGGAACACGTCTTTGCTCTGTCCTGCAGGAACACGTAAGAGGATTCAGCAAGCCCAGGGTTAAAGGGTTCCCATAGGAGCTCTAGCAGCTACAGCAGGTGAAAAGTCATTGCAGGCAGCCCTTGTTCGGGATGCCCTGGGCTCATGGCTTCCCTAGATGCTTCCAAGGTCTGGGTTGCCTGTAGGGCCTGGGACGTGGTCCTTAGGTCAGCTTTGTCTGGACTGGTGACGGGTTTCTTCCTAGAAGAAAATCAGCTGCCCTGTCCTCCATCCTCCACGAGTGAGCCCCACCCCCACCGCTCAGTGCTTTGTGTTAAGAAATTGCCACAATTTCTCCCAGAAGCGATGGGATCGGGGAGTCCCAGAATGAACTGGGCCAAGCATGGCTACGGTGGATGGGCCCTTGGGTTGCCAGGTGTCCGGTTTGGAACCGAACAGTCTGGTATTTGCGGGTTCTGTCCGGGAAACAAATTGAGAAAATACTGGATATAGAAATGTCCGGTATTTTCTAATTAAGTACGTTTTATTATTATTATCAGGAGTATCAGTACATAGTTGCGAACTGCCTGGTGATAGACACGCTTACGCTGCGTGACTGGGTCTTCCAGCCAGGCAATACGCAACTACACGCGGAAGGGGGAGGGTGGGGCCGGGGCGGGATGGAATCCCCGGGGCCGGACTCGCTTGTGCTTTGCCAGGACGGGCAGCACTGCGGGATCTGTGTGTGCCCGGGTCAGTCCCACTCCCTAAGAGCTGATTCTCTACCCCCTCTCCCTGCCCCGGCCAGCCCCACTCCCCCCAACCCCCTCCCAGCCAGCCCTACTTCCCACTGGCCGGTTCCCCACCATCTCCCAGCCAGCCCGGTTCCTCCTGACCAGCCCTGCTTCCCGACAGCCGGTTCTTCCCCCTTCTGCTCCTGATCTCCCGGCCAGCTTTACTCTCCCGACCCCTCCCGGCCAGCCCTGCTTCCCGCTGGCCGGTTCCCCCCCTACCTCCTCCCAGCCAGCCCTGCTCCTCTCCTGGCCGCTCCCCCCCGCCGCCTCAATCTGAGATCAAGTGTGTCCGGTATTGTTTTTGAAGCCACCTGGTAACCCTAGTGGACCCGGTGAGAAACATGGCTGCCCAGCGCAGATCCCTACGTGTGAGCTCACTGTGCACGTGAGGAGCAGGCTTCTGACCCTTAGCCCACCTGTATGGGCAGGACAGGGCCAGCTATAGGTCCCTGGGACTTGCCAAATGTGTGACATGATTAGCAGATGCAGATACATCCTCTTCTAGCCCCTTTTCCACAGGGCTGTGGTTTGCTGCAGCAGTGATCATCTTATTTATAAAAATAAATAAATAAATGCTTAAAAATAAAAGTGTGACCCGCCTAGGCCTCCTGCCCGCCACCTGCTGCTGGGCTGCACGCTGTTCCAGCCAGCTGATGGGCGTGGCGGGGTGGGTATCCCACAATGCACTAGAGGTGAAAATGCCCTCTGGGCAGAAGGCTACCCCAATGCTTACAGCAGCAGTTTTCAAACTTTTTTCTCATGACCCAGTTGAAGCTGCTTTGGGGGGGACAGAAGGAGGCGGGGTAGGGGGTGACAGGGCTGTGGAAGGTAGGGGATACCTTGAGTGGCTCCCGATCAGCGGTGCAGTGGGGGTGCTAGGGCAGTTTCCTGCCTCTCCTCGCACCGCAGACCATGCTGCACCCCAGAAGCAGCCAGCAGCAAGTTCCCAGCCAAGTTCCCGTGTTCCCCCACGAGGCATAACGGGGTGGTCGACAAAGGCTTTTGATGTCAACCGCCGAGCGTCCAGCCTACCGCGCTGTGCCAACAAACAGCTGATCAGCACAGTGCGGCAGCCATTTTCATATAAATAAAGCGGCGATTATTTAGTATTTATTAAAATCGCCGCTTCATTTTGCTATGTCTACAAAGCTCATCTACATGGCTCTGTTGCTGGAGCCATGTAGTGCAGACATACCCTAAAGAGTCATCTTTCATTCTCTGAGACTCCAGGACAATCCAGGAGGGTTGGCAACGCTACTTTCATTTCCTCAGCTTGCAGCCAGCTCCTGCCCCAGGAGCCTGGACAGCCGTGAAGCAGGTTAAGGGCAGGCAGGGTGTAGCCACCAGCTAGGTTCAGTCATCAGACAGCATCCAGTGTTTCTGGCCATACGGTTTCAGAGCATGATCCGCTCACTGGGACACATTAAGCAGGCCCGGATGGCTGCCCGGGAGTGTATGTGTCTGTGCACTGGAGAGATGGACGTTGCCCGTCAGGGCGGGGGAAAGAGCAACAATTTTTCTTGGCTGGGGGCAACTGCAAGGCGGTAGCCTTTTCCCCCTCTTGCAAGAGCCTAGTTTCTGATCTGCCCAGGGGATTTTAACCCTCCTCCTGACTCTCCCGCACTCCTGCCCCAGGGAATCTCCCCTCCCAGGGCACGGGTAGAACATTCCCCAGCCCAGTGCCTTCTCATGGGGGCGGATTTGAGCCCAATGTGCCTGAGTCCACAGGTCGGCTGGGGAGCCGAAGGTCTTCTCCCACGGGGACTAGGCGAGGTCCCTGGGGTGGGTCTCTTCCCTTGCCCCTGGCTCGGCGTCTGTAAGGGATCGCCCAGCCACACTGCTGCTCCGCGTCTCCCTCCTCCAGCAGCCCCGTCTGTGGTCGGACGGCTTGGCCCCCGCGCCCTGCCCCAAACCCAGGGGCTGGGCGAGTCCCTGTGGGTTTATCCTGCCCTCCCCTGGCCTCGGCGGAGGTGCCCGTGTGTGACTCCCCTTCCCCCTCCCAGGAGCCTGCAGCTGCGGGCGGGAAGTGGAAGTGGTTAAAGCCCCACCTCTCCGCTTGCCCCTACCGCCAGCTCCGGGCCGTACTAGTGGCTGGGCTGTCTCCTCCCTCCCTCCCCCGCTTCTGCATCCAGCGCCTGATTCCTGGGAATTATCCACCAACACTAGAGCTTCTCCCCAAAACTTTCAGGCAGTGGCAGGGCCTCGCCTGCCTCGAATCCGCCCCTGCCAGGCAGCCTCCCCGGCCCAGAGCCACCGGCCCACAGGCTCTCCACCTCCTGTACCGCCCCCCGCATCTGGGCTCTGCACAGGAGCGGCTTGCAGGGTTTATCCCCCTCCTCCTCCAGCAGCCACCAGCCGGCCCTTCCGAGAACAGCCCACCGGGAAATTCCCGGTATCCGGCTGGGCCAGTCCGCCGCTGGCAGTATCTCTATTGACTGAGATTAAGGGTTTGTTAACCAGGAAATATTTCACCAATTTGCTTTCAAGGTCTGCATGGTATAAACCTGAGCTGAGACATTGTCAGACCATGGGCTGTGCTTAAACTTTTGCAATATTTGTTCCAAAGATACACTTTACCTTTTCTTCTTTTCATGAGGGTTTCTTTCTGAATTTTTGCAGCAATGTGCCTAGTTTGTTTTTACTAGCAAATTTTAGTCTTTTTTGTCATATACCCTTAAGACCCAATATGAGGGAAGAAGGGAAACACTAACCTTCCTTCTTTTGGGCTTGCCCCTCATATGCAATGCAGGGGACCCCATTTCATCTTTTAAATTTTCCAGCGCCACCTTTTCTATTCCTGTGCCCACTCTTCAGGCCCTAGGAAAGTGCTGGCAGCCTGGTGTTTAACAACAGGGTACGGCGCTTCGTTCTTTTCCAGGTTTTCAACAGCCTTTTCCAATTTCTTATTTTCCTGCTTTACTTGTTCGAGCAAATCCTATGGACAGCCTGTTGCTCTGCCAGCAGAGGAGCTTTCCAGTGGGAAGTGAGTCTAGTGGAATGCTGTTTAAGCCATCTTATATTAATTGCAAAATTCTAGCTCTTTTACTTTTATTCCTCTTCTTTCCCAAATTTCCTCTGGATCTCCTTTTCACTCAGGGATATTGTCCCACTCCCTAGAAGCAACTGCAGCCACTTGCCTCGTGGTGAATTCTAATTTTCGCTATAGGTTCTCAATAATTAAATCACAACGGCTATGATCCAGAAGGGCTTTACCTTGCTTCAGGGTTAATCTTTTCATCATATTCTATGAAACTTGATTCTCCTTTTTTTTAAATTTCCCCCTCACTTCCTCCAATTGTCCTGCAGCTACACTCAGATGACTCTTTTCTAGCTCAAGCTTTTGCTTATATGCTCCCAAATTGGCTTGCTGCAGCGTACGCAAGTGAAACTGCCGCTGCCACAAAATCCACCTCTTCCCTCTGCTCCCCTCTCCCTTTATTGCAAAACATTATCACCCTGTATTCTCCCACCCCTCTTGGTTCTTAAGATCTCAACAGCCCGCGGTGTACCCAAGACCTTCCCAGTGTATAGACGAGACAGGGCAGCTTCCCTTCTATACTTTCCAAAGATTAAAAGAACCAGCACACGCCTCGACACCATAGTGTCCCAAGACACCCCGCTCTCCGCTAGTGTATAGCCAAGAAAAGTGTCCTTCGCCTATACTTTCCACAGGTATATTTTACTTGACTCGGGGTATTTCCTTTAGGCAGACAGTGCCCCCGTAGTTAACAAGGATCACTTTAATAACCCACTCCTTATTACTTAAACAGCAAATTTCTTCACACACCAGTGCTTTTACTGTTCATTCAATGTTTCAATTGAATCATTAACAGTCTAAATCTAATCCTTAACCCAATTTAGCAGCCTAATTTTTAATCCAATTTAACACACACTCTCATACACACATTCCACTCACCTTCTGGAGCTGGCCAAACCCCAGGTAATGTTGGTTAATTTGGTTGAGGCGGAAGTTGGACGTGCCCGTCACCCCAATATGCCGAATTGATGGACTCCGCTCTGTAGGGCAATTTGGTGTGGTATATAACCCTCAGAAATCAGTCCATGTGAGTGATATCCATTGCACAGTCCGGGTCCGGGTGGGGTGATGTCCGTAGGTTGCACCCCTCCTCCTTCTGCGGGTGTTCTCACGACTGATCTTGGAGCATCCTGCTTACACCACCCAATTCTGCTTGCCTCTCCATGAGTGATAAACAACGGAATGTCCTTGACTAGGTCTCTCCCTTGTTACTCCGTATCTGGGAACGTTGCTGCCTCCTGTACCGTTTCCCACTGACCGGTAGCTGTCTGGGGTGGTGAGCTTCCAGATGGTGATGGCAACCCACTTCTCCAGGGGGGTGGCGGGCTGCAGGTGGGTGTCGTGACTCCAGAGGGCAGGGGTGAGCCAGACACACAACACCAAAAAGGTGGCCTTCCGCATGAAGAAGTTTTGGAGCCACTGCTGGTCGTCCCACGGCTCCAGTGACCAGCTGGTCCCACCAGTCAGAACTGGTGTCCAGCCTCCTAAACCGTCTCTCCACTGTGGGGTGCGGTGACAAGGGCCTTGCTCCTGCATACAGGAGAGGGTCTCAGGATGAGCTGGTGTCGAGTCACCATGAAGGCAGCCTGCACAAACAGCTGCAGAAACTGCAGCATGGCCGTGTGGGGTCATCACACGTCTGGGGCAGCTCCGGCTCCATGGCAAAAGGAAAAAATGCTGTGGTGTCCGAAATAGCTGGGCAACCAGAGCACGCACTGCTAAGGCTTTCCTGTCCCTCAGGTAGGCAAGCCCACAGGAGAAGCAGAGAAATGGCTGTCCAGGGGGGTCCCTTTAAGCGTATCTCTCTCAGCTAGCCTTAGGCAATAGTACTCGGAAGCAATTGCTGACGTAATGCACCTGCCTGAGCTAGTTCCGAGTGGCCTTATATGCGAGATAGTGTCCAATCAGTGTGGACGCTCTCTTTCGAAAAAGCAAATCGCTTTTTCATGAGCTTTGCTGTTTCTCTTGAGAATTTTTCTGGAATATCTCTTCAGGAAAAGCTTCCTCCAAAAGAAGCCCGCAGTCTAGACGTAGCCTGAGTGTTAGCAGTATAGCACCTCGGATGCACAACAGCAGCTCTGAACACTAGAGGGTGGATAAACACAAATGTACACTCACACCACTAGAGGGCATGTGTGCGCACACCTACATCAAATACATACACATACGTACACAAAACTGTTCTCCTTGGCCTCTGAGGACAGGACAAGCAGCAATGGACTTAAATTGCAGCAAGGGAGGTTTAGGTTGGACATTAGGAAAAACTTCCTGCCTGTCAGGGTGGTTCAACAGTGGAATAAATTGCCTGGGGGGGTTATGGAATCTCTATCACTGGAGATATTTAAGAGCAGGTTAGACAGACACATGTCAAGGATGCTTGGCCCTGCCACGAGGCAGGGGACTGGACTCGATGACCTCTCAAGGCCCGTTACAATGCTAGGATTCTATGATTCTATGGATACACTTATGTCACTAGAGGGCAGGCAGCACATGCACACACCACCACTAGAGGGCACACACACACACACCACTAGAGGGTGTGTGCACACATACATGCACACACATACACCACTGGAGGGCATGCACAAGCATGAGCACACACACCACTGGAGAGCGCATACACCTTCCACCTGCCTCCTAGCAGTGGCAGGCACAGATCTCCTCTGAAGAGTGTCTATGTGTCTCCCTCACCCCAGGAACCCTCCAAACTGGCCCAGCAGCACGCAGGGCACTAGCCTGAAGGGCACAGTCAAGGGGCGGAGCCTCTCACCTCCAGGGATAATGTTGCATTCCCCTCTCCACAGGCCGACATCAAAATCCTTCAGATCGAACTGAGGAAACGTGTGGAGAAAGGGACAGGGGCTAGGAACACGAGGGTCAGCACTACAGAAAGCGACACCCGGGCACGTGCCTTGTGCAGAGGGCGTAGTGCTGCCGGGGGAGAGGAAAGAGGAAGTGAACGATGCTTTAGAGAGACATGGAGGTGAGTATGTGAAAGAAAGGGCATGAAAATCGGCTGAAGAAATCAGAGCACACGCTCTGCGGATTCAGTGCTCTCCTGCAGGAAGACAACAGGACTGTAAATTTGGGGTCCCGTTGCTAACAGAGAGTCTATATCACGCCTGGGCAAAATATGGCCCACAGGCTAGATTTGGCTCGCCAAGCCACTGGATCCGGCCCACGGAGGCACCAGGGACCCTCAGGCAGGCTCCCCTGCTTGCCCCACAGCTCTGTGCGCCATTTGGAAATGTGGCAGCTGGGCTCCATGTTTGTTTCAAAACTGGAGGGGAGGCGGGGAAGCTTCAGGAGCTACGCCCGCCCCCAGCACATTCCCATTGGCCAGCTTCTGGCCAGAAACCAGCCAATGGAAACTGTTGTTTGAATAACAGGCAGCCAGGAATCATAGCATCATAGAATCATAGAGCTGGAAGAGATCTCAGGAGGTCATCAAGTCCAGCCCCCTGCCCTCCTGGGCTCAGTTATTGACTGAAGCACATGGCCAGGCAGGCTGGCTGGCTGGGAAATGTTTTACGCTCTACAAGCCTTAGCTCTGCAGGCAGGCAGGCTGGTTTGGCGGCTGGTTGGTAAGTCTCCTGGCCGCAGCCTGCCTCTGACACCCAGCCCCTCCCTGCCCCAACCCTCCGCCCCCCTCAATATACCCAAACCCTCTGTCCCCCTCTTGCACCCATACCCTCTCCCAGATCTGGCACCCCAGTCTCATTCCCCAGATCACAATCCCCTTCTACCCTAGGTCACATCCCAAATCCTTGCACTCCAGTCCCCTGCCCTAGGTCACAACCACTGCCTTCACCCAAAGTCCCCTCTCAGACCCCAGTTTCCCTCCTGCACCCCAATCCCTTACCCCGAGATGCCCTCTGCACCAAACCTCCATCCCAGACCCTGCATCTCCTCCATTAATATCATGGCCCTCGTCCACTTTCCAAAATCTTCGACTGGCCCCCCATCAAAAATTGTTGCCCATCCTGATCTAGATGGTACTTGGTCCTGCCATGAGGGCAGGGGGCTGGACCTGATGACCTCTCGAGGTCCCTTCCAATTCTAGTATTCTATGATATAATTCTATGACTTTATTATCTTCTAGATGTTTGCAGATGAAGTCCTTTAATTATTTGCTCCATTATTTTTCCTGACACAGAAGTTAAGTTGACTGGCCCGTAGTTTCCTGGGTTGTTCTAATTTCCCTTTTTAGAGATGGGCACTAGATTTGCCTTTTCCCAGTCTTCTGGAATCTCTCCCAACTTCCACGACTTTTCAAAGATGACGGCTAAAGGCTCAGATACCTCCTCAGTCAGCTCCTTGACTATTCTAGGATGCATTTTATCAGGACCTGGCAACTTGAAACATCTAACTTTTCTAAGGAATTTTTAACTTGTTCTATTCCTATTTTAATTTCTGAGCCTACCCTATTTTCACTGGCATTCACTATGTTAAACATCCAATCGCCACCAACCTTCTTGGTGAACACCGACACAAAGAAGTTGTTAAGCACCTCTTCTATTTCCACATCTTCTGTTATTGTTGTTCCCTCTTCACTGAGCAACAGGCCTACCCTGTCCTTGGTCTTCAGCTTGCTTCTAATATATTTGTAGAATGTTTTCTTGGTACCCTTTATGTCCCTAGTAGATTGTGCTTGTTTTGTGGCTTCGCCTTTCTAATTTTGCCCCTACATCCTTGTGCTATTTGTTTATATACATCCTTTGAACTTTGACTTAGTTTCCACTTTATAGAACTCTTTTTTGATTTTCAAATTATTCAAGGTCTCCTGGTTAAGCCAGGGTGGTCTCTTGCCATAGCTCCTCTTTCTACACAGTGGAATGGCATGCTCTTGTACCCTTATTGATGTGTCTTTGAAAAACTGCCAACTGTCTTTAATTGTTTTTCCTCTTAGTCTTGCTTCCTCTGGGAGCTTACCGACCAGTTCCCTGAGTTTACTAAAGTCTGCCTTCCTGAAATCTATTCCCTTTAGTTTGCTGTCCTCCTTCCTAACATTCTTTCAAATCACAAACTCTGTCATTTCATGATCACTTTCAGCCAAGCTGCCTTCCACTTTCAAATTCCCAAGCAGTTCCTCCCTATTTGTCAAGATTCAATCTAGGACAGCCTCCCCACGTATGAGCTTTCTCCACCTTCTGAAAAAAAATGGTCTCCAATACATGCCAAGAACTTGTTGGATAATTTGTGCCCTGCTGTGTTAGTTTCCCAACAGATGTCGGGGTGGTTGAAGTCCCCCATCACCCCCAAGTCCTGTGCTTTGAAGAACTTGGTTAGTTGTTTAAAAAAAAAAAAGGCTCGCCCACTTCTTCCTGTCTTCCTTGGACAATTGAAGAACTCTTTGCAAGCAGACCTGGTTTCCTTACAATAGGGGCCGAGCAAAGAGGGCTACTCGCACGTTCCTGGAATACCAGACATCCCGGCAGTTCTGGGAATGGCAGTTGTGCCCCGGAGCCTGCATGACTCTGCCCTTGCTTGGGATGTTAAATTTAGATTAATTGGCTAATCGAATAGTTGATGAGTCGATAAGGGTGTCTCCGCCTTTGAAGTGTAGCAACAGCGCTGGGGCGCTGGCCTCGCGCTCCCCGTGGCATTTCAAAGGGGCAGGTCAGCGGGGGCTGACCCTGGGCTCCACCTGGCACTGCTGCTTTGAAATACAATGTGCAGCCCAGGGCTATCCAGGGACTGGCCTGGGCTGCATGTGGCATTTCAAAGCGGCAGCACCGGGTGGAGCCCAGGGTCTGGCCCCGGACTCCACCTGGCACTTTGTAGTACCCCCTCCACTTCCCCATCCCTCTGCCTCTTTCTGATAAAGGCAGCAAGAGGGGGAGCGACTAGTCCCAGTGTGTTCTTGTCAGCACGGTGTGTGCAAGGTCACACCACCCAGGCGATACCGATTTTGCGAGCGAGCCGTCCTGCTCCCGTTTGGCCTGACCTTGGATGTAGCAGGTGTGCAAAGTCGTGCTGGTGGGGCAAGAGTACCGTCCCGTTCAAAAGGGTGTCCCCTATCTGATTCCCGAGAAAATCACCCCCAGTTCTTTACGCTATCAGTTGGGAGAGAAACCAGCCCCAGAGAGGCCCGTCTGGTGTGAAACCAGACAAGTGGCCTCCCTAGGCCAGACTGCCCTTCCAACGCATCCTGCCCATTTCTCCATTCTCATGGGCCTGCTGGATCTTGAGAGCTTTCGTCCAAAGTTTCTACATTCACAGCCTGGTACATCACGTGTCCTTCATCGAGTCCAGAAAACAGGATGCACGCTCAGCGGCTTTGGCCTTAGAAAGTCAATTTCTGCCTGTAGTAAGTTGAGGGTCAGTAACATGGAGTCAGCAGGCCTAAATAGAGGCCTGTAACATGAAAACAGCAACAGGCCTGCAATCTAGCGAGCAAGACTTTGGTTCAGTAACAGGAGCCAAGAAAGAGGCCGTACTGATAACTGTGTGATTGCGTAAGTTAGGACACAGGGCGGCAACGAGAACAAACTGTAAGCCAAAGAGGAGTAACAGACCATCTTAATAAGAAATGTCTTGGTACAAAAACTCCCTAAAAACTAATGCACATACCGACCTAGGTTCAGGACCAGGTCGGAACTGACAGCACGAAGGATAGTAAGTAAGCCCCCCTTCCGTAAGGTGAGGGGTGGTAACCAGGCAACAGAGGGTGGCAACCTGGTACGTAAAGAAATGATGTAAATTGTTTGTACCTGTCTATAAAAGGACACTGCAGAGGGTGCTCTCCGGCCGACCTTGGGGGGGGCGCACTAGGCGCCTGAACGGCAGGTGTCATTGCCTGAACTTACAGAACGCACAGTAGCTTAACTTTGACTAACTGCTGTTAATATCTGTTATATGGCAATAGGCCTGCCCGGTGTTGGTACCTTGTCAACGCGGGCCATAGTGCCCAGTGGTGTAACATTGTACTGATCTCTGTTACCAACTGGTAGGGCTTCGCATTTGACAATAAACCTGCTCGATTGATTTCAAACCTTGCCTGCATCTGTCGTTTCCGGGGCCTCTCAGAGATCTCCTGTGTTGACCCAAGTGCACGGGGTCTAACACTCTAGATAAAGGGAGCCCCGATAGTTACGCACGCAGCCGAAAGTTTATCATCACCAACGGAGTAGAGGTCCTGTCAGGAGCACGCCAGGACGACCCTGACCAGACGACGCTGACATTGACAGTCCAGACCACCGAAGGTACCGAGGTACGACACTGCCCAGTGAATTCCTCTCTCTCAGGTGTTTCCTAGCGGCTGTTCTGTTCAGATGAGCACAGGGGTGTTGGTCATTTGCCTTATTTCCTCTTCCAACACCTCCCTAGTGGCTCCACACACTCCTTTAAGTTTCTCTTTGCCAGGAGCTGGTGGAGTGATGCTGGCATTGCGCCCAGGGTGGGTATGAATCGGAAGGGGGGCATTATACTGTCCTGCCAACAAAGTCTTTGTTCTCTTAACATTCTGTAAGTCCTTGTTTGAGCGGCTGCTTGGCAAACTCCCTGGTCCCTGCCTGAGTGAGACCCAGCAAGGCTGTTCGGAGATGATGCCTTGAAGGTCCCAGGGATTAGGTGTGTGACCACAAGCGACCAGGGCAGAAATGCAATGATCCCTTCTGTCCTGAGAGCCAGGAAACACCGCAGCCTTGGTCTGCATCTGCTACAAGTCTGTGGAGCACCATGGAAGCATATGGAGTTACGTGGATTTCTCCCAGCTACATTTGTGGCCCTTCCTCCTCAGTGGAACACGGCCATATAGAGAAGGCCAAACAGTGACTGCCAAGAGGGCTAGACCTCCCTCTGGTGTTAAACAGCATTGCTCCATTGGAGTCAGTGGGGCCCGGCCCCAGCTGGAGAACATCCGCGTGACTCTATTGGGGTCAGTACACCCTTTACACCAGCTATGGATCTGGCCCTGTGTTAGACGCTTGCGCACACTCAGGAGTGACACTGCCCAGTTCATTTCCCTAGAAAGAGGGAAATTAACTAGAATGAGGGAGCGCCTCAGAAATGACCCGCCTGCGTGAATGGAGGAAATGCAGATAAGTCTCCGAGCGGAGGCTGCTGGAACCAAGCCAGGGAGCCCGGCAGGAGCCAAAGCCCAGACACACAGGCACAGGGAGGCTCCCAGCTTGTCCCTGGCTGAACTCCATATCCCCCCGCCACCACAGCCTCTGCGCCCTGCTTGTTCCTGCTTTACTTTACCCTCATACAATCACCCATGCCCCTCACCCTGCCCACGTCCCCGGCCCCATCTGCCCTAGTATGATAGCTCTGCCCCTCGTTCCATGTCCTGGCCTAATCTCCCCTCCCCACCCCCGCCCTGTGCAGTCATCTGCAACCCCCATCCCACCCACATCCTCAGACCTATGTGCCCCCTCTGGCCCCTTCTGGCCAGGTGCCTATGCATGGTACGACCTCCCGCAGCCCATCCTTTAGGCTTTAACCCCGCTCACACTTCAGTCCCTCTCCGCTGTGCTGTCTCTAATGATTCTTGCTGACTGGCATGGAATAACCCCCCTGGTTTGGCTGTTCCCCTTTCCTGGCCCCTGCCTGTCTGTCTGTCCATCCTTAGCCTGTGAGTGCCTCAGGGCAAGGAAAGTCCTTTCTTATGTCGCTGGAAAGCAGCCGGCACATTGCAGGCACTCCCTCAAACAAGTCCCCAACCTTTACACAGCACAGGGGAACTCACTGGCACTGGATGTCAGTGGGGAAGGGCCTGATTCTGATTTCCAAACAGGGCCCTGTAACCGGTTGTCCTGGACCCCCACCCCGAGTTCGGGTGGACAGTCGTCTCTTTACTGCGATCCCTCCCCTCAGGAGGGTCTACAATAGATATATATATATATTCTGCTGCCTTGTAGCCCCTGTGGCCAGGGAAGGGGACTCGGGCCCGCCCTCGCTCCGAGTCCCGACCCAGGGCCCTAAGGTAGGGACACTGATCCCTACTCAGTGGAGGGGGCTAGAGCCCCTAAACCCTCCACTTGCGGGTTCCACGGCCCGACCCTGGGCCACTTCTTCCCTGGCCTGGTCCTGCCTCTTCCCCCAGCGTGGAGACAAGCTCACCCTCAAGTGTTGTCTCCCACTGAGGTTCCTGGCGCTCCTGCTCTCTCCTCCTTCTCCCCCCGGACCCCGGACCCTGGCGTTTTGAAGGTGCCGTGGCCCGGCGTCCTGTGCTGACCCCGCCTCCACGCACGCCGCCCCGCCCTTCCGGGAGCCCAGGGTGACGTCCTCGGTGACGTCATCTCCACGCGCCGGTGGGAACCGGCGCCTCGCGTCTGCCGCCGCTGCGGGCGCCTTTTCGCTGCCGCCGGGACCTCCTCCCCCCTGTGCGGCTTCTGTCCAGCCGTTCCTCTGAGTGCGGGGCAGGGCGGTCGGTTCCTCTGCCCCGTCACAGGCCCTTTGCACTGATATAAAGAGGCCTTGTTATGCCCTCTGTATTTTTGTGCACAAAACGCACTAGTTACAGGAGACAGGATACAAAAAAATAAACAGGAAGACTCTCCCTGCTGCTGCGCTAATGGCCTGCGGTCAGACATGACCCCATATTCCAGAACTGAGCATAACAGCCAGGCAGCCTGTATTCACACACACTTTTAAGTTATCACCAACTCAGAGACTCAGCTTTGAAAAGTGACACAGAGAAATTCCAGAGCTTTGATTACTTTTTACTTTTAAGTTCTGCTTTCAAAGCACACAGCAAAAACACAACCCCACGGTGGCTTCTCTCTGGAGTACATGAAGTATCTTACAGATTTGATGTACCCTCATCAAAGCAACAGTCTGATTACTTAGAACCATTTTAAGGCTCACGGTTTTTGATATTGCCTCCCTTATCAAACAATCTGATTTGTTACTCCCCCTCCCCCGCACAAAAAAAGAAATCCAGAACCCATTGTCATTTTGGGGGTTCTGGCTGTCCCAAATGTCATCCACAACTTGGCCTGTAACAAGATTTTGAACCTTATAACGCATTGAGGTACCTTAAGGGTTAAATGCCAGAAGACAAGCAGCACTAGTTATCTGTGTCTGGCAAAAGCTGTTTTGTCAGTTTGCAACTTCAAACAAAAGGGCATTATCCAAAACAAAACAAAACCAATTTATTTAAAGCCTATAAAACAGATTTACAAACCTACAATGCCTAGATTGCATTCTCTTTTCTGCATTTGACCAATTAAGTTTCAATAGAACCCCTTACTTCCCTTTTAGCAGACTTAACAAAAGTGTCCACAGCCAACTATTTAAATCAGAGACTTTTTGTCTGGATTATTTACACATTCCTCAGAAAAGAGGCTGCAAAGAAACAAAGGAGGTTGTTCTTCTTTCCTATAACACTTTTCCTTCTAGCATTTTTAGAACGGTTGCTCAATTCCTTCCACACTCCACAGAGTTAACTTTTCACTTTTTTCCTTAATTACTTGCTCATTCTTCAACTGAAAACTTCATTAGTTTAAATATCACCATTCCAAGTAATTTTCCAAGAATGTAAATTTTCAATGCCTGTACTTACTGAACTCTTGTCCTTCTTATTCCTGCCACTATACCCCCTTAGGGCTTTAAACTTTTTTGTTTTCCACTATCACGTATTTGCTTTTCATTTGTTTGTGCCTGATTCTACTTTCTCTGCTAAATGGCTCCTTTCCCTGGAGACAGGTTTTTGTCCCTTACTAATTTAGCAAGTAGGGTGGGCTTTTTAGTTAGCCCCCACACCTTCTGGCTCCTTTCATTGGGTAAATCCAAATGTTTGTATCTGCAGACAGCTAATACTCATTTGTAAACTCCTCAGTACAGGTTTTTCACAACAGCCAGACTGCAATGGTATCTCTTTTGACTGAGATGAAGAGTTTGTAAACCAGTAAATATTTCACCAATTTGCTTTTAAGGTCTGCATGGTATAAACATAAGCTAAAACATTGTGAGACCATGGGCTGTGCTTAAACTTTTGCAATATTTGTTCCAAAGATACGCTTTACCTCTTCTCCTTTTCACGAGGGTCTTTTTCTGAATTTTTGAACCAATGTGCCCAGTTTGTATTTACTAGCAAATTTTAGTCTTATTTGTCATGGATCCTTAAGACCCTATACACTGGAAGAACGGAAACACCAACCTTCCTTCTTTGGGGCTTGCCCCTCATATGATTGTGGTTGCATTGCAGGGGACCCCATTTCATCTTTTAAATTTTCCAGTGCCACCTTTTCTATTTCTGTGCCCACTCTTCAGGCCCTGGGAAAGTGCTGGCAGTCTGTTGTTTAACAACAGGGGACGGCACTTCATTATTTTTCAGGTTTTCAACAGCCTTTTCCAATTTCTTATTTTCCTGCTTTACTTGTTCAAGCAAATCATATGCCTGGACAGCCTGTTGCTCTGCCAGCAGAGCAGCTTTCCAGTTCTTGAGAGCCTGTGTGCTTTCTCCATTTCCCCCCCATTTATTTGGGAAGTGAGTATAATGGAATGCTGTTTAAACCATCTTATATTAATTGCAAAATTCTAGCTTTTTTTACTTTTATTCTTATTCTTTCCCAAATTTCCTATGGATCACTTTTTCACTCAGGAATGTTGTCCCATTCCCCAGAAGCAACTGCAGCCACTTCCTTAATGGGGAATTCGAACTTTTGCAGAAAGTTCTCAATAATTAAATCACAATAGATATGATCTAGAGAGGCTCTTCCTTGCATCAGGGTAAATCTTTTTATTATATCCTGTAAAACTTGTTTCTTCTTTTTTTAATTTCCCCCTCACTTCCTCCTCTTGTCTTTCAGCTACACTCAGATGACTCTTTTCTATCTCAAGCCCTAGCTTAATTGTGCTGCCAACGCTCAAATCCTTCCTTTGCTGAAGCATACACAAGTGAAAGTGCTGCTGCCAAACCATCGTTCTTCCCTCGTTTATACATTCATTCATAGTTGTTAAAAGTATCCTCCAGATCTTCAAATTTAGATAAGCCCTTCAGCAATCAGGACAAGTGGCCCATGGCAACGATCCGGCCTCTAAGAACCACTTTTCCCAAACAGATGGGGCTGATACTAATTTAACTACTACCACAAAATCCATCTCTTCCCTCTGCTCCGTCTTCCTTTATTACAAAACATTATCACCCTGCATTCTCCTACTCCTCTTGGTTCTTAATATCTCAACACCGCTTGGTGTACCCAAGACCTTCCCAGTGTATAGACAAGAGGGGGAAGCTTCCCTCCTACACTTTCCTAGGATTAAAAGAACCAGCACAGGCCTCAACACCGTAAGTGTCCCAAAACACCTCCAGTGTATAGCCAAGAAGACTGTCCTTCTCCAATATTTTCCTGACTCGGGGTATTTCCTCCAGGCAGACAGTCCCCCGCAGTTAATAAGTATCACTGTACCAACCCACTACTTCCTTATTACTTTAACTGCAAATTCCTTCACACATAATGGTTTTACTGTGAATTCATTTGTCTGTTGCCCGCATTCTCCACCATCTGTTACAAGCGGGTGCTGTTGTACAGTTGATCAGGCTGCACAACAGGGCATTTGATCTGGGTCACAGAACAAAAAACCCACAGTAGTCCAAATATACCTTTAACAAGTTTTATTGTCAGCAACTTAGGAGCAATTCAGAAGCAATATCTATATTTTAGTAACAAGCAATTAAAAAAGCATTAAAAGCAGGTTAAAAGCAATGCTTAAATTGAATGATTAACAGTCTAATTCTTAACTCAATTTAGCAGCCTAATTCTTAACCCAATTGTAACACACACACTCATAAACTCATTCCATTCACCCTCTAGGGCTGGCCAAACCCCAGGTAATGTTCATTGATTTGTCTAAGGCGGAAGTCTAATGGGCACATCACTGCAATATGCCAAATGGATGGACTCCCCTCCGTGTGGCAAAATGGTGTGGTATATATCCCCTCAGCAAGGGACACTTCGAGTGGGGGTGATGTCCGATGATCTCATCACCTGCAGGTGTGCTTACAACCAATCTTGGAACATTCTGCTTACAACACCCAATTCTGCTTGCCTAGCCACGAGCAATAAGCAACATAAGAACATAAGAACATAAGAACGGCCGTACCGGGTCAGACCAAAGGTCCATCTAGCCCAGTATCCTGTCTGACGACAGTGGCCAGCACCAGGTGCCCCAGAGGGGGTGGACCGAAGACAATGATCAAGCGATTTGTCTCCTGCCATCCCTCTCCAGCCTCTGTCAAACAGAGGCCAAGGACACCATTTTATCCCCTGGCTAATAGCCTTTTATGGACCTAACCTCCATGAAATTATCTAGCTTCTCTTTAAACTCTGTTATATTCCTAGCCTTCACAGCCTCCTCTGGCAAGGAGTTCCACATGCTGACTACACGCTGTGTGAAGAAGAACTTTCTTTTATTAGTTTTAAACCTGCCCATTAATTTCATTTGGTGTCCTCTAGTTCTTCTATTTAGGCAACTAATAAATAACTTTTCTTTATCGGCCCTCTCCACACCACTCATGATTTTATACACCTCTATCATATCCCCTCAGTCTCCTCTTTTCTAAACTGAAAAGTCCCAGTCGCTTTAACCTCTCCTCATATGGGACCCGTTCCAAACCCCTAATCATTTTAGTTGCCCTTTTCTGAACCCTTTCCAAGGCCAAAATATCTTTTTGAGGTGAGAGACCACATCTGTACACAGTATTCAAGATGTGGGCGCACCATAGTTTTATACAGGGCAGTAAGATATTCTGGGTCTTATTTTCTATCCCTTTCTTAATAATACCTAGCATCCTATTTGCCTTTTTGACCACCGCTGCACACTGTGTGGAAGTTTTCAGAGAACTGTCCACGATAACTCCAAGATCTCTTTCCTGATTTGTCGTAGCCAAATTAGCCCCCATCATACCGTCACGTATAGTTGGGGTTATTTTTCCCGATGTGCATTACTTTACACTTATCCACATTAAATTTCATTTGCCATTTTGTTGCCCAATCACTCAGTTTGGTGAGATCTTCTTGGAGTCCCTTACAGTCTGCTTCTGTCTTGACTATCCTAAACAGTTTGGTATCATCCGCAAACTTTACCACCTCACTGCTTACCCCTTTCTCCAGATCATTTATGAATAAGTTGAACAGGATTGGTCCTAGGACTGATCCTTGGGGGACACCACTAGTTACCCTCTCCATTCTGAAAATTCACCATTTATTCCTACCCTTTGTTTCCTGTCTTTTAACCAGTTCTCAATCCAAGAAAGGACCTTCCTCTTATCCCATGGCCATGTAATTTACACAAGAGCCTTTGGTGAGGGACCTTGTCAAAGGCTTTCTGGAAATCTAAGTATACTATATCTACTGGATCCCCCTTGTCTGCATGTTTGTTAACCCCTTCAAAGAACTCTAATAGATTAGTAAGACAGGATTTTCCTTTACAGAAACCATGTTGACTTTTGTCCAACAAATTATGTTCTTCTACATGCTTCACAATTTTATTCTTTACTATTGTTTCGACTAATTTGCCAGGTACCGAAGTTAGACTTACCGGTCTGTAATTGCCCGGATCTCCTCTAGAGCCCTTTTTAAATATTGGTGTCACGTTGGCTACCTTCCAGTCATTAGGTACGGAAGCATCCTTGGTCAAGTTCTTTCCTTGCTGACTCCTCTTATTTGGAAAATGTGCATCTTTTGTGAAGTTTTGCTTCTTTCAACACACACAGTCTTTTTTTACACGGTCCTTTTTCTCAAAGTGTCTAACAAGTCCATAATTCACCGGGGCACTGACTCGGCCCCTAGTATGGCCTCTTTTCAGCTCACTTCCTGTTAATTCACTCATGCCAACCACTCACACTACCCAGGATCTGCCTAGTTTACATACCTCTTTCGAAAGAGGGATGTAGTTAAGACATAGTCTAGGAAGGCGGTGAAGTACTGGAACGGGTTACCTAGGGAGGTGGTGGAATCTCCATCCCAAGAGGTTTTTAAGTCTCCTCTTGACAAAGCCCTGGCTGGGTTGATTTAGTTGGGATTGGTCCTGCTTTGGGCAGGGGGCTGGATTTGATGACCTCCTGAGGTCTCTTCTAGCCCTGGGATTCTATGACTTAAACTTAGTTACACTTTTTTCAAAGTAGCAGTACTTTTACTAATGTAACTTATTTGGGTACTTTTTGCACCACTGGGAACAGCAGAGAGGAAATGATTCAGGAGGGGAAACGGCCTCAATTCCTAAGAATGGGAAGTGTGGCATCATGGGACCATTTCCCTGGGATAGCGTGATGATGGCCAGGGGTGGACTGCCAATCAAAACAGGCTCAGGAAATGGGTTGAGAATGGACCTCCCCATGACGTCACCCCTGTGTGCCCCTTCCCCTTCCCCTGCGTCCAGGGCTGGCTCTAGGTTTTTTGCCACCCCAAGGAAAACATTTTTTGGCCGCCCCCCCCCCTTTTTTTGTCTGGGGAGGGTGTGCACACAAATGCAGCTTGTGCAGCTTCCTGGGGGTGGGGCGCGCACTCCGGGGGGAGCCCAAACCCCGGAGCATTTTCATCTCCTAGGAGAGCATCAGGGACTCCCCACGTGAGGACAATCGGAGGGCAAGTTCATCCACAGCAAGTCAGTTAAAGACTTCCAAAGTATGCATCTGTTCACATCACCTAGTGCTGGAGTCCCGGTCCCACTCCTCACTCTGCAAAGGGATTTTATTATTAGAAGCCTTATAATCACTCAGACTCCAACTCTAACACATAAGCTGTCCAACTCTTGGTGTCCATGGACAAGAATCAGCCTAATTATACAATGAGACAGTTCAAAGTGATTAAGAGAACTTTTGTTTCAACTCCCCAGCTCAACTGTCCAGAACAAGACAAGCACTAGACAACAAAACCCCACTAGCCTATGACCTATTCCATGAGCACAGCTCTGTGCTTTCTCGTTCAGGGATGGACCAAACAGCCTCTGAAACATGGTGGATTGATTTAAATAGCTTTGATTTAAATCTCTAATTTTAATCACGATTTAAACCGGCAAGCAGAAAACCTTGGTTTAAATGAGCAATTAAACATTTAAATTATACTTTTAAAATATTTTCCTAAAACAGGGGTTCCCAACCTTGGATACGCGTACCCCCAGGGGGTATGAGAAGCTTGTCAAAGGAGTACGGGGAATATTTGGTAAATAACTAGATTATCCTAATAGAAATATTCCAAAAGTAGTAGCGTTAGTGAAAAAAGTTGTGGATTCTAGAGTCTAGAATTTATTTCCTTTCATATTGAATAGGGGGTATGGGAAGGTTTATTAAAAGCCAAGGAGGTACGGGGACCGAAACAGGTTGGGAAGCCCTGTCCTAAATGATGGTTGAATCTTATTGATTCGCAACCTTTAAAACATGTTGATTTACAACTAAATATAAACTTTATGCCAAATTTGGTGCCTCTATTTACTAACCAGGAGAATACACTCAGTACAGCTACCAACTAAATAAATGCCCAAATAATTGTGTAACTTACATGTAATCAGATTCTTAATTTTTACATTTTTATTCTATTACAAAGTGGTGTGTAATCGGAACACTTAAGAGACAGCTTGTACCCCATTTATTATTTGCTAAGAGGTGGCTATTTTTTTTAAAAGATACGATTTGCATCTACTTCTGTCTGGAGAGAAATTCTATTTAAAAGAAACAAAACCAGCATTTAATTTTTGTATGAAATAAAAACAAAGAGTCATAGAATACTAGGACTGGAAGGGACCTCGAGAGGTCATCGAGTGCAGTTCCCTGCCCTCGTAGCAGGACCAAATACTGTCTAGACAATCCCTGATAGACATTTATCTAACCTACTCTTAAATATCTTCAGAGATGGAGATTCTACAACCTCCCTGGGCAATTTATTCCAGTTTTGACCCCAGTGACATGGCCGAGAGCTGGGGGGAGAAACGGAGGCAGGGGAGCAGAGCCACGTTTCTGCCCTTCCCTCCATCACTGTTGGTGAGTGTGTGGGGGGGGCATCTCTACTACTGATGGCAGGTCCCCCCGCTAGTCCCGAGGCCACCGAGAGACTCTGGCCCTTGCCCCTTCCACCCATTGATTGGGGGGGGGGGTCACGTGCCCCCTCATACCCCCTTGCCCCCCCTCCACATGCATTGCCCTGGCTGTTTTGTCGGGACAAATTCAGTCTTTCTGTCTCCCTTTTGCAACTTTCCCATCACCGGCCATTATTGGGGCCTTTGATGAACTTTCACTCACTTTTCATAGCTGAGCTTGCCAGGAGGTAGATCTGCAGACTGCGTGTGTGTGTTTTGGGTTGTAACTGGGAGGAGAGTGCACATTACATCAGCACCGACGCCCCCAGAGAGGGGGGGCGCGTCCCCCACACATCAATAATACTCCGCTACCAAGTGGTCTCCTGTCTACAGTGTCTCAGGGATCTTGCGGAAGCCCAGCTGGATCGAAAGACGATCAGAAGAGATGCCCAGAGAAATCTGTCAGATCTCCAGCACCACCTAGGTGAGCGCATCCAGGAAACGTTTCTCACCCTTTCATCCGGCAGATTCAATTCAATCCGCCTCAATTCAGAAGAGAGTCAGTCCCACGGGTTAAACTCTTGGCCGGTCATGGCTGTGGAGCCGAGCTGGCTTCCGTTGCAGCTGGCACATGTTAGGTGTGGACTTACCCTTAGAAGCTGCTATACCAGGTCCTGATCCTAGGACCACAGATTGTCCAATGAGTGTTTGTTCTGATGAGGTCATTCTTGTCCCTTGTTTCCCATTGGCTGAGAGCGTCACCCTGCTGGGCAAGCCCTGGGCAGGAGTAGAATTGGTCTGTCCCAGGAGTAGGCAGGTGTCCGGGGCCCCATAAATGCAGCTACTGCTGGGGTGAATGGGAGGTAAGTCCGGTTTCACCCAGAACACGGCCCAGCAGAGCCAAGGAAAGGATCTGGGCAGGGGGAGGCCCCAGTCTGTCCAGAATAGTGTGGTGCCCAGCCACGCAGCAAATGGCCTTGCCAACCCCCCGAAGGTTGGGACCATTGCAGAGGGGCGGGGCCAAGAGGACCCCATGCGGGGGGTGTCAGATGCCCCTGGATTGCCTCAATGCAGTCCTGGGTCTGACCCATTCTTTCCACCACACTCCCCCTGCCTGGGTCTTTCTGAAGAAACGCTGCTGTTCACTTGCTGATTGGCCTCCGGGACTCTGAATACAGCAACGAGGCTGTGACCAACTGGAATGCCTGGGTGCCGCTGGTCATGGGCACTGGGCACGTCCCGGTACCAGTGGGCTCTTGGGCAGCCCCTGCTGCTCCAAAGGGCGTATGAGCTGCAGCTGAGTTGAGGGTGGCTAGTGTTGTGGCTACATCAAGTGCTGGACCTCAGGAGCTCGAACTTCAGTCCCCAGTTTGGCTGCCGACTCCCCATGTGACCTGGAAGGAGTCTTGGCCTCTCTATGGCCTCAGTTTCCCTATCTGTGAAATGGGGAACATTTCTGGGCTCTTTGCTTGTAACTGTCTCTCACTCTGGGCCTGGGCAGGTCTGACCTCAGCACCTAGCACAAAGGGGCTCTGATCTCAGGTGGGGCCTCCAGGCAGCACAGGGATATAACTCACTAACAGCTATAAGTGAAACCCATTTCCAGCCTCACCCACGACTGCCTGTAAGTTTCGCACACTCCTGGAGGAACAGTTGTGCTCCCCAGGGCTGGAGGGTGGGGCCGGGGCAGCACGAGGGCCTGTGTTGTTAGTTCAAAGGGGAACTCCCCATTCTCTCCTCTTTCTTTAGAGTCGAAGATGTCCAATGAACTCAGCGGGCTTAGCAGTCAACTTCTCAACGGTAGGTTCTGCTGAGATTTCGCGCCATATTGGGCATGAGCAGTTCCATGGGGCTGCCAACCCAGCATTCCAAGTCACGAGAGAAGCCCATGAGACTAGCTTTAAATGCACGAGATTTTCAAAAATACAGTAGACATGGGGATTGATTGTCGAGTGTTCTGGTTCTGAGCCATTCCGGCCACACGCACGTCATTTTTAGCTGGTCTCTGCTCCCGCGAGGGGCAGAGCCCGCTTACAGAGCGAACGAGTCTCATGGGTGGCAGGTGAAGCCCCACCCCTTCTTCTCGAAGCCACACCCCTTCCTCCCAGACCATGCCCCCTTAACAACAGCCACGCCCTGCCCAATGCCAAGTGAGGCCCAGCCCACTCCAGCCACCAGAGACCCTCCCAGCCCCTACCCGGCTGCTGGAGAACTGGGCTGCCATGGCTCAGCCTCAGCCCTTGCTGGGCAGTGTAGGCAGTTTTGGGAAGGCAATGCCTTCCCTTGCCTGCATTCTCCACTGCCCACCATGAGTCTCCTCTCCAGCCAGAGCTGAGAGCCCCTCTGGCTTTTAGCTCAGGCCGTAGAGGGTCGTGCACTAGGCTCCAGGCTTGGTGCTGCCGGGGGGTGTCACAGCAACAGCTGTGGAAAGTCTCCATGTGCTGATCTCTGTGTGGGGGACCCGCGTGCCCAGAGCAGTGAGTCTCAGCCGGGGCTCTGCTGATGACACCTAAGCTTTCCTGTGGGGCTCACGCCTCCCTTCCAAAGGGTAGGGCTGTGCAGCTGGAGCAGGCTGGCAATGCCCAGCTGTGTGTGTAAGTGCTTTGCTGGTCTGTGGTCTCGGTGCCTAGGTGGGAGTGGAGGGCGGGAGCAGCAGGCGCTGGGGGAGGCTCTGATTTGCTGCGAGCTCACAGTGCCCGTGGCCTGCAGAGGGAATTTGGGACGGCTCAGCCGTTCTGCGATCAGGCCCATGCAGGGCCAACCCGAGCCAGATTCTGAGTGTGGCTCATTCTGGGGCGACTGTGCAGGGGCCAGGGCAGTGATGACGGGCTGACAGCACCAGACAAGCTTCTTGGGATGCGGAAGAGGAGTTGGGCTAGCTCAGAGTGGGGCTACCGCGTATAAATTCCCTCCATGTTCAATTGGCTTGTCGGAAAATCAAGGAGCCCGTGAGAGCAGAGGGCTCGATGATCCGACGGTGGGCTCCCAGGGGAGAGCAGAGGTAGGCAGGGGGCTGTCAATGGGGCTCGACATATAGATCGACATTCCCAGCTGCCGGGAAGGGAGCTCCGAGCCTTCCTAGAAATATCAACCTGTTGATTCCGGTGGCGTTTGTCTCTCCCTTGCTGCCCCGGCAGACATAAGGAACCTGAATCACAGCTTGTCCCAGGAGCTGGAGGAGACAAGACGGGCCCATGGCGGGCTCCAGGAGGCCGTGAGCAGGGTGCAGAGAGTCAAAGGTAAGGGGGCAGCAGGTGACTCCGGTGAGAGCTTTAACCTTGAACGCCCAGAGTCACTGAAAGCCTCTGGCCTGCGCAGCTGCCCCGGCACCAACACTGGCCACATCTCCCCAGCTGGGAGCCCCTGGGGGCCGAGAGCCGGCCTAGATGTGTCCCACCCCACCCTCCTGCCTGGCCCTGATTGGTGCAATGCCTTGGAGTCCCGAGGGGGCGTAGAACCAGCCAGAGCCTCAGGGAGCCATCAGCCCTTCCCCGAGACCTGCCCTCCACCCAGTGGAGATGGGCCCGGCTTAAAAACCTGTCCCTCCCTTGCGGCTAAATCCCTAATGCAGCCTAGCGGTTGGGCACAGTGGGTCTGGCAGAAGCCAGGCGATGGTGCTGTTGGACCTTCGCTTGCAGGGTCTTGTCCCAAGCATGTCGGCAGGATTCAGTCTCCGCAGCCATCTGGAGGGTTGGTTTCAGGCTGGGACGCTTTGCTGCGGAGGCAGAGGGGAGCAGTTGCAACTAGCAAGGAGGTTTGCTCCCTGCTTGACCCTCTCTGACTAGGAGCAGGTCCTCGGGCAAAGTTGTTCACAGGAAACGGGGCATCCCGGATCAGCCTGCATTTCGGGGCTGGTGCACAGCGAAAACTCTGCAAGTCGCACTAGGAAAATATGAAATCCCGGATTTATTTTTCCATGTGAAACCAACCTACCAAGGTCTTACCATCTGCTGCCACAGGTCAGAGGCAGGCCATGCCACTCATAAAACTACCCCCAGGTGGACAGGGGCGGGCATGATACCGCCTGCATACTGCAGCCGGCCTGCCAAGACATTTGGTCCGGCCCATAGTCCACCTTGGAAGAGGCAGGGACGAGACCACCGTATGCTCCTCTGCTCCCAGACCCCGCTTGGCTTGGGGACGGGTTAGCATAAGAAGTCTCCTCTCTCCTCCCCACCATAAGGGGCACATGACACGTAGATGGAGCAGCCAGCTGTTCCAAACGGCTGGCAGATCCCCCTACACACGGCACGTCCCTAGCGGGGGGTAGGGGTAGGGGAAGGGGATGCGATTTTGTGCACTCCCTGCCACCAAGCAAATCATTGCAGCTGGGATGGGGGGAAGCGCATAAACTCTCTTGCCCCCCTGCCAGGGTCGTGCGGTGCCTAGAGGGAACCACCAGCCATTTGGAACAGCTGGCAGGTTCCTCTACACCCACCTGCCCCTGGCAGGGGGAGGAGACTTCACGCGCTCCCCTGCCCCCAGGACTCGATTGGCCTGGGGTTGGGGGAGGGCGAAGTCTCTTGCCCCTCACTGGTGCGTGGCCCTGAGCAGCACATGGAGGGAACCCATGTGGCTGGGGCTGCTGCAGGAGGGAGTCTGCCTCAGGGATCCTGTTGGGAAGCTGGTTGGAAGCCTCTTAAGGTAAGTGGCTCCTGGCCAGAGCCTGCCTCCGGCATCCCAGCCCCTGCCACTCCCTGCCCCAGGTCACCACCCAGACATATCCCGCCCAGATCCTCAACCCCTGCTACACTCCCTCCCCCAGGTCAAAATTCACTCCGGCACCCCTACTCCCTCCCAGACCCAGCACCTGAATCCCCTGCCACAGTCATAACCCCCTTCCTCACCCAAACTCCCTCTCAGACCCCACAGCCCTACCCCAAGCTCCCTTTTGCACCCAACCTCTCTCCCAAACCCCACACCCCCTCCATGGAAGTGTGGTCCTTGACCACTTTCCAACATCTTGGCATGCCCCCCCCCTCTGAAATTATGGCCCCCCCGCCCCACCTCGGGAGGTGAATGGCAAAGTATGAATATTTGCAACAAACTATTTGGCAAGTTTTTCAGAAGGAAACAGGGAAAATTCTTGGTCATGGGCGGCTGGTATCCTAGGCGGGGGAAGGCACAGCCATCCCAAACTGCCAGCCTGGCCCTGCCCACCGTCCGCCCCCAGAATGCCTGCGGTAAGCAGGTGGGGTGGGAGGGGGCATGCATGTGAGGCACTGTCCCGCCTCTCCTTGCGGGGGGGAGGCGGAGAGACAGCTTGGCTCCCATGTGGGGCAGAGCCGCAGCCGAAGGGGTGGGGCTGGGGGTGGGACTTGGGGGCTACCTTCCGCAACTGCCCCTGTTCTTGGGGAAAGTCCCAAAGTCGAAACACTGAATCATGCTCCAGATGACATGCTCCATGTCGTTTAACCAGAGGCCCCCCTGAGCCTCGAGGGCTCCCCTCGCACTTCCCTCTGGGGCAGAGCCCTCGTCACCCCGACAAGGCTGGGCCCAGGGTTCCTGGGGGGCTCCTTCACCCCAACCTTGAAGTCACTTAGGGCAGGGGACTGGGTGTCCCCACCCCGGGGCTCTCCCTGCACTGGACACTTCCCAAACCCCTGCTGATTGCAGACAGCTCACACAACGCATTACACAGCCACCAGTGTAACAAAGAATAAGGATAAAATGGGGGAGATGAAAGAAAAAGGCCCTTTCTCCCAGCTCTGCACTCCTGACCCCCTCACTAGCCTGCTCGCCCTGTCAATCAGGCTGCCCTAGAGCATCGGTCTCTCCCCATTGCTCCTGGGGACTGTCAGTCCCAGGATTATGATTTCTCATGGGCCCTTCCCCCTCCTTTTGATTCGGGGGCCAGCCCGCCCAACCCCCCCTCTGAGTTTTAGGAAGGGGCCAACATGCTGCAGGCTCATCGCCTAATTTGTCTTCTCCCAGGCTCGACCTGCACAAAATGTCCATCTGGCTGGAAGGTTTTTGAGAAAAATTCCTACTGCTTCTCCACGGAGTCTAAAAAGTGGGAGGAGGCGAAGCAGGCCTGCATCGACCTAGGGTCTCAGCTGGTGATCGTCAACACCAGTCAGGAACAGGTGAGCCCTCCTGTGGGGCATTAAGCACAAGGGGCCAGTCTGTGATGCTACATTAGGGTGAATTCGCATCACCCTTACCTGGAGCAGCTCCTACCCATGGGCCGCTGCGGGCAGAGGGCGACTGCAGTCCCATAGGGGTTAGGAGCCAGCCCCTACCATGGACGGAGAGCAGGGAACAGGAGCCGCCGCCTGTATGCTGGGCTGCTAGCTCCTGCTGCTGGCCTCCTTGTGTGTGGACAGGGGAGCAGCAGCAGCAGCAGCCCCGCACATGATGGGAGGCGAGAGTGGTACCCTGCTGAGTGGGTTAACTGGTTAAACCAAACGTTAACCGGTTAACTGGGATTTTACTCTAGATTTACCCCAGTCACTGAGATCAGAGTCTGGTCTGCCATCCTCCAGGAATTAATTAGGCAGTATCTTGGGGTGGAGCTTGGTGTCTGTGTGTGTGTGTGGGGGAGGTTGGGGAGCTTGATGGGACCTGGATACTTAGAGTCATTTGAAAAATGCTGAGTGAGCTTTGTGACCAGAAAGCTCAGGGTCAGGGGTGGATGATTTGATATGAATCACTAGGGACCTGCCAAATTCACAGCCATGCAAAATGTGTCCCAGACTGAAATCTGGCCTTTGTGTGCTTTCACCCCATGCTACATGGACTTCACAGGGGAGACCAGAGTTCCTCAGATTGGGAGTCCTGACTGAAAACAGTGTTACGGGGGAACTCACAAGGTTATTTTAGGAGGGTTACGGTGTTGCCATCCGTACTTCTGTGCTGCCTTCACAACTGGGCAGCTGGAGCGTGGTGGTTGTAATGTTGGCCGGGTGCCCAGCTCTGAAGGCAGTGCCCCGCCAACAGCAGTGCAGGAGTAAGGGTGGCAAAACCACACCCGTGTCACCCTCCCTGCTGTGCTGCTGCCTTCAGAGCTGGGCAGCCGGAGAGTGGTGGCAGCTGACCGAGGGCCCCGCTCTGCAGGCAGCAGCACAGAGGTAAGGGAGGCACTACTACGCCAGGTCATCCTCACTTCTGCGCTGCTCCTGGCGGTAGCTCTGCTATCAGAGCTGGGATCCCTGCCAGCAGCCGCTGCTCTCCAGCTGCTTAGCTTTGAAGGCAGTGCCACCGCCAGCAGCAGCACAAAAATGAGGGATCGCAGTGCCCCTCTCCCCGCAGTAACCTTGTGACAACTCCTTTGTGGGCCAGGACCCCTACAATTACAACACTGGGACATTTCAGCTGTAAATAGCTGAACTCATGGCAAAAGCAACAAGGAGTCCTGTAGCACCTTATAGACTGTATTGGAGCATAAGCTTTTGTGGGCACAGACCCACTTCATCAGATGCGTGTAGTGGAAATTTCCAGAGGCAGGTATAAATATGCAGGCAAGAATGAGGAGAGAGATAACGAGGTTAATTCAGTCAGGGAGGATGAGGCCCAGTTCTAGCTGCTGTTCTGGAGGTGTGAACACCAAGGGAGGAGAAACTGCTTTTGTAGTTGGCTAGCCATTCACAGTCTTCGTTTAATCCTAAGATGATGGTGGAGCAGAGGGGTAGGGCAGGGGTGGGGCCTGTGACAGGGGAGTTGTCCTGGGTCCCAACTCTAGGACACTGGGAGAGGAGGGGTTGCCTCAGGCCCCACATCCCCCTAGGCCCTGAATGTCTCCCCCTCAGGCCCGTATTTAAGCCCCTCCCCAGTGACCAGGGTGCAGAATGGGATCAATGGGACTGCAAGAGGATTCTTTGGTCCCCCTGCATGGAGGAGGTTCATGGGCTTCACAGACTGGAGGACCGAAAAGGACCTGCTGGCCTCAGGGCCCAGCGCGGTACCATGCAGCCTTCGTAGTGTCACTTACTGGTACTGTGGTATCACCTAGAAGCACCAGCCAGAGCCCTCTTGCGCTTGGTGCTGCAATGTCACAAAGCCAGTCCCTGCCCCACACAGCTTGCGATCCAGGGCTCACTGCCCCTCCAGAAGGGGCCGGAGGGGGGGAGGGAGCAGGGTGTTACAGGGTGATGGGCAGAGACGAGGCATTTGAATTACAGCTGCTCCAAAAATGAGCTTTTTTCCTCCTCATGTCGAAAATTTCATGGGGAGGTATGTGGGGGGAGGGCGGGGGAATGTCTGTGTTGCAAATTTCTGGCTGAAACATTTCAATAGGGCGGGGCTGCAGCACTGCCTCCTGGGAGCTGTCGCTTGGACGCCTCGTGCCCCCCATTCTTTGGAGGTCGGGCTTCCCGGTCAGTCTCCCACGAGGCAGCACGGGAACTCCTCTTGAGGAGAGGAACTGAGGCATCATGGGAGTGCCTGGTGCATCATGGGAAATGTAGGGTGGCCAGCCCTAATGTAAAGGGTTGGATAAACGGGGGGAGGGGAGTAGGTGAGACTCTGCAAGACACAGGCCCCATACAAGCTCCTCACCTCCTGCTCGGGATCATGATTATCTCCTGCCTCCATTTTCCCACACAGGAGTTTTTGAAGGGCAACATCACTAAGCCCAACGAGTACTGGCTGGGCCTCAGCGACTCAGCGACGGAAGGGGAGTGGCGCTGGCTGGACGGCAGCCCCCTGACTATCAGGCAAGGCCCTGCTGGGGCAGCCACTTTGGCGCGAGCACCGCCCCTTCCCAGCAGCTGGCTCTGGGGAGAACCCTGCGACGGTCCAGTGGCCAGGCCACGCGCAAGGAGCAGCGCTGCTGGGTTCTAGCCCCGCTCGGGGGGAGGGGACTGAGTAGGGGAAAGAGGAGTCAGGACTCCTGGGTTCTAGTGCCAGCCTCATCCATGAGCTCTGGAGGCAGCACATCTCCTCCTGCTCTAGGCCTCCATTTCCTCCCCAGAGCCAGGGCCTGTCACCTGCCCTGGGCCAGCTCCCCGCTACTCAGTGGCTGGCCTCGACCCCGATCTCTAGGCGCGAGGGGGCCAACCTGTCCATGCCACCTTCATTCTAACTCCCCGGGGCTCTGGCTTCCTTCTCAGCTTCTGGAAGAAAAACGAACCCAACAACGACAAAATAGGGTCGAAGGAGGAGGACTGTGGCAGCATGCTCTCCAACGGGGAGTGGAACGACGACCAGTGCTCCAAGAACAAGTTGTGGATCTGCGAACGGCCCTGCTAGCGGTGTCCTTCCACCTCCCGCAGGGAGGGGAGCTCGCCCCACCTGCCCCAGCTCCAGAGCCAGCCGCCATTCCCAGAGTGCCGCAGGGCAGCTGCCGGCGGCTCTCTGCAGCATCGGCGATTAAAACACTGTGATTTAATGAGTCACCAGTCCCAGTTATTAACCAATCAGGATGCTTCTGCTAGGTCATTAACCAGTTCAGTTACCAATGGGCACTAAGCTGTTCGTGTGTTTGCTGTGGAAAGAATATGAAGCATTCTCCCGGCCGTGCGGTTTCCATAGGAATGGCGGGTACCGGTTGTGGCTCCCCAGAGGCCAGTCTGGCTCCTGAATCGCCGAGGCCTGAGTGTCACTGCTCTAACAGCCCAGCGGTGACTGAGCCTGTGGACAGCCTCCTAGAAAGCAGCACAGGGGTTGGGGGGCAGGGACGCTGACTTGTCCTGCCCCATCTAATCCACTGCTCTCCTGTACTAGGGCCCAAGGCAGGGCTGTTCACCTCAGGGCTCTAGAATTCAATATGCTTCCCCCCCCAGATACAATTCCCCAGCCTGGCCCATCTCACTGCCAGGCTGTTCATCCCAACACTGGGCCAGGGTCTGATCTCAGGTGCCCTGGTGTCTGCCCAAACTGACGTCGATGGCCTCAGAATCATCGAATCCCAGGGCTGGAAGAGACCTCAGGAGTCATCAAGTCCAGCCCCCTGCCCAAGGCAGAACCAATCCCAACTCAATCAACCCAGCCAGGGCTTTGTCAAGCCAGGACTTAAAACTTCTAGGGATGGAGATTCCACCCTCCCTAGGGAACCCATCCCAGGGCTTCCCCACCCTCCTAGGGAAATAGTTTTTCCTAATATCCAACCTAGCCCTCCCCCACTGCAACTTGAGACCATTGCTCCTCGTTCTACCACTTGCCGCCACTGAGACCAGCCTCTCTCCCTCCTCTTTGGAGCCCCCCTTCAGGGAGTTGAAGGCTGCTCTCAAATCCCCCCTCACTCTTCTCTTCTGTAGACTAAATAAGCCCAAATCCCTCAGCCTCTCCTTGTAGGTCAAGTGCTCCAGGCCCCTCATCATTTTGGTCGCCCTTAGCTGGACCCTTCTCTCCCTTGCTCCTCACCCTGCCCCAGGCTCCACACAGAGCAAGGCCAATCTGACATGAGACGTGAGGATGGGCCCTGGGTTTAGGCCCAGCTCAGCCACCGACTCCTCCTCCTGTCTGGGTCTCAGTTTCCTTCCCCCTCCAGTGGTGATAATCACTCGTCTTGTGTCTCTCCTGTCTCTGGGCCCTGTGAGCTCTATGGGGCAGGGGCTGTCTCACCATGTGTCAGTGCAGACCCAGGCACAAGCGGGCTCTGACCTCGGCTGGGGTCTCCAGCTGCTCTGGTGCCTCTCAGAGCCCCCACAGTGTGGCGCTCCAACTTCAGGGGCTGTTCTGCCGTCAGACGCTTGCGCTCGGCCCCCACACAAGGCAGTGGAGTTGCTTGTGTCTCAGAGGGCAGAGTTTTATGCTTAGTCGTGCACCTTGGATGTTTGTAGCTGGTGTCTGGGGTGGAGGTCCCTGCCTCGCTGGCACAGCAGGGCTGGCAGGGGGGATAAACATGAATTAAACAAGTGCTTGTTGGAGAGGGGATCTTCTGACTGGTGCAGCCCCATCTGCTGTAAATCGGAGTCAGCATCACAGCTTTGGAAGTCCATGGGGCCAAATCCACAGCTGGTGCAAGACAGGGGAGGAAGGGGCGGATGTAAAGCAGCTTTGCTCCTTGGAGTCAGTCAGCGATACCCCAGCTGGGGTGTAGTTGCCTGGCTCCATTGACTTCAAAGGGCGCCGCACTGATTTACACCAGCGAACGACGCGGCCTGCAGAAACGGTCCCCTCTCTGACACACCCGCCTCACTGCACAACCTGCCTTGTATGTGCCTTCAGCAGCCGAGTCAGCACCACGCCCTTTGGCAGGAGGCTCTGTCCCTGGCGCTTGCTGGTTTAGAAAAGGAGAGCGACTGTTTCGCAGCAGAGGCGTATGCAAATTCACAGCTCCCCTCTTCCGGAGCATGACGGCCAGGGTGCGTTTTTTTTTCAGTGGCCAGCACAGGGGTGGCTTTACCGCATTTCCTTGGGGCATGCAAAGGAAAGCAAGACACCAGGCAAGTAGGCACATGTGTGATACTGACAGGGGAAATCAAACCTGGGCCGTCCGGAGCTTTGGGCATGAGCTTCTGTCACAAGAGCTAGAAGCCAGCCAGCCCACTGCTAAGGCTGCAGGACAAGCGTATCAGTCCCTCTGCAAGTGGTCTCGGTGCCATCAGATGGGCCAGTGCCCCACGGCCAGCAGGCGTGTGGGTTACACAGGTGTGTGCGCAGGGATGTGGAGCTGTGTATGTTGACACCAACTAAGAATCCGGCCTATCGAATGTAATGGACTCGTTCATGAGTCCCATCTATAGACCCAAGGTGAGAATGCAGCTCCCCCGGGTTAGAACCATAGAACCATAGAGGTGGAAGAGACCTCAGAAGGTCATCAAGTCCAGCCCCCTGCCCTAGGCCTGACCAATCCCAACTAAATCAACTCAGCCAGGGCCTTGTCAAGCCGAGACTTAAACACCGCTAGGGAAGGAGACTCCACTACTTCCCTAGGTAACCCATTCCAGTGCTTCACCATTCTCCTAGTGAAAT
Organism: Rafetus swinhoei; assembly: GCA_019425775.1. Lineage (NCBI taxonomy): Eukaryota > Metazoa > Chordata > Testudines > Trionychidae > Rafetus > Rafetus swinhoei. Next base: position 11,054,965 of record JAFJHL010000256.1, on the reverse strand, counting down.
AGTTTTTCTTAATATCCAACCTGGACCTCTCCCACCGCAACTTGAGACCATTGCTCCTTGTTCTGCCATCTGTCACTACTGAGAACAGCCTTTCTCCATCCTCTTTAGAACTTCCCTTCAGGAAGTTGAAGGCTGCTACCAAATCCCCCCTCACTCTTCTCTTCTGAAGACTAAACAGACCCAACTCCCTCAGCCTCTCCTTGTAGGTCATATGCTCCAGCCCCCTAATCATTTTGGTCATCCTCCACTGGACCCTCTCCAATGCACCCACATCCTTTTTGTAGTGGGGGGTCCAGAACTGGACACAATACTCCAGATGTGACCTCACAAGGGGAATAATGACATCTCTGGATCTGCTGGCAATGCTCCTCCTAATGCCCCCTAATATGCCATTAGCCTTCTTGGCTACAAGGGCACACTGTTGACTCATATCCAGCTTCTCATCCACTGTAACCCCCAGGGCCTTTTCTGCAGACCTACTACTTAGCTGGTTGGTCTCCAGCCTGTAACAGTGCTTAGGATTCTTCCGTCCCAAGTGCAGGACTCTGCACTTGTCCTTGTTGAACTTCAGCAGATTTCTTGTGGCCCAATCCTCCAATTTGTCTAAGTCACTCTGGACCCTATCCCTGCCCTCAAGGCTATCTACCTCTCCCCCTAGCCTAGTGTCATCTGCAAACTTGCTGAGGGTGCGATCCATTCCCTCATCCAGGTCATTAATAAAGATCACTACCCGCTGGGCCATTGATGTACAGGTGGGGACTGGCCTGGGTTGCATGTGGCATTTCAAAGTGGCAGCACCGTGTGGAGCCCACGGTCTGGCCCCGGACTCCACCTGGCACTTTGTAGTACCCCTTCCACTCCCCCACCCCTCTGCCTCTTTCTCATAAAGGCAGCAAAAGGGGGAGCGACTAGTCCCAGTGTGTTCTTGTCAGCACGGTGTGTGCAAGGTCACACCACACAGGCGATACCGATTTGCGAGCGAGCCGTCCTGCTCCCGTTTGGCCTGACCTTGGATGTAGCAGGTGTGCAAAGTCGTGCTGGTGGGGCAAGAGTACCGTCCCATTCAAAAGGGTGTCCCCTATCTGATTCCCGAGAAAATCATCCCCAGTTCTTTACGCTATCAGTTGGGAGAGAAACCAGCCCCAGAGAGGCCCGTCTGGTGTGAAACCAGACAAGTGGCCTCCCTAGGCCAGACTGCCCTTCCAACGCATCCTGCCCATTTCTCCATTCTCATGGGCCTGCTGGATCTTGAGAGCTTTCATCCAAAGTTTCCACATTCACGGCCTGGTACATCACGTGTCCTTCGTCGAGTCCAGCAAACAGGGTGCGCTCTCAGGGGCTTTGGCCATAGAAAGTCAATTTCTGCCCAGTGAATTCCTCTCTCTCAGGTGTTTCCTGGCAGCTGTTCTGTTGGGATGAGCACAGGGGTGTTGGTCTTTGCCTTATTTCCTCCTCCAGCACCATTGAATGACACCTCCCTAGTGGCTCCACACACTCCTTTAAGTTTCTTTTGCCAGGATCTGGTGGAGTGATGCTGGCATTGCGCCCAGGGTGGGTATGAATCGGGAGGGGGGCATTATACTGTCCTGCCAACAAAGTCTTTGTTTTCTTAACATTCTGTAAGTCCTTGTTTGAGCGGCTGCTTGGCAAACTCCCTGGTCCCTGCCTGAGTGAGACCTGGCAGGGCTGTTCAGAGCAGATGCCGTGAAGGTCCCAGGGGTTAGGTGTGTGACCACAAGGGACCAGGGCAGAAATGCAAAGATCCCTTCTGTTCTGAGAGCCAGAAAACACCGCAGCCTTGGTCTGCAGCTGCTACAAGGCTGTGGAGCTCCATGGAAGCATATGGAGTTACACGGATTTATGCCAGCTATATTTCTGGCCCTTCCTCTTCAGTGGAATACGGCCATATAGAGAAGGCCAAACAGTGACTGCCAAGGGGGACAGACCTCCCTCTGGTGTTAAACAGCATTGCTCCATTGGAGTCAGTGGACCCGGCCCCAGGTGGAGAACATCCGCGTGACTCCATTGGGGTCAGTACACCCTTTACACCAGCTATGGATCTGGCCCCGTGTTAGACGCTTGCGCACACTCAGGAGTGACACTGTGCCCAGTTCATTTCCCTAGAAAGAGGGAAATTAACTAGAATGAGGAAGCGCCTCAGAAATGACCCGCCTGCGTGAATGGAGGAAATGCAGATAAGTCTCCGAGCGGAGCCAGGCAGGAGCCAAAGCCCAGACGCACAGGCACAGGGAGGCTCCCTGCTTGTCCCTGGCTGAACTCCATATCCCCCGCCACCACAGCCTCTGCGCCCTGCTTGTTCCTGCTTTACTTTGCCCTCGTACAATCACCCATGCCCCTCACCCTGCCCACGTCCCCGGCCCCATCTGCGCTTGTCCAATAGCTCTGCCCCTCGTTCCATGTCCTGGCCTAATCTCCACACCTCCCCCCCCGACCCTGTGCAGTCATCTGCAACCCCCACCCCACCCACATCCTCAGACCTATCTGCCCCCTGCACGATCGCCCTGGGCCTCCTGCCCGGCCGGCGTCCCAGCTTTGCAGATGGTACACCCCCTCTGTGCCCCTCTGGGCAGGTGCCTATGCATGGTAAGACCTCCCGCAGCCCATCCTGTAGGCTTTAACCCCGCCCACACTTCAGTCCCTCTCCGCTGTGCTGTCTCTAATGATTCTTGCTGACTGACATGGAATAACCCCCTGGTTTGGCTGTTCCCCTTTCCTGGCCCCTGCCTGTCTGTCTGTCCATCCTTAGCCTGTGAGTGCCTCAGGGCAAGGAAAGTCCTTTCTTATGTCTCTGGAAAGCAGCCGGCGCATTGCAGGCACTCCCTCAAACAAGTCCCCAAACTTTACACAGCACAGAATTAGCCAGGGGAACTCACTGGCACTGGATGTCAGTGGGGAAGGGCCTGATTCTGATTTCCAAACAGGGCCCTTTGCAGCGATATAAAGAGGCCTTGTTATGCCCTCTGTATTTTTGTGCACAAAACGCACAAGTTACAACAGATGGGATACAACAAAATAAACATGAAAACTCTCCCTGCTGCTGCTTCAGGGCACAAGCCAATCGCTAATGGCCTGCGGTCAGACATGCCCCCATATTCCAGAATCAGCTGCCTTCATTCGATCTGGTTTCAGTGCATGGCAAATCCTACAGGGATGTGGCACCTTGCAAAGACTGCTTCCACCTCTGACAGATATTTTGGTAACAGGCCTTTTTAACCTCCTTTACCTCCTAAGAGTGGGTCTGGAGCCGGGGCAGGGCTGGGGGCACCCAGAGGAGGGCTCCTTTCATGTGCTGGCTCCCCATTCCCCCCTCCAGGCACCTCCACTGGCTGAAGGAGGCTGCTGGTGGCGAGGGTGGTACAGAAGTAAGGGTGGCAGTCCCCGGCCCCCCCAGAGGTCCTGGGGGAGACGAGATAGCGTTGTCCGTGACATGTGTTTCCTGGCTGTGAATTTGATCGTGCCAGCTCATGGCTGCCCTTGGAATTGTGCAATCGCCGAGCGTGCAGATTTTGTGCTGGTGTGAGCGAGGGCAAGTGGCGTTATCAGCCACATGCTGAGCTGCTGTCTCCATTGAGTCACTCCGAGGCAATGGCCGCTTGTGGACTCTGCTGTTCTTGCACATCCTTCCTCCCAAAGACTTCTCCTCACAGAATTACAAGTGGAAGCGGAGGGTGAGGGTGGGGAGGAAGCGGTCTGGCTACTTCTCCCCGCACAGCTATCCTGCCCACTCCACATGTCCCTCACCAGAGCGCCTTGGCATTGGTTCCAGCAGGGGGCAGGCTTTGACTCTGCTGAGGGAGCGGACATTGACCCTAAACTCCTGCCCAGCTGGTGTGGGCAAGCCCTTGGCCAGGTTAGCGCCGGGGTAGCCAAATCCGAAGCCCTGTAGTTCTTGGCATATGTCCCCACGAACCCTGAGAAGTCCACAGGGGATTATCCCAGAGGACTGAGGATTGTTTCAGATGAGGCAGAACCAGCCAGAGAATTGGAACAGTCTTGTGATAACCAGGGCTGTGTCTACACTGGCGCGATCTTGTGCCAGAGCTATGCAAATGAGGCTCGGCGTGGAATATCGCTGAGCCTCATTTGCATAACTAATGAGCCGCCATTTTTGCGGAAGAGGCTCTTGCGCAGGACGGAGCTGTCTACACTGCCCTTCTTGCAAGAAAAACCCTCTTGTGCAAAGCCGTTATGCTGATTATTTTCAGGCATAACGGCTTTGCGCAAGAGGGTTTTTCTTCCGCAAGAAGGGGCAGTGTAGACAGCTCCGTCTTGCGCAAGAGCCTCTTCCGCAAAAATGGCGGCTCATTAGTTATGCAAATGAGGCTTGGGGATATTCCACGCTGAGCCCCATTTGCATAGCTCTGGCGCAAGATCTGCCAGTATAGACACAGCCCAAGTGACTGTGTTTGACCAGCTTGCTGGGAAGTCAGTGTAGTTAGGACAAGAAATGTGTAAGTTTATCGTGCCGGTGAGAATGGATCCTGTCTCTGGGAGACACAGACCATCTTGGGGAATGAAACTGAAAGCAGAGGATCAGAAGGGTGTCTGGGCTGCTTATTGTTGTTACCCTACTGACCGGGGGCGGGGGGGAGGAAAGAGGATTCCATGGCCATTGTGAACGGGGAAGTCACACCCAACCAGCCCTTTGTCTTTGTTAAGCCAGACCCTTCAGGTTTTGAATCCACAAGACAAGGGGGAAGGGCAGAACCTCTTTGGCAAAGGAAACTTGCAGTTTAAACCTAAAGGGCCAGAACTACAAGGGCATGGAGCCAAAGATATGGTGTGATGACAGAAAGTGTTGTCAATATACACTTGATATGGAGTTGTTCTTGTTACTGATGTTATCTTTTGTAACCAATGTACGATTGTTACCAAGAACTGTAAAAATGTACAATATGTGTGCTGTTTTGGAAAAACCATTGAACCTGTCAAGAAATGTACCAAATGACAGACTGTATGTTAAAGGACCCTGTGATGTTGATATTTCACAGTTAATGCCTGTAACTGATCTTGGAACTTCTTACAGGACAAAGAAGATTCCAGACATAATGTACTGTGTGGAAAGGGAAACTGAGGCACACTACCATTATGGTTTCATGGCTAAGTGCCAAGATACCTACACTATGGGGAGTGAGAATACCTACATTAACTCAATTGTAATTGTATTTCAGACAGTTGCCAGAGCTGGCATGGGTGAATTTATTATTTTCCTTAGCTCTGGGCAAGATCACCTGACACACATGGGGATCATGCTGCAAAAGCTATGATTCTATGGCTATGGTTCTTACCAAGTTTTACCTTGGGTTTATAAAACAGTGCAGGGACATGGCTGTCGCTATGACAGATCTTTCAGTGAGAAAGCCTATTGTAGGTGAGCCTGGTTTTCATACACTTGTCCAGTTATATACTCTTGTTTCTAATATTGGATTCGAATCTGTAATACCACAGAGCCAAAACATGGGGAGGCCTGTGATGCCCTCGGTGATGTTACTGGAATCACTTCCTGCATCAATTTTGCGTTGGTGGTGGTGTCACATTACTGGATTTTAAGGGGAGCAGCCAGATCACTGCTGTGCCCACGGGGGTAGGGGTGGTGTGTGTGTGTGGGGGGGTGTTTGCCACAAAGTCTATACAAAGGGGGCCATGTGAGGTGTCAAATGAAAGCTTATGTTCTACTGATTCTATATATTCTACTCATGTACTTGTGTGATGTCTGTATGTGGAGTTATGAATATGGATTCTGTGCTGATACTGGCTTGGACTGCCTGTTGTAAAGGAGGATTGTCCAATGAATGACTATGCTAACTAGCACAGCTCTAGGAACAATGGCTCTCAAGGTGCCCAAACACACCTGAGGAATGTGTCTGGAGACCTGCAAACCAGCCAGGGCAGAATGGCTGCTGACGTATGAAACAGAGATAGGGCACTCGGCCATGTGACCCGCTCCTCTTGGAAGGTACCAGGGAGATATATAAGTGCCACGAGGCGGTCTCCATCTTGTCTTCAATTCTGCCACTGATCCCAGATGCAGTCTTGCGAGGGACAGCGAGCAGGGAAGGATTGTCACCCCATCCTGAGGTAGGATGTACACCAGAGACTTTCAGGATAGCACTTTGTAACATCTCTGCTGAGAGCCTGCATCAAGAACTGGGTGATTCAATGCATGTAATGTATTTTCTTTAACAACCTTACTCTCCACTTTTTCTTTCTTTTATTAATAAACCTTTCGATTTTAGATTCTAAAGGATTGGCTCAGCGCGATCTTGTGGGTAAGATCCAAAGTGTAAATTGACTGGGAACTGGGGCTGGTCTTTTGGGACCGGAAGAACCCGTTCGGGGTAGGTGAGATTAGGTTCTATAACCCCTCACCTGTGTGTTAGGCTCGGGGCTGATTTTGGCACAGGGAGAGCTGGAGTGTCTGAGGGGTTTTGCTTGTGAGGCTTCCTGCTGGCCGGGTTGGCAGCTGAAGCGCTTGGTATGACTGGTTTGTGGCCTATTTGGGAAAGGTCTCCACAGTTTGAGCAATTTGCCCTGAGCGGATGCCTCTGCAGTGCCCAGACTCGGCCCGGTCCATCAGAAGCTGGTATCAGCTTTGTCTGATGTTCTGAAAGACAAAAGAAAACACCTTTCTACCTCAGTAGGGGTGGCACATTATATCTTGTAAAAGAAAGAAAATGCTTCTTTCTTTTACAAGTATTCTTGCTGACTTTTTTTATCAGCCAGCTGTTACCCAATAATTACCTATGCTTGTTCTGTAAACTAGCCAAGCCCCAGGAACGTCCACCCTCTGTGAGTTCTGGGTACATTATTCCACAGCTCAATTATTAAGTTAATGAGGTGGCATGCCTCAGTTTCCCTCTTCTTCAGCAGAGCAGGTTTTTAATAGTCTGTCTGTTGTGAAACTTCAAACACAACCCTACGGTGGCTTCTCCCTGGCTGAACTCCATATCCCCCGCCACCACAGCCTCTGCGCCCTGCTTGTTCCTGCTTTACTTTGCCCTCATACAATCACCCATGCCCCTCATCCCGCCCACGTCCCCGGCCCCATCTGCCCTTGTCTGATAGCTCTGCCCCTCGTTCCATGTCCTGGCCTAATCTCTCCTCCCTCCCCGCCCTGTGCAGTCATCTGCAACCCCCATCCCACCCACATCCTCAGACCTATGTGCCCCCTCTGGCCCCTTCTGGCCAGGTGCCTATGCATGGTACGACCTCCCGCAGCCCATCCCGTAGGCTTTAACCCCGCCCACACTTCAGTCCCTCTCCGCTGTGCTGTCTCTAATGATTCTTGCTGACTGGCATGGAATAACCCCCTGGTTTGGCTGTTCCCCTTTCCTGGCCCCTGCCTGTCTGTCTGTCCATCCTTAGCCTGTGAGTGCCTCAGGGCAAGGAAAGTCCTTTCTTATGTCTCTGGAAAGCAGCTGGCACATTGCAGGCACTCCCTCAAACAAGTCCCCAACCTTTACACAGCACAGGGGAACTCACTGGCACTGGATGTCAGTGGGGAAGGGCCTGATTCTGATTTCCAAACAGGGCCCTTTGCAGTGATATAAAGAGGCCTTGTTATGCCGTCTGTATTTTTGTGCACAAAACGCACTAGTTACAGGAGACGGGATACCAAAAAATAAACAGGAAGACTCTCCCTGCTGCAGCTTCAGGGCACAAGCCAATCGCTAATGGCCTGCGGTCAGACATGCCCCCATATTCCAGAACTGAGCATAACAGCCAGGCAGCCTGTATTCACACACACTTTTACGTTATCACCAACTCAGAGACTCAGCCTTGAAAAGTGACACAGAGAAATTCCAGAGCTTTGATTACTTTTCACTTTTAAGTTCTGCTTTCAAAGCACACAGCAAAAACACAACCCTACGGTGGCTTCTCTCTGGAGTACATGAAGTATCTTACAGATTTGATGTACCCCTCATCAAAGCAACAGTCTGATTACTTAGAACCATTTTAAGGCTCACGATTAGGGTGGCCAGGAGTCTGGTATTCTCCTGGACAGTCCTTTTTTTGCGCCCTCTGTCCGGTAAAAAAATTCAGAAAATCCCGGACATGCGGGGCGCCGGACGGAAGCCTGGTGGGGGCGGGAGGAGTGGCTGTGAGGAGGGGCGTGATCGGTGCTGGGAGCCTGTGGTTGCGTGCAGAAGCCAGGCGGGGGGAGTGGCTGGGAGTTCCAGCCACTCCCCCTACCCCTGCCAGGTTTCTGCACGCAACCAGAGGGACTCCCAGGCTGGGAGGCGGGGGCCGCGATTCAGTGTTGTGAAGTAAGAAGTGCTGATTCAGTAAGAAGTGAAGTTTGTGGTTTTTTAAATATACCTTTTACTTGTCTGGAAGTCAAAGAAGAGGTTTTGAAAAATAAGAAATTGATAAAAGCTGCACAGTCTAATGCAAAATATATGATGTAGGATGTAGACTGTTGATTGTTTATAATAAAGTTAAGTATTAAACACAGGATGTGTGTTCGGTGTGGGTGGTTTTTGTTGTTGTTGTTGTTCGACAAATTTTTAGCCCGTGAGTTCGGTATTTTTGGGAGACCATCTGGCAACCCTACTCATGGTTTTTGATATTGCCTCTCTTATCAAAGTAGCAGTCTGATTTGTTACCCCCCCTCCCCCGCAAAAAAAAAAAAAGAAATCCAGAACCCATTGTCATTTTGCGGGTTTTGGCTGTCTGAAATATCAGCCACCGCTTAGCCTGTAACATGATTTTGAACCTTATAACTCATTGAGGTAGCTTTAGGGTTAAATGCCAGAAGACAAGCAACACTAGTTATCTGTGTCTGGCAAAAACTGTTTTGTCAGTTTGCAACTTCAAACGAAAGGGCATTATCCAAAACAAAACAAAACCAATTTATTTAAAGCCTACAAAACAGATTTACAAACCTACAATGCCTAGATTGCATTCTCTTTTATGCATTTGACCAGTTAAGTTTCAATAGAGCCCCTTACTTCCCTTTTAGCAGACTTAACAAAAGCGTCCATAGCCAACTATTTAAATCAGAAGACTTTTTGCCTGGATTATTTACACATTCCTCAGGAAAGAGGCTGCAAAGAAACAAAGGAGTTTTTTTCCTTTCCTATAACACTTTTCCTTCTAGCATTTTTTATAACATTTGCTCAATTCCTTCCACACTCCACAGAGTTAATTTTTCACTTTTCTCCTTAATTATTTGCTCATTCTTCAGCTGAAAACTTCATTAGTTTAAATATCACCATTCCAAGTAATTTTCCAAGAATTTAAATTTTCAATGCCTGTACTTACTGAACTCTTGTCCTTCTTACTCCTGCCACTATACCCCCTTAGGTCTTTAAAGTTTTTTGTTTTCCACTATCACTTATTTGCTTTTTATTTGTTTGTGCCTGATCCTACTTTCTCTGCTGAATGGTCCCTTTCCATGGACACATGTTTTTTGTCCCTTACTAATTCAACAAGAAGGGTGGGCTCCTTAATTAGCCCCCACACCTTCTGGTTCCTTACATTGGGTAAATCCAAATGTTTATTTCTGCAGTCAGCTAATAATCATTTGTAAGCTCCTCAGTACAGGTTTTTCATAACAGCCAGACTGCAACGGTATCTCTTTTGACTGGGATTAAGTGTTTGTAAATCAGTAAATATTTCACCAATTTGCTTTTAAGGTGTGCACGGTATAAACATAAGCTAAGACATTGTGAGAACATGGGCTGTGCTTATACTTTTGCAATATTTGTTCCAAAGATATGCTTTACCTCTTCTCCTTTTGATGAGGTTTTTTTCCCTGATTTTTTGCACCAATGTGCCCAGTTTGTATTTACTAGCAAGTTTTAGTCTTATTTGTCATGTACCCTTAAGACCGTATACGAGGGAAGAGCGGAAACACCAAACTTCCTTCTTTTGGGCTTGCCCCTCATATGATTGTGGTTGCAATGCAGGAGACCCCATTTCATCTTTTAAATTTTCCAGCGCCACCTTTTCTATTCCTGTGCCCACTGTTCTGGCCGTGCGAAAGTGCTGGCAGCCTGGTGTTTAACAACAGGGGACGGCGCTTCGTTCTTTTCCAGGTTTTCAACAGCCTTTTCCAATTTCTTATTTTCCTGCTTTACTTGTTTGAGCAAATCATATTCCTGGACAGCCTGTTGCTCTGCCAGCAGAGCAGCTTTCCAGTGCTTGAGAGCCTGTGTTGCTTTCTCTATTTTTCCCTGCATTTATTTGGGAAGTGAGTATAGTGGAATGCTGTTTAAGGCATCTTATATTAATTGCAAAATTCTAGCTCTGTTACTTTTATTCCTTTTCTTTCCCAAATTTCCTCTGGATCTCCTTTTCACTCAGGGATATTGTCCTACTCCCTGGAAGCAACTGCAGCCACTTGCCTAGTGGGGAATCCTAACTTTTGCCAGGTTCTCAATAATTACATCACAACGGATATGATCTAGAGCGGCTCTACCTTGTTTCAGGGTTAATCTTTTTATTATATCCTGTAATACTTGATTCTCCTTTTTTATTTCCCCCTCACTTCCTCCAATTGTCCTGCAGCTACACTTAGATGACTCTTTTCTATCTCAAGCTCTTGCTTATATGCTCCCAACTTGACCTGCAGTTCTTTGGCTCACACTTAATTGTGCTGCCAATGCTTAAATCCTTCGTTTGCTACAGCATACACAAGTGAAACTGCCGCTGCCAAACCATCCTTCTGCCCTGGTTTATACATTTGTTCATACTAAAGGTATCCTCCAGGTGAAAGGTATCCTCCAGATCTTCAAATTTAGATATGACCTTCATCAATTCAGGACGAGTGGCCCATGGCAACGATCCAGCCTTTAACAGCTACTTTTCCCAACCCGATGGGGCTAATACTAATTTAGCTACTGCCACAAAATCCACCTCTTCCCTCTGCTCCCCTCTTCCTTTTTTACAAACATTATCACCCTCTATTCTCCCACTCCTCTTGGTTCTTAAGATCTCAACACCCCTTGATGTACTCAAGACCTTACCAGTGTATAGACGAGAGGGGATAGCTTCCCTCCTACACTTTCCTAGGATAAAAAGAAGCAGCACAGGCCTCAACACCATAGTGTCCCAAGACCCCTCCAGTGTATAGCCAAGAAGACTGTCCTTCTCCTATACTTTCCTGAGGTATATTTTACTTGACTCAGGGTATTTCCTCCAGGCAGACAGCCCCCCCACCCCCGGTAGCTAACAAGTATCACTTTAACAACCTACTACTTTCTTATTACTTTAACAGCAAATTCCTTCACACGCCAATGCTTTAACTGTGGATTCATTTATCTGTTGCCCGCATTCTCCACCATCTGTCACAAGGGAGCGCTGTTCTACGGTTGATCAGGTCGCACAACAGGGCATTTGATCTACATCACAGAAGAACAAACCCAGAGTAGCCCAAATATACCTTTAACAAGTTTTATTGTCAGCAACTCTGGAGCAATTCAGAAGCAATATATATATATTAGTAATAAGTAATTTAAAAGCTTTAAAAGCAAAGCTTAAATTGAATGATTAACAGTCTAATTCTTAACTCAATTTTGCAGCCTAATTCTTAACCCAGTTGTAGCACACAGTCTCATAAACACATTCACACATACCACTCTACCTGTGGTTTGGCCAGCCCCAGAGGGTATGTTGATAATTTGCTTGAGGTGGAAGTCCGACATGCACGTCACCCCAATATGCCGAATTGATGGACTCCCCTCCGTGTGTCAAAATGGTGTGGTATAGATCCCCTTTGGCAAGGGACATTTCGAGTGGGGGTGCTGTCCGATGATCTCACCACTTGCGGGTGTGTAGAATTGGGTGTTGTAAGCAGAATGTTCCAAGATTGGTCGTAAGCACATCCCTTTTGAAAGAGGGATGTAAATTAGGCAGATCGAAAGTGCAAATGAAGCGTGGATTTAAATATCCCATGCTTCATTTGCATATTCATGTCTGATCGCTGTTTCGGAAAAGGGCATTTTGAAAGTGAAACTGCAGTCTAGACGCGGTTCTTTCGAAAAAAACCTCCTTTTTCGAAAGATCCCGTACTAATTTTTTCAGGAGCATGGGATCTTTCGAAAAAGGGTGGGGTTTTTTTTGAAAGAACAGCAGCTAGACTGCAGTTTCACTTTTGAAATGCCCTTTTTTGAAACAGCAATCAGATGCAAATATGCAAATGAAGAGCGGGATATTTAAATACATGCTTCATTTGCACTTTTTGATCTGCCTAATTTACATCCCTCTTTCGAAAGAGGGATGTAGTTTAGACATAGCCTAGGAGGGTGGGGAAGCACTGGAATGGGTTACCTAGGGAGGTGGTGGAATCTCTGTCCCTAGAGGTTTTTAAGTCTCCACTTGACAAAGCCCTGGCTGGGTTGATTTAGTTGGGATTGGTCTGCAGGAGGCTGGACTTGATGACCTCTAGAGGTCTCTTCCAGCTCTGGGATTCTATGATTCTATGACTTTTACTCAGTTAAATTTTTTTCAAAATAGCAGTACTTTTACAAATGTAACTTTTTTGGGTACTTTTTGCACCACTGGGAACAGCAGAGAGGAAATGATTCTGCCCGGCCTGGAGAGGAAACGGCCTCGGTCCCTAAGAATGGGAAATGTGGCATCATGTGACCATTTCCCTGGGAGAGCGTGATGATGGCCCCTATCAATATAAACTGCCCCGGCAGCAAGGAGCGGAACAGAGCCCTCAGCAGCCATGGAGTCGGACAGCTCCTACCGCAAATGGGACAGTGCCGAGGAGGTGGAACTGAGCCTGCCGAAAGTGAGCGGCGCCGGGAGAGGACGGAAAGGTGAGCTGGGCTGAGGTGGGGTGGCCTTGCGGGTAGGGTGAGGGGCTGCCCGGGGAGGCTGGAGGCCCGTGTCCGACTCCTGGCTTTTGCTAATTTGGCCAGAAGCAGGGGGGTTTCTCTCTCTCTCCCTCCCAATTAGCTCTTGGTTAAGGCTGGATATTCCCATCATCCTTTGCTCTCCCGGGGCATACGCCTCGCTGGATGATGGTGGTGCCTTGGGTGTTGCTAGTCGGCGCATGAAACTAGCCCTGTGAGCCTGCCCTCATCTTCCCCCTGCACCCTGAGGGGAATCTTGGGTTCCCTTAAGTCAGGGGCGTCTCAGCCTGGGGTCACAACAACCCCAGCTGGCGTTTGGGGGTCATGCTCAGCCGCCCCGGCCCCCCAGGGGAGGGGGGTTCCCAGTGTGAAATGGAGCACAGGGGCGCTGAGAACCGCCGCAAGGCATTTACCCTACAGTGAATCTCTCCTTCCCTCTGCCCCGTCAGTAACCATGTTCCGGGCTTGGTGCCCCCCAGGTCCCGGGAATATGGGGGAGGGATTGATCCAGCATGGAGGGGTCTCACCCGCGTTGCTCCCCACAGCTCTTTGCCTCCCCGACTCTGCCCAAGGCAAGGCCATTGCGATCCTGTACGTGCTGCTGACGCTCTGCTTTGTGGTGTTCACAGCGCTCGTTGCGGTGCTGCTCGGGAACCGTGAGTCTCCTCCTCCTTTCTGCCCTGGCCTCTGCCCTCCCCTGCCGAGAACGCGGCGGCTCTGCCCGGGGCTTGGGGGATTTCGGCCGCGGGGCACAAACCTGGGCTGAGAATGGAGGTTCAGCTGCAACTTGAATTATGGAGCAGGGTTGTGGCTGGGTCACTGTCGCTCAGCTTTGCATTAAGGGACCCAGCTGGTTCTAAGGGCGGGGAGTTGTCCTGAGCCCCCCTTCCACTACCCAGCTTTCCATTGAGCTTGTGCTCCGAACCCTCCGACAAATCCCACCCAAAGACCACAACGGGGCCATGAGGTTGTGAAATGGAAACAGTGCAAAGGGCAGGCTGAAGGTGCCCCTCTCGGAGGGGGAGTCTCTGGGAGTCAGAGCGGGGGAGCGGGGTCCTGCACACGCGCACTGCCACCATTGCACGTTCCCACAAGGACAGCCTGCCCCAGACAGACACGTTCCTTTCCTTTTGTACCTTGCAGCCCACTAACCACGCACAAACGGAGCCTGGCTCCTGGAGCAGCAGGCAGCTTTCTGCTCTGCACAGCACACAGAGCCAATGTTCCCTCTAATCTTTTCCATCCATGTGCAGAATAAATTTTATGTGCACTGAGGCACATGTGAGCGTGCACCACCTGGAGCAACACAAAAACCTAGTGGGGCAGGAGGGAGCTGCTAAACAGCTAGGCATTAGTATCTCTCCTGCCCAGCTGCCAGAGAACACGGCTCAGAGCCCTGCACAGCTGCGTGAAGGCTGAGCCATCTGATTCTCAGCTTTTCATGCCCCGTGCCTGTGTGTGGCAGCAGCAGTGGCACAGCACCTACTGGGGCTACTGGCAGCCCAGTGTAACATAGAGCAGACCCAATGCAGCTCCGCTCTGTACCTAGGACGGAGCTGGTGCCCAGAATTATGAATCCCTGTGCTGAGACCAGGACAAATGTAATCAGGGATCACAGCCAGTGTGGGCTAATGGCACCAGGAGCCTGGGGCAGTAACTGGGAGTTCTGTGAACATCACAGCACACTGACGCCCCCAGAGGTATGGGTTTCCCTGGCTCTTTAATTTAACTCTACCAAGAGGTCTCCTGTCTACAGTGTCTCAGGGTCTTGAGGACGCCCAGCTGGATCGAGACATGATCAGAAGAGATGCCCAGAGAAATCTGTCAGATCTCCAGCACTACCTAGGTGGGCGGATCCAGGAAACTTTTCTGTTCCTTGCCTGACGTGGCAGACCGTTTTGGGTTCTTACGCCTCCAGGGATGGGCGAGCTGGGCCCCCGGGCTCAGTTGTGCGGTCGCTGGAAGTCCGTGTTGCTCCTGGGACTTCAGTGGAGCTGAGCAGACACAGCTCTGCGGGGGTCTGAGCCCACCTGGGACAGGGTCTGTGGCTGGAGGGGGACAAGTGCAGGAGCTGTTAGCTGCTCTTAGAACTTCTTGTCCTGTTCCTAGTATCACTGATTGTCTGATGAGATTTTGCTCTGATGAGGTCACCTTTCTGCCAGTGTCCCATTGGCCGAGTGTTACCCAGCTGCAGGAGGCTTGGTGCAGGTGGACTTGGCCTGTCCCAGGAGTAGGCAGGTGTCTGGGACCCCCATAAGCAGCTACTGCTTGAGAGAGGGGACCAAGACCTGTCTCCCCCAGGGCAGACCCAGCCCAAATGAAGCAAGGAAGCAGGAATCTGGGAGAGGGTGAAATGTGGTGGGTTGCCAATCACCCAGAAGTCACCCCTGCTAACCCACTGAGAGGTGAGACCATTGCAGAGGGGCAGGGCAAAGAGGAGCCCCCATGCTGGGGGTGTCGGATGCCCCTGGATTGCCTCAATGCAATCCTGGGTCTGACCCATTCTTTCCACCACACTCTCCCTGCCCGGGCCCCTGCTTGGGGTTTCTCTGAATAAACGCTGCTGTTCACTTGCTGATTTGCCCCCGGGGCTCTGAACACAGCAGTGAGCCTGGGCCCAGCTGGACTGCCTGGGTGCCGCATGTCACAGGCGCTGAGCAGGTCCCAGTACCAGTGGGCTCATGGGCAGCCCCTGCTGCTCCAAAGGGCATTTGCGCTGCAGCTGAGTTGAGGGTGGCTGGTGTTGAGGCTACTGTGAGGGCTGGATCTCAGGAGCTCTGGCTTCAGTCCCCAGTTTGGCTGCTGACTCCCAGTGTGTTCTTAAAGGAGTTGGAGCATCTCTCTGGGCCTCAGTTTCCCTATCTGTGAAATGGGGAACATTTCTGGTCTTTGTGCAAGTGAGCAATTCAGCTCAGGGAGAGTCTTTTTAAAAAAAGACTGGGACTTTTCAGCTTAGAAGAGAGGAGACTATGAGGGGATATGATAGAGGTTTTTAAAATCAAGGCTGGTGTGGAAAAAATGAATAAGGAAAAGTTATTTACTTGTTCCTGTAACAGAACTGGGGGTCACCAAATGAAATTAATAGGTTGTATTTTCTTCACACAACGCACAGTCAACCAGTGGAACTCCTTGCCAGAGGATATTGTGCAGACCAGGATGTTAACAGGGTTCAAAAAGAGCTAGATAAATTCATGGAGGACAGGTCCATCAATGACTACTAGCCAGGAATGGGGTCCTTAATCTCTGTTTGTTAGAGGCTGGGAATGGACAACAGGGGATGGATCACTTGGTGATTCCCTGTTCTGTTTATTCCCTCTGGGACACCTGGCATTGGCCACTGTCGGTAGCCAGGACACTGGGCTAGATGGACCTTTGGTCTGACCCAGTCTGGCCGTTCTTATGTTCTCGTCTTGTATCTGTGCCGTGCCCAGGACAACAGGGTCCTGATCTCAGCTGGGGTCTGTGAACACCTGGAACACAGGGCCTCAGTCTCAGCTGGGGCTTCTAGGCAATAATAAGAAGTGAAACCCTTTTACAACCTTACCAAATGCTCCCTGGAAGGAGAGGATGCTGCTGCTGCATCTGGTACCAAAGGGCTTTCCTTGTGCTCCTGGCGCCCCCTGCAGGTGATGATGGTAGTGACACAGTCACTCACTAGAGACTCCTGCTACATTCCTTGGGCTTCATCCTGCCTGGTCTCTTTACCTGCGTCTGTCCTTAGGGCTAGAGCTCTCGGCTCTTTGGTTGGGCAAATGCAGCCTGTTGAGCTCCTTTGGCCAGAGCACAGGTCTGTGCCTCCCCATTTGGGCCCCAGCCAGGCACTGACTTCCTCCATCCCTGCCAACTCTTTTTATCAGAGCCTGCTGGGCACCGATGGGCTGCTTCTGTGTATCCTTTCTAGGCAGGCCTCCAGGAGCCACCTTCCTTGGGGCTGGGGTCAGGGGCACCATTTAGGTAGGGCAGGGGGCTCTAGCCCCCCTCCCCAAAGTTCGACCCCCTCTGAATTTCAAATTTGAAGGCTGCTTAAAACTCTTAACTTCAACAGAGCTAGTGAGGCTTCTATCTTTGCCTTTAGAGCCGCCAGTTTGTTTATAAGCCGAGGAAGGCAGGGTGACTAAGATAGTAAAAGACTTGTCTTTCAATTAATTGAAGGGTCATTAGATGATCATGAAAATTTTGCCAGGTTCTCCAGTTAGAAGATCGGCAACAAAAGGCAGGAATAAATCTTGAGGCTGGAGAGAGTTAAAGAGTGGTGTGCTCCAGGGGTCTGTTCTGGGACCACTGCTGTGCAACTTACTTATAAATGATCTGGATAAAGGGGTAAACTGTGAAAAGGCAAAATTTTCAGATGATACAAAATTACCCAACATAGTTAAGTCCAGACCTGACTGCAAATAGTTACAAGGGGACCTCACAAAATTGGATGATTGGGCAACGCAAGGACAGATGGAATTCAGTGTTAATGGACTGAACTTGATGATCTTGCGAAGTCCCTTCCAGTTCTAGCCTTCTATGACTCTATAAAATGCAAAATAATACACATTGCAAAATAGAGTCCCAACTATACATAGAAACTGATGGGGCCTAAATTAGCTATTACCACTCAAGCAGGATCTTGGAATCATTGTGGATAGATCGCTGACCACATCAGCTCAATCAAAGATGCTAACAGGAAACTGGGAACCATGAGGAAAGGAATAGCTAACAAGACAGAGACTATCATGCTGTCTCTGTATAAATTCATGGTATGCTCATATCTCGAAGGCTGTGTGCTGACGTGGCTGCCCCAGCTAAAAAAAGATACGCTGGATTTGGAAAAGTCACAGAGAAGGGCAACAGCTTCCCTCTGAGGAGGGCTTAAAAAGATTGGGGCTTTTCAGCTTGAAAAAGAGGTGACGACAGGGGGATATGTCAGAGGTCTATACAGTCATTAATGGTGTGGAAAAACTGAGTAAGAAAATTTTATTTCCTCCTTCACATAACACAGGAAGGTCACCTGAAGAAATGTAGAGGCAGCAGGTTTAAATCAAACAGAAGAAGTTATTGCATTAAAGTCAGCCTGTGGAGCCCTTTGCCAGGGGACGGGGTGAAGGCCCAAACTGCTAAAAGGTTCCAATAAGAACTAAGTAAGTTCATGGAGGACAGGTTCACCAGTGGCTACTAGCCAGGATGGGCAGGGATGGGGCCCCAGCCTCTGTCAGAAGCTGGGAATGGGCGACAGGGGATAGGTCACCTGATGATTCCCTGTTCTGCTCGCTCCCTCTGGGGCACCCGGCATTGGCCGCTGTCGGGAGACAGGACACTGGGCTAGATGGATGCTTGGTCCTGCCCAGTGTGGCCGTTCTTACATAGAACCCAGAGGCAGCTGCCCCTGCTGTAAGGCACCAAGTGGCACCCCCACTCCCAGAGCCGGGATAGCAACAAAGTAAGAATATCGGAGACCCTTGCGATTCACACAATTGCTATTCCTGATTCTGCATATTCGTGGGTCTCTCCCGTCTCTCCCGTACACCTCGCATCCCCCGGCCTGGGAGGGGGGACGCCGCATGGGGGGGCCTGTTCCCGGATGGCAGCAGCAGTTCTGGGGCCCACCCCCACTCACTGCAGTGGAGTTCATTGCGGCGGCCGGATGCTGCCGCCCCGCAGTACTGCACTCGGGGATTTTGCCGTTGGTGGTGGTGCCAGGGACACATCTACCGCGAAGGACGAGGGTTGACTGTAGACATTACAATGTTCAGCCTACCATTCAATGAAGGTGCAAACAGCTCTTTATGTAGATTCTCGTGTTAGTATCCCCACTATCTATTGACTTTGATCCTTATCTGCTTCGTTTTAACTATCCAATCTTCAGGTACTTACTGATTGCCTATTCTGCCTTCCTGTTTTTCCCTTTGATTTTTTTCATAACCTCTGCATCTTGTTTCCTGCTTCCCCCCCCTTCCTTTTTTTTCTTTCCCCCTTCTCCCTTCTCCCCTATTTATTTTGGGACTGCACATCCTAAACTCAACTCAAAACTCCAGTCATCTGAAGAAGTGGGCTGTGCCCACGAAAGCTTATGCTTCCATCCACTTGTTTTGTTAGTCTATAACGTGCTACCAGAGTATTTGTTGTTTTTAAGTTTATCCTGTACAGACTAACTCAGCTATCCCCTGAAGCCTAAACCGTGTCCCCCAAGTGACTCGCCACAAGATGTCAGTGTTTGCTAAGAATTAGAAACAGGGCCCCTGACAGCTACTTTCTCAGCGATCTGTCAAAAACCCTTGAGTTGTCCGGTGCCTTAGTAGCCCATGTGAAGGGGTGAACGTGTGGGGGGCGGGGCCGGCAGCTTGCAGACGTTTATCAAATACAGTGAGGCTTGTGAAAAATTCACGGAAGTTGGCACCATTGCGTGGCCCAGGACACTGGGGTGGGGAGTCTCTGCTCCCATATTTTTCTTGATTGCTAGGCATGATCTAAACCACAGTGCTTGAATTCTATCGAGGGGCCTTTTTCAGGGGCAAGTGGTGAAGAAAGATGGGGGTGGGGGGTGTCACTGACCACGTGATTGCCCCCCATGTAACTCCTCCCCATGCCACCTCTAGCCTGAGGGAAGGCCGGGACTAGGACCCCTCCACCCAAGGCCCCACCCCGCCCCATCTCTACCTGCCCCACCTCTGCCCTGCCTCTTTCCCCAAGCCCCTTCCCCTAGGCGACGCTACCTGGGGAACTAGCAGAGGCCTGGCACTGGCAGTGGAAGTCGGGCCCCTCCACTCACCAGCGGTGGCAGGGGGAAGCGGAGTGACACGGCCCTACCTCCCTCTGCTCCCCGGCCCCAGCCATGTCACTCCGCTTCCTGCCGGTGAAAGGGGGGGGGTGACCCCACCCCTCCCCCCAGTGACATGGCTGAGAGCTGGGGGGAAGTGGAGCCGGGGGAAAATGGAGCCCAGGGAGCAAGCCACGTTTCTGCTTTTCCCTCTATCACTGTTGATGAGTGTGTCTGTGTGGGGGGGCCAACCTCTCCTACTGGTGCCAGGGCCCCTGCTAGTCCCCAGGCCAACCAGAGACTCTGGCCCTTGCCCCTCCCACCCAAGGATTTTGTGGGGGAGTGTCACGTGCCCCCTTAGCTCCCTCAGACATCGCCCCGGCTGTTTGGTCTGTATGAATTCAGTCTTTCTGTCTCCCTTTTGCAACTTTCCCCTCACCGGCCGTTACTGGGGCCTTTGGTGAACGTTCACTCACTTTTCATAGCCGAGTTCACCAGGAGGTAGATCTGCAGACCAGGTGTGTGACTTGGGCGGGAACAGGAGGAGAGTGCACATTACAGCAGCACCAACACCCCCAGAGAGTGGGGCGCGTCCCCCACACATCAATTATACTCCGCTACCAAGAAGTCTCCTGTCCCCAGTGTCTCAGGGTCTTGCGGAAGCCCAGCTGGATCGAGAGACGATCAGAAGCGATGCCCAGAGAAATCTGTCAGATCTCCAACACCACCTAGGTGAGCAGATCCAGGAAACGTTTCTCACCCTTTCACCCAGCAGATCTTCTCACGCCTCAAGTCAGAGGAGAGTCAGTCCCATGGCTTAAACTCTTGGCTGGTCACACCCGTGGAGCCAAGCTGGCTTCTGTGAGCGGGGGATCTGGCCCACAGCTACACCTCTGAGGGGTGTGATTTTCTTCACACCCTTGACAGATGTAGCTTTGCAGACCCAACCTGTGCTGTAGACAGGGCTGGGTTGATGGAAGGATTTTTCCATTGATACGGCCACAGTCTCTTGGGAAAGTGGGTTAACTGCCGTGACAGGGACACCTCTCCTTTTGTAGTGAGCGTCTACACTGACGCACTGCGGCTGGCACATGTTAGGTGTGGACTCACCCTTAGTAGCTGCTACACCAGGTCCTGATCCTAGGACCACAGATGGTCCAATGAGTGTTTGTTCTGATGAGGTCACGCTTCTCCCTTGTTTCCCATTGGCTGAGAGTGTCACCCAGATGGGCAAGCCCTGGGCAGGAGTAGAATTGGTCTGTCCCAGGAGTAGGCAGGTGTCCGGGGCCCCATAAATGCAGCTACTGCTGGAGTGAGTGGGAGCTGAGTCCGGTTTCACCCAGAACACGCCCCAGCCGAGCCAAGGAAGGAATCTGGGCAGGGGGAGGCCCCAGTCTGCCCAGAGAAGTGTGGTGCCCAGCCACCCAACAAATGGCCCTGCCAACCCACGGAAGGTTGGGACCGTTGCAGAGGGGCGAGGCCAAGAGGACCCCATGCGGGGGGTGTCGGATGCCTCTGGATTGCCTCAATGCAGTCTTGGGTCTGACCCATTCTTTCCACCACACTCCCCTGGGTCTCTGCCTGGGTCCCTGCCTGGGTCTCTCTGAATAAACGCTGCTGTTCACTTGCTGCTTGGCCCCCAGGACTCTGAACACGGCAATGAGCCTGCACCCAGCTGTACCACCACGTCACGGGCACTGGGCACGTCCCGGTACCAGTTGGCTTGTGGGCAGCCCCTGCTGCTCCAAAGGGCGTTTGCGCAGCAGCTGAGTTGAGGGTGGCTGGTGTTGTGGCTACATCAAGTGCTCTGGCTTCAGTCCCCAGTTTGGCTGCTGACTCCACGTGTGACCTGGAAGGAGTCTTGGTGTCTCTCTGGGCCTCAGTTTCCCTATCTGTGAAATGGGGAACTTTTCTGGGCTGTTTGCTTGTAACTGTCTCTCACTCTGGGCCTGGGCAGGGCTGACCTCAGCACCTAGCACAAAGGGGCCCCGATCTCAGGTGGGGTCTCCGGGAGCATGGAGATATATCTCACTAACAGCTATAAGTGAAACCCATTTCCAGCCTTACCCACGACTGCCCATAATTTTCGCATACGCCTGGACGAACAGTCATACTCCCGGGGGTGGAGCGTGGGGTCGGGGCAGCACGAGGGCCTGTGTTGTTAGTTGAAAGGGGAACTCCCCATTCTCTCCTCTTTCTTTAGAGTCGAAGATGTCCAATGAACTCGGCGGGCTTAGCAGTCAACTTCTCAACGGTACGTTCTGCTGCCATTTCGTGCCATGTTGGGCATAAGCAGCTCCGTGGGCTGCCAACCCAGCATTCAAAGTCACGAGAGAAGCCCACGAGACTGGCTTAAAATGCACGAAATTTTCAAAAATACAATAAACATGGGGCTTGATTGATGAGTGTTCTGGTTTCTGAGCCATTCCGGTCTCACGTGGGTCACTTTAAAGCCGGTCTCTGCTCCCGCGAGGGACAGAAATTCATTTTTAAATGAAAGCCGAGAGTCCAATCCGCAGAAGGCCCTGGGGCGTGAAGAAAGATCAAATCTCACAAGACGGGCAAGAAAATCCTGGGGGTCGGCAGCACGGAGCCTTGCGGGGAACTTGGGAGAGGGCTCCCCCCTTGACACGCCCTGGCATGGCAGGTGTCAGCCCTGTGTTGTTTGCAGTGTCCGAGGAGCTGGCTGGGCTTAGGCTGGGGATGGAGAAGATCCAGGCTGATCAGGTGAAAGACCCATCGGCGCTGCAGGAGGTCGTGGGTGAGAAAATCCTTTTCCTTCCCATGCCACTGCCGGGTAGGGGGAACCGTGGGTCTGAGCTTCCCGCGTGGAGGTCAAGCTGCAATGGAAGGAGAGAGGGACGACCCTTCTTTGCCCCAAGCTCTGCTCCTGCTTCACCCACCCACACTCCTCTTCTCCAAGCCCCGCCCCTGCTCCACCCCGCCCCACTCGTCCCTTCCCCAAGTCCACCCCACGCTCCTCCCTTCCCCAAGCCCCGCCTCTGCTCCACCCACCCCACTCCTCTTCTCCAAGCCCTGCCCCTCCTCCACCCCACTCCTCCCTTCCCCAAGCCCCGCCTCTGCTCCACCCACCCCCACTCCTCTTCTCCAAGCCCCGCCCCTGCTCCACCCGCCCACTCGTCCCTTCCCCAAGTCCACCCCATGCTCCTCCTTCCCCAAGCCCCCACTGCACCCCTCACTCCTCCCTTCCCCAAGCCCCACTGCACCCCACTCCTCTTCTCCAAGCCCCGCCCCTGCTCCACCCTGCCCCACTCGTCCCTTCCCCAAGCTCCCCACTGCACCCCGCCCACTCCTCCCTTCCCAAGCCCCGCCTCTGCTCCACCCACCCCACTCCTCTTCTCCAAGCCCTGCCCCTGCTCCACCCCGCCCCACTCCTCCCTTCCCCAAGTCCACCCCATGCTCCTCCCTTCCCCAAGCCCCACCGCTGCACCCCCACTCCTCTCTTCTCAGAGCCCCGCCCTGCTCCACCCCACCCCTCCACTCCTCCCTTCCCCAAGCTCCGCCCATCCTCCACCCCTCCCATCCTCATTGCATCCCTTCCCTCAAGCCCCTCCCCCAAGTGATGTGATCAGGGGATTACTGGGAGGCCTGGCATAGGCCCTGCCCCAGCCCCACCCCTCCACGCCCCTGGCCCTCGGCTGTGCTACTCGCTGGAGGGGAATAGGGTTGCTAGGGGTCTGGTATTCAGTCTGGTATTTGTGAGCTCCGTCCGGTAAAATAAAACAGGAAATGCCGGACGTTTCACGTTTCCTGTTTCCCTGGGATGGAAGCCCAGAGGGGACAATTTTCCCCTGCCACGTCTGGCAGGAGCGAGGGAGTGAGGAGCATGGCAGAGTCGTAGAGAAGGCCGCTCTTGCTCCCCCCTCAAATGGCCCCCACCCTCTGCCGGCTCCTTCCCCGTCCTCCGGCTTCCCTGTGCTTACCGGATGGGAGCTGCAGGAGTTTAAAAATGGTGCCCAATATGGCGGCCATCTTAAAGGGGCAGCCTCCTTTTAAAATTGTTTTTTAATTTTTTTGTTTTTGCTCGACAATTCTGTTCTGGGGGGTTTTTTTTGCTTCACAATTTTTTCCTGTTTTTTTTGGAGGGAGGGGGGGGTTGGTAGTTTTTGTTAAACCATCTGGCAACCCTAGAGGGCAGTGGGAGGCTCTGAGTGTCAGGATGGCGCAGGGAGGTGGGGTTTGGGGTTGGCTGTGCCCTGCTGCCATGCGTCCTTCCCAGGTTTTATCCTGGGCCCAGTTCCTGCTGCAGCAGAGCGTTGACCTTTGGCCCAACCGCCAGCACTTTACTCCGGTGCAGTCCTTTGGTGAGCAGGTGACGGGCGCCCTCTGCACTAAGCGAGGTGGCACCTGGGGTGCTTTGGCTCGAGCTGGAGTCATTCCGGCTTCTTGCCCCAGAGGGCCCAAGTTCACCCTCCCGGGTTGCTGTTCAAGAGCGTGTCACCCACATGCTCACTGGTGTGGCTCCCTGTCCCACGCAGGGGCACCGAGACTGCTTACAGAGTGAACGAGTCTCATGGGTGGCGGGTGAAGCCCCGCTCCTTCTGATCAAAGCCACACCTCTTCCCCCAGACCATGCCCCTTGAATAACAGCCAAGCCCGGCCCAATGCCAAGTGGGGGCCGGGGCTGCTGTGCCCCAAGTCCAGCCCTCCCCAGCCACCAGAGACCCCCTCAGCCTCTCCCCAGATGCTGGAGAACTGGGCTGCCACAGCGCAGCCCCAGCCTCTGCTGGGCAGTATAGGCAGTTTTGGGAAGGCAATGCCTTCCCTTGCCTGCATTCTCCACTGCCCACCATGAGTCTCCTCTCCAGCTGGAGCTGAGAGCCCCGCTGGCTTTTAGTTCGGGCCGTAGAGGGTCGTGCACTAGGCTCCAGGATGGGTGCTGCCGGGGGGTGTCACAGCAGCAGCGGTGGAAAGTCCCCATGTGCTGATCGCTGTGTGGGGCGACCCGCGTACCCAGAGCAGTGATTCTCAGCCAGGGCTCTGCTGATGACACCTAAGCTTTCCTGTGGGGCTCACGCCTCCCTTCCAAAGGGTAGGACTCTGTGTTTGGAGCAGGCTGGCAATGCCCGGCTGTGTGTGTAAGTGCTTTGCCGGCCTGTGGTCTCGGTGCCTAGGTGGGAGTGGAGGGCTGGAGCAGTGGGCGGTGGGTGGGGGAGGCTCTGATTTGCTGCGAGCTCACAGCACCCGTGGCCTGTAGAGGGAATTTGGGGCAGCTCAGCCATTCTGCGATCAGGCCCGTGCAGGGCCAACCTGAGCTGGATTCTGAGCGCTGGCTCATTCTGGGCCAACTGCGCAGGGGCCAGGGCCCTGATGATGGGTTGACAGCGCCAGAGAAGCATACCGGGATGCGGAAGAGGAGTTGGGCTAGCTCAGAGTGGGGCTACCGCGTACAAATTCCCTCCAAGTTCAATTGGCTTGTCGGAAAATCAAGGCACCTGTGAGAGCAGAGGGCTCGATAATCCCACGGTGGGCTCCCAGGGGAGAGCACAGCTAGGCAGGGGGCTGGCAATGGAGCCCAGCAGCCTGTTCGCCGATGGCCGGACACATAGATCGACATGCCCAGCTGCCGGGAAGGGAGCGCCAAGACCTCCCAGAAATATCAACCTGTTGATTCCGGTGCGCTTGTCTCCCTCTTGCTGCCCCGGCAGTGATAAGGAACCTGACGCACAGCCTGTCCCAGGAGCTGGCGGAGATGAGACGGGCCCATGGCAGGCTCCAGGAGGCCATGAGCAAAGTGCAGGAGGAGTTACGGAGCGTCAAAGGTAAGGGGGTAGCAGGTGACGCCGGTGAGAGCTTTAACCTTGAATGCCCAGAGTCACTGAAAGCCAACGGGGACCAGAGCGTCCCACTGCCTCTGGCCTGCACAGCTCCTCCGACACCAACAGTGGCCACATCTCCCCAGCTGGGAGCCCCCAGGGGCTGAGACCGGCCCAGATGTGTCCCACGCCACTCTCCTGCCTGGCAATGAGTGGTGCAATGCCTTGAGCTCCCGAAGGTGCACAGAACCAGCCAGGGCCTCAGGGAGCCATCAGCCCTTCCTCGGGACCTGCCCTCCACCCAGTAGAGATGGGCCCGGCTGGAAAACCTGTCCCTCGCGGCTAAATACCAAATGCAGCCTAACGGTTGGGTACTGTGGGTCTGCAGAAGCCAGGTGATGGTGCTGTTGGACCTCCGCTTGCAGGGTCTTGTCCCAAGCATGTCGGCAGGATTCAGTCTCCGCAGCCATGCTGCGAAGTTGGTTTCAGGCTGGGACGCTTTGCTGTGGGGGCAGTTGCAACTAGCAAGGACGATTGCTCCCTGCTTGACCCTCTCTGAATAGGAGCAAGTCTCGGGGCAAAATTTTTCCCAGGAAACGGGGCATCAAAACACGGGCACCTCTTCCCCGGGGCCGATGCACGGAGCAAAACTCCGCAAGTCACACTAGGAAAATATGAAATCCCGGATTTATTTTTCCATGGGAAACCAACCTACCAGGCCCTACCATCTGTTGCCACAGGTCAGAGGCAGGCCATGCCACTCATAAAATGACCCCCAGGTGGGCAGGGGTGGGCACAATATGGCCAGTGTGCTGCAGCCGGCCTGCCAAGCCGTTTGATCCAGCCCATGGTCCACCTTGGAAGAGGCAGGGGGCGAGACCCACAGGCTCCTCTGCTCCCAGACCCTGCTTGGCTTGGAGACAGGTTAGGGTAAGAAGTCTCCTCTCTCCCCCCTGCCGTAAGGGGCACATGACACGTAGCTGGAGCCCCCCTCCCCCACCCCACCCCAGCGGGTGAATGGCAAAGTATGAATATTTGCAACAAACTATTTGGCAAGTTTTTCAGAAGGGAGCAGGAAAAATTCTTGGTCATGGGCGGCCGGTATCCTAGGCGGGGGAAGGCACAGCCATCCCAAACTGCCAACCTGGCCCTGCCCGCCCTCTGCCCCCAGAATGCCTGCTGTAAGCAGGTGGGAGGGGGGGCATGTATGTGAGGCACTGTTCCGCCTCTCTTTGGGGGGGGTGGGTGGGTGGGAATGGAGCTTGGCTCCCATGTGGGGCGGAGCCCCAGAAGAAGGGGTGGGGATGGGAGCTGTCTTGGTGAAAGTCTCAAAGAAGTCCAAATGCTGAATCATGCTCCAGTTTCTTTCACTGCTTGTGAGCAGCTGGTGGAAGGGAAACGAATCCAGTTTCAGTGACTGTGCAAATTCCGTGCAGCAAATACTTTGCTTGACCCCAGTGAGAGCATCAGAGGGAAGCATTTTGGTCGGGCTGTGCGTTGACTCTAAGTAAGCGGGAGATGGTCCCGCTGGGGTGGAGCGTGTCTGGCTCCCACACGACCCGGCGAACAGATCTCAGTCCCCACTGCCACGTCCTTTACCCAGAGGTCTCCCAGGGCCTCGAGGGCTCCCCTCATACTCCCTCATGGGGCAGAGCCCAGGGTTCCTGGGGGGCTCCTTCACCCCAACATTGAGGTCATTTAGGGCAGGAGCTGGGTGTCCCCACCCCGGGGTGCTCTCCCTGCACTGGACACTTCCCTCACCCCTGCTGATTGCAGACAGCTCACAGCAAACACAACGCATTACACAGCCACCAGTGTAACCAAGAGTAAGGATAAAATGCGGGAGATGAAAGAAAAATGCCCCCTCCCCCCGCTCTGTACTCCTGACTGTGTGGAGCTACCCCCCAGACTTCCCTCATGTACCTCTAAGGGTAGTTGTACCACTGGCTGAGAAACACTGGGCTAGAGCATCGGCCTCTCCCCATTGCTCCTGGGGACTGTCAGTCTCAGGGCCCTGATTTCTCATGGACCCTTCCCCCTCCTTTCGATTCGGGGGCCAGCCTGCCCGAGCCTCCCTCTGAGTTTTAGGAAGGGGCCAACATGATGCAGACTCGTTGCCTACTTTGATTTCTCACAGGCTCGACCTGCACAGAATGTCCGTCTGGCTGGGAGGTTTTTGAGAAAAATTGCTACTTCTTCTCCCCGGTGACTAAAAGCTGGGGGCAGGCGAAGCAGGCCTGCATCGACCAAGGGTCTCGCCTGGTGATCGTCAACACCAATCTGGAACAGGTGAGCCCGCTGCCCCCATTCCTCCTGTGGGGCATTAAGCACAAGGGGCCAGTCTGCGATGCTACACTAGGGCGAATTCGCATCACCCTTACCCAGAGCAGCCCCTACCGAGGGCCCACGGTGGGCAGAGGGCAACTGCAGTCCCATAGGGGTTGGGAGCCAGCCCCCACCATGAAGGAAGAGCAGGGAACAGTAGCCGCTGCCCATATGCTGGGCTGCCAGTTCCTGCTGCTGGCCTCCCTGTGTGTGGGTGGGGGAGCAGCAGCAGCAGCAGCAGCAGCCCGCACATGATGGGAGGTGGGAGTGGGACCCTGCACAATAGATTAACCGGTTAAACCAAATGTTAACCAGCTAACCGGGATTTTACTCTAGATTTACCCCAGTCACTGAGATCAGAGTCTGGCCTGCATCCTTTAGGAATTACTTAGGCAGTATCTTGGGGTGGAGCTTGGTGTCTGTGTGTGTGTGGGGAGGTTGGGGAACTTGATGGGACCTGAATACTTAGAAACATTTGAAAAATGCTGAGTGAGCTTTGTGACCAGAAAGCTCAGGGTTGGGGTGGATGATTCGATGTGAATCACTAGGGCCCTGCCAAATTCACAGCCATGCAAAATGTGTCCCAGACTGAAATCTGGCCTTTGTGTGCTTTCACCCCATGCTACATGGACTTCACAGGGGAGACCAGAGTTCCGCAAACTGGGGGTCCTGACTGAAAATGGTGTTACGGGGGGGGGGAACTCACAAGGTTATTTTAGGAGAGTTACAGTGTTGCCATCTGTGCTGCCTTCAAAGCTGTGGGGCTGGAGCGTGGTGGTTGTAATGTTGGACCGGGTGCCCAGCTCTGAAGGCAGCGCCCCGCCAGCAGCAGTGCAGGAGTAAGGGTGGCAAAACCACACCCGTGTCGTCCTCCCTGCTGTGCTGCTGCCTTCAGAGCTGGGCAGCCGGAGAGTGGTGGCAGCTGACCGAGGGCCCCGCTCTGCAGGCAGCAGCATAGAGGTAAGGGAGGCACTACTATGCCAGGTCATCCTCACTTCTGCGCTGCTCCTGGAGGTACCTCTGCTGTCAGAGCTGGGATCCCAGCCAGCAGCCGCTGCTCTCCAGCTGCTTAGCTTTGAAGGCAGCGCCCCTGCCAGCAGCAGCGCAGAAGTGAGAGATCACAGTGCCACAACCGCGGCCCCCCCCCCCACCCGCAGTAACCTTGTGACAACTCCTTTGTGGGCCAGGACCCCTACAATTACAACACTGGGACATTGCAGATGAAAATAGCTGAACTGATGACATTTACTATAACATCCTGTGACCATGAAATTGATTTGAATTTGGCAGGGCCCCATGAATCAACATTCAAGTGTGTGTGCAGTGAGGGGGAGGAGAGGACAGTTCTCTTAGCAGCAGGGGTCACCCCCCCACACACACACACATATCAAGGCAGCTGGAGCCAGAGTGGCCCAGCAGCCTGCTCCACTGTGCCCAACTGCCCTCTCCTGGCCAACAGTGCTCTGCTTCTCCGTGGCAGCAGCGGGAAACAGGGGTCTGGCAGGGCAGCATGATGGAGCAGGGGGAGGGGGCAACGGGCGGGGCTTGGGGAAGGGGTGGAGCAGAGGTAGGGTGGGGTGGGGCCTGTGACAGGGGAGTTGTCCTGGGTCCCACCTCTAGGACACTGCGGGGGTTGGGGGTTTGCCTCAGGCTCCACATCCCCCTATGCCCTGAGAGTCCCTTCCTTTGGGCCTGGATTTAAGCCCCCAAGTGACCAGGGTGCAGAAAGGGATCAATGGGACTGCAAGAGGATTCTTTGGTCCCCCTGCATGGAGGAGGTTCATGGGCTTCCCAGGCTGGAGGACCGAAAAGGACCTGCTGCCCTCAGGGCCCAGCGCGGTACCATGCAGCCTTCGTAGTGTCACTTACTGGTACTGTGGTAGCACCTAAAAGCACCAGCCAGAGCCCTCTTGGTGCTCCGTGCTGCAATGTCACAAAGCCAGTCCCTGCCCCACACAGCTTGCGATCCAGGGCTCACTGCCTCTCCAGAAGGGGGGGTGGTTACAGGGCGATGGGCAGAGACGAGGGATTTGAATTACAGCTGCTTGGAAAATGAGCTTTTTTCCTCCTCATGTCGAAAATTTCATGGGGAGGCGGGAGTGCGGAATGTCTGCTTTGCAAATTTCTGGCTGAAAAATGTCAATAGGGCGAGACTGCAGCACTGCCTCCTGGGAGCTGTCGCTTGGACGCCTCGTGCCCCCCATTCTTTGGAGGTCGGGCTTCCCGGTCAGTCTCCCACGAGGCAGCACGGGAACTCCTCTTGAGGCGAGGAACTGAGGCATCGTGGGAGTGCCTGGTGCATCATGGGAAATGTAGGGTGGCCAGCCCTAATGTAAAGGGTTGGAAAAACTGGGGGAGGGATGAGACTCTGTAGGGAGGGGGTGAGACTCTGCTGGGACAGTCTCTGCTGGCCACAAGACACAGGCCCCATACAACCCCCTCCCCTCCTGCTCGGGACCACGATTATCTTCTCCCTCCATTTTCCCACACAGGCATTTTTGGCGGCCCACATCACTGAGCCCCATGTGTACTGGCTGGGCCTCAGCGACTCAGCGACAGAAGGGGAGTGGCGCTGGCTGGATGGCAGCCCCCTGACTATCAGGCAAGGCCCTGCTGGGGCAGCCACTTTGGCGCGAGCGCTGCCCCTTCCCAGCAGCTGGCTCTGGGGAGAACCCTGCGACGGTCCAGTGGCCAGGCCATGCGCAAGGAGCAGCGCTGCTGGGTTCTAGCCCCGCTCGGGGGGGGGAGTTGATGCTCAGGAGGGGAAACAGGAGCCAGGACTCCTGGGTTTTAGTGCCAGTCCCATCCGTGGGCTCTGGGGGCAGCACATTTCCTCCTGCTCTAGGCCTCCATTTCCTCCCCAGGGCCAAGGCCTGTCCCCTGCTGTCCTGCAGTCTGAGGCTCAGGGGCTGGCCTTGACTCCAATCTCTAGACGCGAGGGGGCCGACCTGTCCATGCCACCTTCATGCTAAATCCCCGGGGCTCCGGCTTCCTTCTCAGGTTCTGGGGGCCAGGCGAACCCAACAACGTGGGGCCGGAGGGGGAGGACTGTGCCGCCCTGCGATACAACGGGAAGTGGAACGACGCCAAGTGCTCCGCGACCGAGTTGTGGGTCTGCGAACGGCCCTGTTAGCAGGGTCCCTCTGCCCCCCGCAGGGAGGGGAGCTCGCCCCACCTGCCCCGGCTCCAGAGCCAGCCGCCATTCCCAGACTGCCGCGGGGCAGCTGCCGTCGGCTCCCTGCAGCACCGGCTATTAAAACGCTGTGATTTAATGAGTCACCAGTCCCAGTTATTAACCAATCAGGATGCTTCTGCTAGGTCATTAACCAGCTCAGTTCCCAACGGCCGTGCAGTTTCCATAGGGTGCCGGCTGTGGCTCCCCAGAGGCATGGGTGTCACTGCTCTAACAGCCTGGCGGTGACTGCAGCCTGTGGACAGCCTCCTGGAAAGCAGAGCGGGGGTGGGGCAGGGGAACACTGACTGCCCCTGGCCCATCTAGTCCACTGCCCTCCCATGGTGGAGCCCGAGGCAGGGCTGTTCTCCCCAGGGCTCTAGAATTAACTATGCCCCCCTCTCCCCCACAGGATGCCATTCCCCGGCCTGGCCCATCTCACTGCCAGGCTGCTCGTCCCAACACTGGGCCAGTGTCTGATCTCAGGTGCCCTGGTGCCTGCCCATCAGTGGCCTTAGAATCCTAGAATCCCAGGGCTGGCAGAGACCTCAGGAGTCATCGAGTCCAGCTCCCCTGCCCAAGGCAGGACCAACCCCAACTAAATCATCCCTGCTAGGGCTTTGTCAAACCTCTAGGGATGGAGATTCCACCACCTCCCTAGGGAACCCATCCCAGTGCTTCCCCACCCTCCTAGGGAAATAGTTTTTCCTAATATCCCACCTAGACACCCCCCCCCCCACCCCGCAACTTGAGCCCATTGCTCCTCGTTCTGCCATCCGTCACTACGGAGAACAGCCTCTCTCCATCTTCTTTGGAACCTCCCTTCAGGAAGTTGAAGGCTGTTCTCAAATCCCCCCTCACTCTTCTCTTCTGCAGACTGAATAAGCCCAAATCCCTCAGCCTCTCCTTGTCGGTCATTGCTCCAGCCCCCCTGGAGTTGCTTGTGTCTCAGAGAGCAGAGTTTGGTGCTTTGTTGTACACCTTGGATGTTTGTAGCGGGTGTCTGGGGTGGAGGTCCCTGCCTCGCTGGCAGAGCAGGGCTGGCAGGGGGGATAAACATTAATTAAACAAGTGCTTGTTGGAGAGGGGATCTTTTGACTGGTGCAGCCCCATCTGCTGTAAATCGGAGTCAGCATCACGGCTTTGGAAGTCCATGGGGCCAAATCCACAGCTGGTGCAAGACAGGGGAGGAAGGGGCGGATGTAAAGCAGCTTTGATCCTTGGAGTCAGTCAGGGTATGTCTACACCACAGCACTAATTCAAACTAACTAATTCGAATTAGTGCATCTAGACCTAAAAACTAATTCGAATTAGCGTTTTGCTAATTAGCCTATCACATTGAGTGGATCCTGAACCGAAGTTAAGGCTGGCCGGAACCAGTGCCGGCAAGGCATCAGGTTAGGACAGAGCGTGGAGCTGCTGCTTCAGGCTAGCCGAGGGCTGTGCTTAAAGGGACCCGACCCCCCACCCCGGACAGACAGTTCTCAGGGTTCCCTGCTTGCTTGTCTAACACGATGAGGGACAGCAAAGCAGTTCTGTCTTGGAGTGCCCTGAGTGCCCTCACTCGGCACATCACAGCACTCGGCCATCAGCCCGGCTGCACTTGCCGCAGGCTGCCATCTGGGGGGTCAATCGGGGGGCTGTCAGGATCCAGGAGGCCCTGCAGGAGAGCTTCCACCCTGAGGAGCCCGCAGAGCCACCCCAGTCCTCCCCATCAGGGCTCGTGCCCCATTCCTCCTCACCTCCTTCCACTTACCCTCCTAGCCCCCTTCCTGATGTAAAAAATAAAGGACACGTGTGTTCAAAAATAGAAAACTCTTTATTTAACAAAACTGGGGATTAACCTCTGGGAGACTGGGAAAAGGAGTTGGGAGAGAGGAAGAGAGAGGGTAGGAGAGGGGAGGTGGAAACCTGGGAGGAGGGAGCTGGAAGGGAAGCCAGGGGAAGATGGTGGAGGAAGTATAAAACTATGGTACGCCATATCTTCAGTATTGTGTACAGATGTGGTCTCCTCACCTCAAAAAGATATTTTGGCCTTGGAAAGGGTTCAAAAAGAGCAACTACAATGATTAGGGGTTTGGAACAGGTCCCATATGAAGAGAGGCTAAAGAGACTGGGACTTTTCAGCTTAGAAAAGAGGAGACTGAGGGGGGATATGATAGAGGTCTATAAAAGCATGAGTGGTGTGGAGAGGGTGTATAAAGAAAAGTTCTTTATTAGTTCCCATAATAGAAGGACTAGAGGACACCAAATGAAATGAATGGACAGCAGGTTTAAAACTAATAAGTGAAAGTTCTTCTTCACACAGCACATAGTCAACCTGTGGAACTCCTTGCCACAGGAGGCTGTGAAGGCTAGGACTATAACAGAGTTTAAAGAAGTTAGATAAATTCATGGAGGTTGGGTCCATGGAGTGCTATTAGCCAGGGGGTAGGAACGGTGTCCCTGGCCTCTGTTTGTGGAAGGCTGGAGATGGATGGCACGAGACAAATTGCTTGGTCATTGTCTTCGGTTCATCCCCTCTGGGGTACCTGGTGCTGGCCGCTGTCGGCAGACAGGCTACTGGGCTAGATGGACCTTTGGTCTGACCCAGTACGGCTATTCTTATGTTCTTATGTTCAAAGCTCAGGGATCAGGGTCGGGGGTCTCACTGGACCAACTTGATTTTCATGCAAACCTGCTCCTGGGTCCACATGTGGCCTTTGGTGGCCAGGCTGGCAGCTATCCTGCCCTAGACGGCTGCATTCCTGTGCGTAGTGTGGAGGTCATGGACGTTGGAGGCCTCCCCCCAAACCTCGATGAGGTCCACGATCTCCGCACTAGACCAGTGGTCGCTCACCTCTTGTGGCCCCGGGCAGGCTCCTGGGAGCTGCCAGCCTGGTCCTGGGAAGAGGCGGAGGGCTGGATGTCAGCAAGTGGCTGGCTCGTGCCGTGCCAGGTGCAGGGTCTGGTGGCTGGGTGCTGGCAGGCTTGCAACTGGCACAAGCACCGTAGCCAGACCGTGCCCTTTAAGGGCTCCAGGGCTGGGAGGGGGGCAGAAAAGTTTCCCTGGTTTGGCCCAGAGTGGCCACCAGGGCAAGCTGGGAAGGGCTAGCCTCCAACTAGTTCGAATTAAGTGGCTACACAGCCCTTAATTCAAACTACTTAATTCGAACTAGGTGTTAGTCCTCGTAGAATGAGGTTTACCTAGTTCGAATTAAGCGCTCCGCTAGTTCGAATTAAGTTCGAACTAGTGGTTTGCATGTGTAGCGCCTATGAAAGTTAATTCAAACTAACTAATGGCTGTTAGTTCGAATTAACTTTGTAGTGTAGACATACCCTCAGCGATACCCCAGCTGGGGTGTAGTTGCCTGGCTCCATTGACTTCAAAGGGCGCCGCACTGATTTACACCAGTGAACGACGTGGCCTGCAGAAACGGTCCCCTCTCTGACACACTTGCCTCGCTGCACAACCTGCCTTGTATGTTCCTTCAGCAGCCGAGTCAGCGTCACGCTCAGGGGCAGATGAGGATTTTGCGGGGCCCAGGGCAGCACAATTTCGCGGGGCCCCCCCTTTGACATGGCTCATGCGTGGGGCTTCTTGAAGCGCGGGGCCCAGGGCGGCCGCCCCGCTCGCCCTGCCCTATATCCGCCCCTGGTCACGCCCTTTGGCAGGAAGCTTTGTCCCGGGCGCTTGCTGGTTTAGAAAAGGAGAGCGACTGTTTCGCAGCAGAGGCGTATGCAAATTCACAGCTCCCCTCTACTGGAGCATGACAGCCAGGGTGCGTTTCTTTTTCAGTAGCCGGCACAAGGCTTGGTTTACCACATTTTCCCAGGTCATGAAAGGGAAAGTGAGACACCAGGCCAGTAGGCAGGTGTGACAGGGGAATTGAACCTGGGACATCTGGAGCTTTGTGCACGAGCTTCTGTCTCAAGAGCTAGAAGCCAGCCAGCCAGCCCGCCGCTAAGGCTGCAGTGCAAGCGTATCAGTCCCTCTGCAAGTGGTCTTGGTGCCAGCAGATGGGCGAGTGCCCCACGGCCAGCAGGCGTGTGGGTTACACAGGTGTGTGCGCAGGGATGTGGAGCTGTGTATCTGGACTCGTTCATGAGTCCCATCTACAGACCCAAGGTGAGAATGCAGCTCCCCCGGGTTATTCCCTGCCTGTCACGTTAAGGGTAGGGGAGCTGCAGAACTTTGGCATCAGACCGCGCTAAGACCTCCCGAGCTGATTCTGAGCTTAGTCACACCAGAATCAATCCAGAGTCACACCTTGGAACTCAGTGGTGTAACTCCAGATTTATACCAGGGTCAGAGTGCGGCACCAGGCCCTTTAGCTGAACTCTCGGGCGTGTGCATGTTGTGCAGTTTAGGCCAGGAAGGACGGGGACTAGGGGAACACGTCTTTGCTCTGTCCTGTAGGAACACGTAAGAGGATTCAGCAAGCCCAGGGTTAAAGTGTTCCCATAGGAGCTCTAGCAGCTAAAGCAGGTGAAAAGTCATCGCAGGCAGCCCTTGTTCAGGATGCCCTGGGCTCATGGCCCCTACAAGGCTTCCCTAGATGCTTCCAAAGTCTGGGTCGCTTGTAGGGCCTGGGACGTGGTCCTTAGCTCAGCTTTGTCTGGACTGGTGACTTCCTAGAAGAAAATCAGCTGCCCTGTCCTCCATCCCCACGAGTGAGCCCCACCCCCACCACTCAGTGCTTTGTGTTAAGAAATTGCCCACAATTTCTCCCAGAAGCGATGGGATCGGGGAGTCCCAGAATGAACTGGGCCAAGCATGGCTGCTGTGGGTGGGCCCTCGCGTTGCCAGGTGTCCGGTTTGGAACCGAACAGTCTGGTATTTGAGGGATCTGTCCGGGAAACAAATTGAGAAAATACTGGATATAGAAATGTCCGGTATTTTCTAATTAGGAACGTTTTATTATTATTATCAGGAGTATCAGTACGTAGTTGCGAACTGCCTGGTGGTAGACACGCTTACGGTGCATGAGTGTGTCTACTAGCCAGGCAATACGCAACTGCACGAGGGGGAAGGGGAAGGGCGGGGCCGGGGCAGGATGCAATCCCCGGAGCCAGACTCTCGTGCTTCACCGGGACCGTGTGCAGGACGGGCAGCACTGCGGGATCTGTGTGTGCCCGGGTCAGTCCCGCTCCCTGCCAGCCAATTCTCTACCCCCTCTCCCTGCCCCGGCCAGCACCACTCCCCCCCAACCCCCTCCCAGCCAACCTTACTTCCCGCTGGCCGGTTCCCCCCCCACCATCTCCCCTGGCCAGCCCGGTTCCCCGACCAGCCCTGCTTCCCGCCAGCCAGTTCTCCCCCTCCTCCCGATTTCCCCGGCCAGCTCTGCTCTCCCCGACCCCCTCCTGGCCAGCCCTGCTTCCTGCCTGCCGGTTCCCCCCCACCTCCTCCCAGCCAGCCCCGCTCCCCTCCCGGCCGCTCCCCACCCCAATCTGAGATCAAGTGTGTCCAGTATTTTTTTTGAAGGCACCTGGTAACTCTAGTGGGCCCGGTGAGAAACATGGCTGCCCAGCGCAGATCCCTACGTGAGAGCCCACTGCGAGAAGCAGACTTCTGACCCTTAGCCTGCCTGTATGGGCAGGACAGGGCCAGCTATAGGTCCCTGGGACTTGCCAAATGTGTGACATGATTAGCAGGTGCAGATACATCCTCTTCTAGCCCCTTTTCCACAGCACTGTGGTTTGCTGCATCAGTGACCATCTTATTTATAAAGATAAATAAATACATGCTTAAAAATAAAAGTGTGACCCGCCTAGGCCTCCTGCCTGCCACCTGCTGCTGGGCTGCACGCTGTTCCGGCCAGCTGATAGGTGTGGTGGGATGGGTATCCCACAATGCACTAGAGGTGAAAATGCCCTCTGGGCAGAAGGCTACCCCAATGCTTACAGCAGCAGTTTTCAAACTTTTTCTCATGACCCAGTTGAAGTGGCTTGCGGGGGGGTGGGGTGGGGCGGGTGGCAGGGCTGGGGCGGGAGGGGGTTACCTTGAGTGGCTCCTGATCAGCGGTGCAGCAGGGGTGCTAGGGCAGTTTCCAGCCTCTCCTGGCACCACCAACTATGCGGCGCCCCAGAAGCAGCCAGCAGCAAGTTCCCAGCCAAGTTCCCATGTTCCCCCAGGGCAGGTGCAATGCACAGGGCCCTATGCACTATCCTCCCCCCTGCCCCACTGCTCACCTGATCTCCGTGCAGCAACCAACCCCAGCACCCGACATGCCACAGCTCAGTCCTGGGTGGGACCTGTCATTTGAAACCCCCTGGCTTAGGGCATGAGGAGGATGTAAGGGAGCCCCAGTGCTGTGGAGTGAGACCCTCTTTCCAGTAGCCCAGCTCATGCCCTGGGCATGGACACTGGCACTGATGCCTGCTCCAGGACTGAGGTTTGGATCGGGTTGGGAGAAGAGAGGGAAGGAATCTGTGGGGCAGGATGGAATCTTCTTCCCCAAACAACCCAGAGCCTGGATGTGCGGGGACACGGGTACGGCTAGGACTCAGGTGGGGTTATTGGGCTACGAGAACCGTGGGTCTGTGGCGCAGACGGGGAAAAGACGCCGCCCAGTGTGGCGCGAGGGCGCCCATCTCCCGTGTGGCGCTCCCGTGAATTCTCCGCTTTTTTCCCCCAGGCCGTGTCTATAGCTCCGCCCCCAGTTCTACGACTGATTGGCCTACCCACCAAAGTCAGTGAACCCCTTTAGTCCACAGGGCAGGGTGGCCTAATGGCCAGAGTCTGAAATTTCACCCCTACTTGTGGGTGAGTGCAGCCCAATGGCTACAGTCTATAACTTGCCCCTATTCCCAGGGCAGTGCAGTTCAGTGGTCAGAGTCATTAACTCACCCCTACTCGTGGGGTAGCGCAGTCCCCTCTCAAGGAACAGGAGATAGGGGAAGGGTTTACATCCCCTAGCAGGGAGGTCCAGGCCCTCCCACTCCACTGGACCCCAGCCCAGGGCCATTAGTGGCTCTCTCTAGCCACTGAGTCAGCAGGGAAAAGCTCCATTCAAAACACACTGGCTCCCCGGTGTCAGCTCACTCTCCAGGTCGCCGTCGCTTTCCCTGGGCTGTTTCCTGCCAGTTGTCTCAGCTCCATCATGAATCACCATCTCTCCTCCTGTGTCTGGCTGCTCCTGCTTGGCCCTGGAACCCGGGAAGGACTCTGGAAGCGTCTGACCTACGGCCTGCATGGAGGTGCCTCAGCGTTTGGGTAGTCGCTGCAGTTTGGCTAGAGCAGGCAATGCAACACCTCTCCCTCCAGCTGCCAACCCCAACTGAGCTGAGCTGCTCCCTTTTATAGCTGTGCAGCTCGAGCATGCCCAGTAAGGCAAGGGGGTGTGGCTTTCTCAGCCCTCAGGGCTGGGTTAACCCCCTTCTGCTCAGTGCGGGGAGAGTGTGCCCCCGTCACAGGGTCCAATCCAGTCTGATGGCTGCTGAGCTCTACAGCAGGGGCTCCCAACCTTTTCAGACCATGGTCCCCCTTTCAGGAGTCTGGTTTGTCTTGAGTACGCCCAAGTTTCACCTCACTTAAAAAAATCGGACATAAAAATACAAAGCGTCAGCGCCATTCACACTGAACAATTACTATTTTTTACATTTTGACCATATGATAGTGAAATAAATCAATGGAATGTAAACATTGTACTTGCATCTCAGTGGGCAGTACAGAGAGCAGCATAGACAAGGCACTGTATGAAATTTGAGCTTATACTGACTTTGAGGGGGCTTTTTATGCACCCGACTTGTAAAAACCTCTCGCGGAGTTGATGTACCCCCTGGAAGAGCTCTATGCACCCCCCAGGGGTACATATACCCCTGCCTGAGAAACACTGCTCTTCAGTGGGCATGTGGGCATAGACCCATGCAGTTCATAAGAACATAAGAACGGCCAGACTGGGTCAAACCAAGGTCCATCTAGCCCAGGGTCCTGTCTGCCGACAGTGGCCAATGCCAGGTGCCCCAGAGGGAGTGAACAGAGCAAGGAATCACCAACCGATCACCATTGCCAGGTTCTGACAAACAGAGGCTACGGACACCATAGGCCAGGGGGCCACCTCAGCACCACCCCACAGCCCTGCACCCCACGGAGAGGTTGTGTGCATGGCACACAACAAGGCCTCTTCCCTAGCGTCTGTGCACAAGTAGACTCTGCTGCATGGCAGGCTATTTGCATAGCCGTATTCATCCCGGCCTTCACACGCAGAGAGAGGAACCGAAACTGAGGGTTAGAGACTGCCCCGAGTGAGATGCCGAGAGCAAGAGAAAGCCCCAAGCAGCACAGGGTGTGTTGATTCAGCAGCAGCCCACCTATGCCCCTGATCCCCAGCCAGGAGGCATGGAACAGCAGGAGCTGTATGGGAACTGGCTGTGCCCACCACCGTCCCCGGGGAAGAAACTAGTGAGACAAACAGGTAAAGACGAAGTGGCCAGAAAAGGGGGGGGGGGCAGGTGTGCCAGGCTTAGAAGGGGCAGGTGTGTGCAGAGGTGTGTTCTGTTGTGGCTGTGTGAACTGTGCAGCTGTGTGCATTGCAGGGTGTGTGCAAAGCACGTGTACCTGCAGCCGTGTGCGCTTTGGGGGCGGCGGTACATGTCAGCCCCCCAGAATGTGGGTTATGTGGCGTGCACATATGCAGTGGTATGTCATACGCTTTGTGCTCATGGTGATGTACACCCGTACTGTTGTGTGCAGCGATTGTGGTGTCTGTGGGGGGACATGGTTGTGTAGTACCTCCACCTTTCCATGTGCCAGGTTGTGTGTGTTCTGTGTGTGCAGACGTGTGTGTGTGTGCGGGGGGGAGGGACATTGTGTAAGTATGTGCCCAGGTGCATGCTGTTTAGTGTGTGGCCGCTTTGTGTGTAATGCCGAAGGGTGTGGGCGCTCTTCATGGTGTGTATGTGTTCCGAAGGGACGGGGTCAGATAGGATAAGGGCAGCCATCCATGAAGAGAACACATCTCTCACTCAAATCTAGCGGTGGCTGGGGAGCCGCACTGTGGTTCTCACTTGCATCAGGTTAGAGCTTTGTGGAAGAAAAGGACTTGGAAAATACCCGAGGAACCACAACCGACTGTGGACTGAATTCCCTCACTCCAACGCAGGCAGCCACACTGAGGTCAAGGGGAGAAGGGTGTTCCCAGGCCCAGTTCCTGTGGAGCTACAGGTTGACCCTCTGTGGTCCGGGATTCTCTGTCCAGCAACATCTGTGGTCTGGGAGGACCATGGATGTTGCTGGACTAGAGAGCCCCAGCACGGGGTTGCCAGAAGCGGGGAGCTCAGACAGTCTGGCAGCAGGAAACCTGCAGGGGCAGGAGTCTGGGGGCAGGGAGCAAGCCAGGAGGTGAGCCCCACTGCTGGCCGGAGACACAGAGCCCCAGCAGCTGGGACAGAGCTCTGCCAGCCGGGGACAGGGAGCCCGCTGAGCTGAGCAGGGCTGCAGCCCCGAGTTGAGCTCCGCCAGCATGCTGGAGGCTGGGCACTAGCCGGGCCAGCAGCCAGAAGGAGAGTCCTGGAACAGCCCGAGAGCTGACCTCACCATGTCCAGCAAACTCCCTCCGCCGGGACCGCTCGGGTCCCCAGGGTGCTGGACCAGGGAGGTCCAACCGGGAGGAAAGTTGCAGCAGCTTGCACCTGGGTAGAATTTAAAGGGGCTGTTTGTGCCATAGCAGAGAGCAAATTTGAGCCAGGTCTCAAGCTGGTGTAAATCGTCCTCTGTCCATTGACTTCAGCACAATGACACCGATTCACACACCTGGCTCCTCTATCACTGGGGCTTTGTCTACACTGCAGGGTTTTTGCACAAGAAGCTTTTTGCAGAAGAGATCTTCCACAAAAAACTTCTTGCACAAAAGCGTGTCCACACCTCAAAAGTGCATCACAAAAGTGATGTGCTTTTGCACAAGAGAGTATCCACACTGCATGGACGCTCTTGTGCAAGAAAGCTCTGATGGCCATTAACAGAATGGCCATCAGAGCACCTGTGCTTTTTCTGATAGGCTCTTTTTGCACAAGAAACCCCTGCGAGCATCCACAAATGGTTTTTTGTGCAAGAGCTGTAGTGCAAAAAGGAGTTATTCCTCATAGGCTGGAGATGGATGGCAGGAGACAAGTTGCTTGATCATTGTCTTCGGTCCACCGCCTCTGGGGCACCAGGCACTGGCCACTGTCAGCAGACAGTATACTGGGCTAGATGGACCTTTGGTCTGACCCAGTAATGGCCATTCTTATTCTTAATATGAGTCTATACTGCAGAATGACCACAGGGGACAGCAAGGGGCAGGAGATGGGCGACTGGGACAGTCATAACTGCATTGGGCCAGTAGGGGGCAGGGGTGGGGGAAGGGGCAGCTCTACTGTATACTTCAGAGAGTTTGCGTGTCTGTCTGTTTGTTCCCCAGTTGGAGGGCATGCACCCTTCCCCCAGCTGTGCCCGTTGCAGTGGCCATGGAGAGGCATTTCTCACCTGGCCCCAAGCCTCTGTGATGAAAGCGGGCTGAGGTTGTCCTCTCTCCCCACGGCAGCCTGCACACTGACCCCCTCCTCCCCAGCCCCACCCCAGAGCAATGATTTAAATGAAGAAAACCAAAACTTATCTAAGGACCCGAGCAACGCTGAGTAAACCTTGCAGTTAGCTCTATTGGTAGAAGGACCCAGCTACAGTCGGGCTTGTACCAGAGTTTGGGTAAAAAAAGAATCATGCACTGAAGTGCCATAGTTATAGTGGTGCAACTTTTCCTGTGCAGACCAGCCCTCGGGGCAGTTCTCTTGGGCTATGTCTACTACACTGGTGGGTTCTTGCACCAGAAATATGCAAATGAGGCTAACTATGGAATATCACCGAGCCTCATTTGCATACCTAATGAGCCACCATTTTTTGCAGAAGAGGCTCTTGCGCCAGAAGGAGCTGTCTACACTGCCCCTTCTTGTGCAAGAAAAACCCTCTTGCGCCATGCCACTACGCTGATTATTTTCAGGAATAATGGCATGGCGCAAGAGGGCTTTTCTTGCGCAAGAAGGGGCAGTGTAGACGCTCCTTCTGGTGCAAGAGCCTCTTCTGCAAAAAATGGCGGCTCATTAGGTATGCAAATGAGGCTCGGCGATATTCCACGCTTAGCCTCATTTGCATATTTCTGGCGCAAGAACCCGCCAGTGTAGACATAGCCTTGGAGTCAATGAGCCAGACCCCACTAAGCAAATGCTGATTTACACCTGCTGGGAGTCCAGGCCATCATTTTTTCTTTGATGAATTTCACCTTTTTTTCTTTTTGTCCTTTTGGAGAATAGTCTCAATTTGTGTCCTAATTCTGTGTTACCCAAACTGGTTTGCTGAGCAGCTCCACAGCCTTTCAGATCCCTTGTGAAATCCAAAAAACACAAGGCTTCATGCCCTTTCCCTGACTGGTATCTCCTTGGACCAGGTGTCTAGTAGCAAAAGTTCGTGCTTACAGGTTCTAAGCTCACTTGCCGATGGCTGTGGTGCCAGCATCGGACCCTGCGGTGGTATCCTCTAGAGCAGTGTTTCTCAACCTTTTTTTATAAAGTACCCCTTTTAAAAACAAAAAACAAAAAACCCCCACACCATTATAAGTACCCTCAGTACCTACAGTTTTTAGACACACAATTTTTTTTCTACCATTGCAACACATTTGTTTAAACAACTTAATCGCAGATGGGCAGGCAATGAAATGTTTGGGTGTAAAAAGTCCAAAAATAATAAAGCACTGTAAAACTTAAAACAAAAATTTTGTTTTCTCCAAGGGTACGTCTCGACTACAGGCTTTTGTTGACAGAAGTTTTGTCGACAGATACTGTCGACAAAGCTTCTGTCGACAAAGAGCGTCTAGACTACATCCAGTTCTGTCGACAAAGCAAGCCGCTTTGTCGACATGACAGTGTAGACGCAAAGGACAGTGCAGATGCAATAATGCCTTCTGTCGACAGAACTCCGTCGACAAAAGGTGTTATTCCTCGTAGAATGAGGTTTACCACCGTCGACAAAACTGCCGAGTTCTGTCGACGTTATGTCA
The DNA here is from genome assembly GCA_019425775.1 of Rafetus swinhoei. Taxonomy (NCBI): domain Eukaryota; kingdom Metazoa; phylum Chordata; order Testudines; family Trionychidae; genus Rafetus; species Rafetus swinhoei. The sequence continues at coordinate 11,012,114 of JAFJHL010000256.1, read as the reverse complement.
ACAGAACTTGGCGGTAGTGTAGACGCAGGTATAGCTTTTTCAACAAAAGTCCACTTTTTTCAACAAAACCCTGTAGTCTAGACACACCCCAAATGTCAGTTGTGTTGAAGTACCCCCCAGACTTCTCTCGAGTACCCCTAAGGGTACTTGTACCACTGGTTGAGAAACACTGCTCTAGAGGAGTTCTTCCTTTCTCCAAACACCTACTTTTTTCTCCCTTCTTTCTTTGCAGGGATTTACCACTTATCGGGGAGACCAGTAAGTGCAAGTCACTTCAGATCTGGTGAGTCCACATTATTTCCTCCTCCTGTTCCTTGGATCTGGCTTCCTGCACCTGGGCCATGGTGCCAAATGAAACTTGATGAGATGCCAGTACTGAGAGGCCTCTATTCCCAGCTCTGCCAGTGATTTATGTGTAACCCTGAGCAACTCCCCTCCTCTCTCTCTCTCTCTCTCTCTTTGTGCCTCGGTTTCCTCATCTGTGCAATGGGTATAACACCTTCAACCAACAGGTACTTTGAGATTTGTGCGGAAAGGGACTGATTCTCCTGTCCCATGCAGCACTTTTATTTATTAGTTTTTATTAGTAGTAAGGTAGCAACTCCCAGCCGCCCCAAGCTCAGCGTTCCATTGGGTGGGGTGTTTCATAGTCACATCACCAGAGACTGCCAACTCTTCAGGGTAGGGACAGTCTGAATTTATAAGACAGGCAAAGGCTGTGATAGGACACAGGCAGGAAGTGCCTGGCCCACGGTCGGTCAGTGGCAGAGCAACCAACAGTTGCTCCTGAGTCTAGACCAGCGGTTCTCAAACTTTTGGCCTTCAGCCCATCCCGTTCAACGCAAACCTTCCTGCGGAACAACCACCCATGATGATAAAATAGGTGCAGGAGGTGGTGGGGAATCTGGCCGGGAGGTTGGGCGCAGGAGCGCGGGCTGATAGTGGGGGTCTGGCTGGAAGGGAGGAGGTAGGAGCAGGGTTGCGGTGTGGGGACTCAGAAGGAGGAGATTCATAAGGGGGAAGGGAGTATGGGTTCTTGGTGGGAGGGGGAGTCCATTAGGGCAATGGGAGTGTGGGATCCAGGCATGAGAGGGTGGGGTGCTTACCTGGCTCAATGCCTAGGGTTGCCAGATGGTTTCAACAAAAATACTGGACACACTTGGCATGACAACACAATCGACATTCCATCTGAGTTAGGAAACACCGGACAGTTCTATTTTCCCATTTCTATTTTCTCAATTTGTTTCCCGAACAGAAAGCTCAAATACTGGCCTGTCCGGTTCAAAACTGGTTCAAAACGGTTCAAAACCGGACACCTGGCAACCCTATCAATGCCTCCTGCTGCTTCCAGGCACGGCCCCCTGCTGCTCCCACCGGCTGTGATTCCAGCCAATGGGAGCAGCAGGGAACGCCGCCAGCTGGGGAGAGGGAGAGTGGCAGCGCAGAGCTGCTTCCTTTCCTTGCAAGCCAGGTCTGGCCCTCAAGACTTACCCTTTCCCTTCCCACACAGTGGGTAGCTGGCATGAGGCTGGAGCACCAGCACAGGCTCCCTGCTGCGGGGAAGGGGTGAGCCCTGAGCCTGTGGCCCACCTGCAAGATGGTTGCAGACCACTAGTGGTCCCCAGACCATACTTTGGCTAGTGTCCTATGCACTAGGCCAGCCATGGCCAGCCCGTGGCTCACAAGCCGCATGTGGCTCTTCACCACCAAAAGTGCAGCTCTCGAAGTGTCCTCCCTAGCTCCCAAAGCGGGCCGCTGGGACCTGGTTCCCTGTGCTTACCGGGTGCTCCCCTGTGCTGTGCCGTCCAGCGTGGGAAAGCAAAATGACGCTGGCAAGATGGCTGCCGGGATCCTGATGTGGCCCAAAAGCCAAAAGCCAAACCAGCGTTTTCATTTAAAGGGTAGGCTTTTTTGGGGGGGGTTTTTTTTTTTTTTGCTCGACAACTTTTTTCCACTATGTCCACCACTATTTTGCCTCTTTGCACTAGGCGATGGTGGCTTTTGGCTTTGCTCCGTAAACCAAACCTATGGGACCAGCCAACAGCTCCCAGCTTCAGCAGTTTCTCCAGATTCGCCCCAGGACAAGGGAGAAGAGAATGAGGCTCCCAAAGAAAGGAGCCTTGTCCCCTTCACCCTTCCAGGGGTGGAGAGGGCAGCGGGGGAGATCTCATTGCAGGCGCCCCAGAGTTCCACAGCTACGGAGAAGCTCAGGGCTCTCCTCAGACCGCTCTCAGATGCAAGGGGTCTGCTCTGACCTGAGTATTAGTAGTGCATTGGGCAGGAGCCTCCGCCGATGTAGCTTGAAGTGATGCCATTTGCACTTCCTGGGGATTTGGCCCAGATGGCCAATGGCTGCCCCGGGATTAATTCTTCTCATCTGTGTAGACTCCCCAGATAGCTTTGACAATGAGGAAGACTATGACGACGTCTCCATGTCTGAGGTGGGAGAGCAGATGCTGCAAAGACTCCCGGCTCACGCACAGAACACAGCTGCCAGAAGCCCGGGAGGCACAGGTAGAACCTGCATCTTCTCTTCACTTGCTGGCCGGGTCAGTCCACATGGGGATGAGTGGAGTTTGGGCCCACAGCCACACGTGGAGCCACACTACTGGCTGCGACCCGGTCTGGAGACGCCTGCATCTTACTTTCCTTCCTGTTTTCAGGGGTTTACGTGCTTGCCGGGAAACCAGCGTCGCTGAGTCCCCCAAGGACAGGTGAGTCAGAACTCCTGCAGTCTCCTTTCCCTGGGACCCTGCTGCCTGTGTTGCTTGGGGTAACTGGATTCAGCTGGGCCGTGGAGTACCCATCAGATGGGAATGACTTTTTAATAGCATTAGCAGAGTCCCTAGTGGCTTCATGGATTAGGACTGGTGCCCCAGGCCATATCTAAACTAGGAAACTATTCTGAAATTAGTAAATGTTATTTAACTCCCACTTTAACAAAATCGAACTAACGTGTCCACACTATGGGGAAGCCTTGAAATTAGTCTGAGGCAGGCTCCCTTAATGTGGATGCACTACCTTGGACTTAGAGCCCCAGAAACCACTGGGGAGTAATTAGTGTGGCTTAGTCTGGGGAGTCGTTATTTTGAAATAGTGGCACCCAGCGTGTCCACATGACCGCTCTTCCGGAATTAGCTTTACTCCTGATTAAAAACAGGAGTACAGATTTGGAATTCTGCAGCTGTTATTTTCAATTAACGGGCTTGGTCGTGTGGACGCTCTGCTTATACATTTGACCGGGTAGAGGGCTGTTATTTCAAAATAAAATCCAAGTGCAGACCAGGGCCCAGAGCGTGAAATCCTCATATCCAGTTGCCACAGCCCTGCCTAGAGCTGATTGGACGCAATGCCGGAGCGGTGAGAGGCCCTCTGTTCTCTTCCCCAACCTCTCAAGGGGCATCTACCCTAGGGATGTAATAGTGTAGTTGATTAACTGATTAACCAATAAGCAAAAGCTTATAGGTTAATGCTATAAACTACACTCATTTCCCTTGCCCCCTTTCCTTGCCAGTACATTTTTTAGCAGGCTGGCCAGCAGCCTGGCTCAGTCCTGGCTCATGCTGGGTCCAGGACCTACCCCCGCTGCAGCTCTTCATTGAAAGTGTATTAGAGCCAGGTGGGCAGGCAGCCCAGCTCAGTTCTAGCTCGTGTTGGGAGCTCAGACTCCGCCCTAGACAGGGGCTGCTGCCACCCTGCGCTGCTGCCTCTTTCTCAGAAGCAGCAGCACAAGGTGACAGGCAGCTGGTCTGGGAGGGAACCTGACTCCCCGCACTGCTGCCTCTGATATAGTGGCTGCCAGCCCCGCCCCCAGGTACTATAGAATAGTCGACTAATGGATAAAATTTCATGAGGTTACTAGACTATTCAATTAACTGATATTTAACATCCCTCGTCTACACTGCACCCTTAGCTCAAAATAAGCTACACAATTGCGTAGCTTATTTCGAGTGAATTTTGAAATGGCTTATTTTGTAATTAGTGCCAAATTTTGAAATAAACTGCTATTCCGAAACGTCCCTTAATCCTCATGGAACGAGGTTTACCGGGACTTCGGAATAACGGGCCTATTATTTTGAAAGACATTTCAAAATAACGGGCGCGCTGCAAAGACGTGGAACAGCTATTTTCTAGACATACCCTTAGTCTCCTGCTCTAGCCATGAGAATCCACTCCCTATTCAGAGCTGGGGAGAGAATCAAGGAGCCCAGATTCCTAGCCCTAGCCTCTAGGCACTGCTGCCCTCTCAGAGGCGAGTAAAGAATGCAAAAGTCCGGGATTCTGGGCCCCACCCTGCTCTGACCACTACACCACACCACGTCCCCTTACTCATTTAAGAGAGAGCAACATGATTTCGAAAAAGTTGGAATAACCACAGAGTCATCCTTTAAGATCAAGAGCGTGGGAAAAGCTCTGACTGGGGCAAACGATTCTCGGGTGCTTCCTGCTAGAAAGTGCTGAGCATCCAGGGAGTTGCTGTCAGATCTAATCATTGCTGCTCTCCACAGCGGGCCCCCTTCCTGACTCCAACCACGGAAAGGGCCACAGAGCCAAGTCCATCATGACCCTCTACATCCTGATGGGGATTTGCTTTGCAATGTGGGCCGTTCTCCTCTCACTGGCAGTGGTGAAGTGTAAGTCTCCACACAAGCTGGTACTGACACTTGGGAAGAGTGCGGGGGGAAGGGGAGGGGGAAGAGAGGGGAGAAGGGACCTACTGGTGTTATTCTTGGCTCTGAAATAGACTGTGCTAGGAGAAGCATGCCACAAGGGCAGAAGTAGGGAGAGAGAACCACAGAAAAGCAATTCCCAGAAAACTTGCATTGCTCCCCTGCCCCCCGATTTCAGTTACACTGGAGCAAAGCACCCCTGACACACACAGCTCTATTAAGCTAGTGCCAGAGCATGCGCGCGCACACACACACACACACACACACAGAGTTCAGGGCCACTCATGACAAACAACCCCCAATCTCCACAGTAATCTCAGTGACACTGGTGCAACCGCACCATGCTCTGTGTCTCGAAGCCGTCACACTAGTGCAAATCAAGAGTAACTTTGGCAACACCACACCGCTGTCAGCCTCATTTCCTGTCACCCAGAGCCCTGTCCTGACTCGCTGTTACTTTACACTCGTCTTGCACAGGGGTAAATAGCTGCACGAGGGTCAGGCCAGCAGGGGATCAAGCTCCATCCATACAAGTGACACCGTGGTACCACTGACTGCTGAATGGGCTTGCACGATGATTGAACATGGAGGATGGGATGGGTAGGGAGGGTTACCAGCAGCTCAGACAGATCCCTGCTCCAGTGGTGTCAGGTCCTCTCCTAGGGAAAACTTAGTGTCATGTTCCACCCTGTGTTCTTATCAGTGTTACTAGTTTACTTGATCAGTCACTAGAAAATCTACCCAGCGTTGCTCGGGTCCTTAACTCAAATACGTTTTGTTTTTCTTAATTTTAATCATTGCTCTGGGGTGGGGCTGAGGAGGAGGGGTCAGTCTGCAGGCTGCCCTGGGGAGAGGGGACTGCCCCAGCCTTCTCTCACTGCAGCAGCTTGGGGCCAGGAGGGAAGCGCCTGTCCATGGTCGCTGCAGTGGGCACAGCCAGGGGAGGGGTGCATGTCCCACAACTGGGGGACAGACAGACCCACAAACAGTCACACAAATAGACAAACTCTATGAAATATAAATAAATATATATATATGGGGGGGGACAGACAGACACACAGACAAACTCTATGAAATATAAATAAATACATAAATAAATAAATCTCCTTTTCTCCACCCCTGCCGGCCCAATGGGGTTATAGTTATCCCTGTCTCCATCTCTGGCCCCTTGCTGCCCCCAGGTGGTCATTCTGTAGTATAACTGTCTCTCCTACCAGACCTCTTCCCTTTCCATTTTGTGAGAAATAATCAAATTCCAGGCACATACAATTGTTTTGGCACAATCAAACCCTGACCCTGCATTAAGTTATGACAAGAGGAAGCTGCCTACCAAATCCGGTGGTCTTAGATCTTACTGGTTAGGAGGAGTTTTTGATCAAATGGACTCACAGACAGACGCACATACACACACACACACAAACAGAGGGAAATACACAAACTCGCTCAAATAGAATATTATTACATTATAATTATTACTTACACAAAGCCAATGGACCCAGGTGAGCAGCAGGTGGGACTGAACCTGGGACCTTAGGTGTAATGCTATGAGCCTCTACAGCATATGCTAAGAGCCAGCTACCTCTTGCAAAGGCTATAGAGCAGACTTTTCACTCCCTGCTCAGTGCCTCTGGGTTACACTTGTATTACAGTCATGCCTGGAGAACCAGTTGTGCAAGACACTGTATGGGAATGTAGGGAAAGACAGTTCTTGCCCCTTCAGTCACAATGGATGAGGGTACATCTACACAGTAAAAAATTACCCCAGAGCCCATGGCAGCAGTCTCAGAGCAGGATCAGTTGACTTAGCGATCTAGGGTCTGAGGTCTGAGACTGTCTGCACTAGAGATGGTTTTTTTTGCTGTGTAGACATACACTAAGAACGGCAAAGGGTGGGAGGGTTGCCTGGCAATGCAGTTGAGTCCCATCCCAGCCATCCCGCACTAAGGGATCAGACATGGGGCTTGGTTACAATGGTGTGAACCAGAATAACTCCCCTGGGCCAGATACGCATCCGGCGTAAATCAGCATACCCCCTGGGGCATAAGCTCATGGGCTGAAACTTCCCTTGGAGGCAGGTGATTGCCGGTGTATCTCCCCCTGACGTAACGGGTGGAGGCCGCTGCTAGAGCCAGGACACTAGATTAGATAAGAGTCCTGATTTGACCCAGAGTGGCCATTCCTCGCTAGCTGAGCATCTGGCCTATTTATCTGAGCGCGAATGGACAAGCCCTGTTCTTTCATTTCCTTTTTTAGACTCGGAGATGTCAGAGGAGTTAAAAGGGTTAAACTGTAACTACTCGGAGAGGCTAACGAATGGTAGGTTCTGGGACTCTAGCCCACACGGAGCAGGTACTTCTGGGGACGAGTGGAAAGTTCTGGGCTTGAATTAGGCGGGGGGAGGAGGGGAAGGGGCCACTCTGGCAGTGCCAGCCTTTTCAGGACTCCATCTCTAGCCCCGAGGCATCTCAAAGCTCTTTGCAAATAACAAAAAAAAAGCTGAACAAGCCACCCCCCGCATCTGATTCTCCTTTCCCTTGCCCCAGGGAAAGAACCATTGGCATCAATATTTCTATTTCAATGCTTCTCTTTACACCAGAATGACACCCTTTGGCTCTGATTCAGCTCTCACATCTGGAACACCACTGGCACCAGAGGAACGAGTCCAGGTGACAAGTGGTTTAAGTGAGATCCGAATCAGATCCACTGAGTTTAATGGAGTTACTCCTGACTTACACTGGATAGGACGAGAGGAGAGTCAGATGGAGAAACAGAGACTCGAGAAGCAGAGGACTTGATTAAGGTCACACCGAGTGACTGGGCAGTCAGAGCATCCTCAGTTGATACACGTCAGTAAATGCAGTTGACAGCAATGGAGGCGTATTGCTATTATTCTTGATCTGTATTGTGCTAGTATCTCTACTGTGCTAGGCACCATGCAAACATATAAAAATCATGGTCCCTGCCCCACAGACCTTACACTCAAAGACAAGAAACAGTAAATAAATGGCAGGAGCACAAACTCCCAAGGAAGGAATGAAGGAGCTGACCCATCACAAGGAAGGCTGCCTCTCATAAGAACGTACGCCTCGTTTCTCGGCTCCAAATGGAGCTGAAAGTGAAATTCAATTATTCCTTGCATTACACCAAGGGCTGGGCCCCATTGTGTGCAGGCACACGAAGAAAGACAGCCCTTGCCTGCACCATCTAAGTAGGCAACATGGATACAGGGAGAGAAGGAAAAGAGACTTGCTCAAAGTCACAGGCAGCGCTAGGAATAGAACCCAGCTGTCTAGCGCAGCATCTGCTAGACCGTCCTGCCTATGCCCTATTGCTTCATGTGAGGCTTTGCATTTTTCAGTGCTGCAAGCCCTGGCCGATGCTCGAACAGAGCGGGAAGAAATCCAGAGCAACATGAACAAAAGCTATAAGGAACTGTGGGACATCGCAGGTGAGAGACCACCGGGCCCATTTTCATCTCTGGTGTTTTCACATGGTCTGATCATGGTGCCAGTGAAAAATGTCTCAGCAGTTCTACCCCCGGCAGCATCACAAGGGGCAGGGGAATGAAGGTCAGTTTCTGCTCTTGGTGACCCAGTGTGAATGATTCGGCCAAAGAGTATTAAGTTGCTTAGGCTGTGTCTACACTGCAGAGTTTTTGCGCAAAACCAACTGTTTTTGCACAAAAATGTGCGGAGCGTCCACACTACAAGCGCATTCTTGCACAAGAAAAAGTACAGTAGATCGTCAGAAGAGAGGACTTTTTGCACAAGAGTTATTCCTCTTTCTATGAGGAATAAACCTTTTTGCGCAAGAGCTTTTGCTCAAAAAGACATGTGTGGATGGGCAACAGGGATTTTTTGTGCAGGAAACCCCTATGGCTAAAATGGCCATCACAGCTTTCTTGCGCAAGAGAGCGTCCACACTGCCATGTGCTTTTGTGCAAGAGCGTCCATGGCAGGATTTTAAGCCAAAATCCCAACCATAAGAGATTTACAGGTCAAAATGGCTCATGGAAACAAACTGCAATTTCTAAAAAAACATGCCACACGGGCCCAGGGAGCCACCCCACTACATAAGCAAAAAGCTGCTTTCTGTGTGAGCCAGAGCTTCGGATGGTAATGCAGGGCCGTGCTGAATTCTGCCTTACAGAGACCATCTGCAGTGTTCTGCCAGAGCCTTTACGCTGTCATGCAGGCTGGAAGAAGTTTGAGAAAGCCTGCTATTTCTTTTCAAACATGACAGGAGATTGGACGGGGGCAAAGCAGTTCTGTGCTGCTCAAAAGTCTCACCTGGTTTCCATTAACAGTGACGAGGAACAGGTAAGCCCTCCCCTTTGCTTGCTGTAGTGCCATTCAGAATGGAACGAGCAAGGCTGAGGGATCAAATCCTGCTGTCAGCTCACTCCGTGCCGATGGAGAGTAACGCCAGTGAATTTGGAGGGATTTCACAAGTTTGCCGAGCCTGATCATCCTCCCTGACGGATGTGACTGCACTGGCTGCAATTATGCTACCCGGCTGGGAGAAACAGGATCAAGCAGAGGGTGGGAGTCTGTGACTTTCATCCCAAATGTGGGTTGGGCTCTGAGCAGATCCTGAGATGTGGAAATCTGCAGAGCTCTACTGAAGACAATGGCGCTTTGTGAATTTCAGTCAGCCGGGGATCTGGGCCTAAAGACTTCAGCAGAACTACCCCAGCCGAGTCTGTGCTGCTGTTATAGTCCTGAGGGGATGGTTATAGTGGGAGGATGTTTGCCAGAGATGTGGGGGGACTCGGGTCCAGGCCTCCCCAGGAGGGATGGGGCTAAGGGCAGCCAGCCCATAGCATTGCCTGGACCATGCCGTGCCTGCCCCATCAGCCCTCAGCGCCTCCCAGACAGCGCCACGCAGGGTTCAGTGGCGATTTAAGGAAATCGTTGGGCCCTGGGGCACCTCCCCCCTTTATCCACCATCAGCGGCCCGGCCCCGCCCTACTGGGAACTCCCAAACTCATCTCCCCTACGGCAGAGACTTTTGGTCACTAGACACCAGGCTGACGGACAAGTGAAAGGCCGATGGTGGCCCATCTCGGTGGCTGCACTGGAACTGTACAGACTGACCACTCAGCTTGGCCTTCCTGCTGTTAAATCCTTTTCCATTCCAAAAGACAGGACTATGTAGCACTTTAAAGACTAACAAGATCGTTTATTAGGTGATGAGCTTTCGTGGTCCAGACCCACGAAAGCTCATCACCTAATAAACCATCTTGTTAGTCTTTAAAGTGCTGCATAGTCCTGTCTTTTGTTTCAGCAAGACCAGACTAACACGGCTATATCTCTATTACTTTTCCATTCCAGGCTTTCTTGAAATACCATACTGAGAGAGACAAGACGTACTGGCTGGGACTGAGCGATGCACTGGAGGAAGGGAGGTGGCAGTGGGTAGACCAGAGCACATTTTCTACCAGGTAAGGCCCTTCTTATGCAAAGTCCTTCCTCAGAAAACTAGCCGGGCACTCAAGGGTCCTGTTTTGTCTCCTGACGGGGCCGGGGCGGGGCCGCTGATGGGGCAGGCACGGCATGGTCCAGGCAATGCTAAGGGCTGGCTGCCCTTAGCCCCATCCCTCCTGGGGAGGCCTGGAGTGGGCTCAGCTCAGAACAGGCACTGACTCTGCGCAGCAGGAAAGCTGAACTGGGCTGGAATCTTAGCATGGCTGGTGGGAGGCGATGTCTTCCCTGGCTCTTAGTGCTCAACCGCTCCCTCTTCCTATCCCAATTCTGACGGTTCAAGAAGGCTCCCACAACAGGCTGTTGCAGCTTGCGGACGGGTGACTCTTCCCCAGAAGTGGACATGTTAACAGTGAAAAGCCAGACCTGTTAGCATCGCACTGACCCTGGGAAAGAGCCACTCAACAGTAATGAAACTATGTAACAGGCACCTGTCCACCCTGAACTTGCCGAGAAAAAGAGCTGTGCTTTACTGTGTTACAGAAGCTTAGTTTAAAATTTGCTTTACATATGTCATTAGTGTCTTGCTGAAGATTATAAAAATCTCTAGAAAAACCCTGGCACAGATTTTTAGATGCACAATCTGAGTATTTAGCATTAGCCTGAAATGCTTGGCTCTTCAGACGTGCAGGTGTTTCATAAATTCTTCAAAAGACAACCCTTAACCAAAATACACATTTTAATTATTGTAGTGCAGAAACTGGCTTCCAAAGTCTTCCTATCCTTTGTATCCATCCCTACTATCCTTTCACCCCGGGGTTGAAGAGAGCCCTTAAGGGGACAGCATTCCTTTTTTCCCAAATTGCTGGACAAATGAGTTTCCCCTTTTATTTCTAACTATTTGATGAACTAGCTTTAAGATAAACCTCCACCAAAATCAGTACCTTACTAAGATATAAAATCCCAGCCCCCCCCCTCCCCCTGCCATGCAGGTGTGGAAGGCCCCGGCCTCCAGAGCAGTCCCCCCCACCGTGTGGCAGGTCCCAGCGCCCCACCAGAGCAAGCCCTGGCCACCTGTCACACAGCCCTAGCTGACTGCCAGAGCAGGCCCTGGCCACTGGAGTGGTCCCCCCACCACGAGGCCTAAGCTGGCTTGGCCTGGAGCAGCCGCTTGCATACAAGTGAGAGCTGCTGTACGGCTCTGCAAAGGAGCTGGGCGGGGAATTTTTTGTGCGCATATGCGCATCTTACATGGAACTATGGTCCTGGACCAAAGAGGTTCAATCCATCGTACCATGCTGCAAAAGGCTTTCCCCACATCATGCCAAGTAAATCTATTAGGGTATGTCTACACTAGCCCCCTAGTTCGAACTAGGGAGGCTAATGAGGGCGACCGAAATTGCAAATGAAAAGCGGGATTTAAATATTTAAATATCCCACGCTTCATTAGCATGTTCCCGGGCGGTTGCCATTTTGAAAACTGACTCAGCCCAGAATAACTGCTCGTTTACACGCGGTAGTGAAATGGAGTTCGAAGTAAACCCCTTGATCTCGAATTAGCTGTTAAACCTCATTCCATGAGGAGTAACAGCCAATTCAAGTTAAGGGGTTTACTTTGAACTCCCGTTTCACTGCGCGTAGACGCCGGGCAGTTATTCCGGCTAGTCAGTTTCCAAAATGGCGACGTTCGAACATGCAGAATGAAGCGCGATATTTAAATCCCGCGCTTCATTTGCAATTTCGGTCGCCCTCATTAGCCTCCCTAGTTTGAACTAGGGGGCTAGTATAGATGTACCCCAAGTCTGTAAGGTGCCACCGAACCCCTCATTGTTTCTGCAGATACAGACTTACACAGCTTCCCCTCTGAGACTTGCTCCATGGTGATATCCAACTGTGATTACAGCAGCTTGAATCATCTGTTTTCTGAGCGCTGACCATTTTTCTTCAGGTCCATTCTCTCGGTGCTACTCCCCCAAGGGTTTGTTGTCCCTACGACCTGGTCTACACTAGGAGTTTAGACCAAAGTTAGCCGCATAAGATCGATTTTCTAAATGACGTGTCCACACTACCAAGCCTGTTCCATCAACCTTAAGGGCCGGTGAAGTCGATGTCAGGTACTCCTATTTCATAAGGAGTTTCCTGACCTTGCCTGGTCAAATTAACAGTAGTGTAGATGCAGCTCTGGAGAAAGTCGAGGTTCTTGGCCTCCAGTTGGCATCCCACAGTGCCCCACTTGGACCACTCTGGCCAGAACTTGCACCTCTATTGCTTTCTAGATGAACAGGAAATGCCCCAGGGAAGTTTGAATTTCATTTCCCATGGGTCCAGCTGTGAGACCGTTGATGTTTGAAAGACAGTTCTCACATTCCCGTTAACCAACTCTGAAGGCCAGCATCCAACTTGTGGGGGCCCTGACTTCCACTGGGAACTTTCCTGAAGCTTGACAAGTCAGCAGTGCTCTTTCTACTGACATGGCAGCCTGTCGAGATATTTTTAGTAAGGCCAGGTATTTTATCTTGGGTTCAACCCTCCCCATTTGACCCAGGCTTGGGACTGGCAGCACCAGCGTGCACGAGGTGGGGTTTCATTACTGTGATTTGTTGTTATTCTCTCTATTGTTAGATGGACTTGTCTTCTTGGGAAATGAATTGGGGCTTAGCATAAGTGGGAGCAACTCTGGATTTGCACCTGCTTTCACCAGGCCGGACTCTAGTCCCAGGGATTCATGTGACACAGACTACCAAAGAGCCATCAAATGGAGACATCTCCTGGTTGTTTAATCAACTGGGACAGACTCACCTAGTAATTTAAATCTGGGACCCTCCAGTGCTCAGAGCAATGCCTTGGAATAGCTCTTGCGGGGGAGTTAGAACATAAGAACGGCCAGACTGGGTCAGACGAAAGGTCCATCTAGCTCAGTATCCTGTCTGTCAACAGTGGCCAGTGCCAGATGCCCCAGAGACAGTGAACAGAACAGGGAATCATGATGTGATCCCTCCCCGTCATCCATTCCCAGCCTTTAACAAACAGAGGCTAGGGACACCATTCCTACCCATCCTCGCTAATAGCCATTGATGGACCTAACCTCCATGAATTTATCTAGCTCTTTTTTAAACCCTGTTAAAGTCCTGGCCTTCACAACATCCTCTGGCAAGGAGTTCCACAGGTTAACTGTGGAAGAGTTGCTATTCTTGCCAACCTTCCCCTCCTACAGCTCCTTCTCAGTAAGTAGGGGTACCATGGAGCCCTGCCAGAGCACCTCCTTGTGACACAGCAAGGCCCTGCAGACACGTTTCCCTCAGTTCCCTCTACGAGGGGTCAGAAATAAATCACTCACTTCCAGAATCTTTAAACAAGATTTTCCTTCCCCTGACATCTATTTATTTACTGCATACACAGAGGTCTTTGGATTTTCCTTTTTAACCAATAAACACTGATAAAACATCCCTTATATAAAAAGAAATTGGTGGTTATTTAATAAACACTGGAAAAGATTGCTTGCATATAAGGGCTTGTCGGCACAGAGCAGTAATTTGGATTACAGGAGGTGGGTTGGGGTGGTTGATTTCTAAAGCATACTAATGTGCTGGGCATTAATTTGTCCATGTAATCCTGCCGATGTGGCCTAAAGGCTCCCAAACACACTTTGCAAACAATGCTATTTGGAAGCGTGCCTCGGGAATGTTACAGAGAGATCCTAGAATCCTAGGGCTGGAAGAGACCTCAGGAGTCATCGAGTCCAGCCCCCTGCCCAAAGCAGGACCAATCCCAACTAAACCATCCCAGCCAGGGCTTTGTCAAGCTGGGATTTAAAAACATCTATGGATGGAGATTCCACCCGCTCCCTACGGAACCCATCCCAGTGCTTCACCCCCCTCCTAGCAAAGTAGTTTTTCCTAATATCCAACCTAGACCTCCCCAATGGGAACTTGAACCAGCCCCATTGAAACCTGCAAGATGACTTAAGCCTTAGGGTATTTACATATTACAAATTACAGTACACAGAAACGGAAAGACCCAAAAAACCTCAATGTGTGTCACTCAAATAGTGCTAAAAATAAATCTCCAGCACTTAAATTAGGAAACCACACAAACCAGAAGCCCTATTAATACAGATGCCCCCCAAATGGCTCACCCTTCGGACGAGGGGTCTTCCCAGCCCTCACTCTTGAGGTGGGGGATTTTGCTCCTCCAGGCCAATTGAGTCTCACCTCAGATGCAGGGGTTTTTCTAGCCCTCCTTGCTTGGGCCAAGAGGATTTCCTGTATGTTGGGTGTGCTTGTTACGTCAGGCCAGCTGTGACTTTAAACCAGCTTCTCCTCCAGCTGGTGCTTTTTCACATTAGTTCCTGTGCTCCCTGGTCTGGGAGAGCATCGTTGACATCAACCTTCCACTGCCTGCAGGGTCTGCCTAGTGTGAGGGAAAAACAGGTGGAATATATGCAGCCCTCTGTCCCACTGCTGGTTCTGGTTGGTTAGGAGAGTGGGGAGCCTTGCCCTCCACCCCCACAAGACTTCTGGTCCTGGCCTCTTAAAGGAATAGAAGCCCGGGTTTTCACCAATCACAGCCTATTCTCCACGGCCGATTCCCCTCCTCCCATAGCTGCCTTTGTCATTTTCTAAAAACCTTGGATGCTAAACCTTAAAAGGACCACACACAGGATAGGGATGGGATGACTCCTAGGACTGAATACCCCTTCAGGGGCAAGCCACCCTGACACTGCAGGACAACCATTGATCCACTGATAAGCCAGGCATGGATTCCCTTCTGGCCATCACTCATGTAACTCCAGAAAGCCAGATTTCTGCCTCAGATGAAGCAGCACTACTCCATTTACACTAGAAGAGGACAGGATGTACAGATGACAGGACTCACTGGGGTAAGAGGAGACTCACTCCTGTAGTGGCACCTTCTCAGGCTACGTTTACACTGCAGTTTTTTTTCTGGCAGAAGATATGCAAATGAAGCGCTCATTAGCATATCTCATGCTCTCATTTGCATGGCAAAACCTCTTCCACAAAAAGGATCGGAAGAGGATATGCAAATGAGAGCTAGTGAGCACTTCATTTGCATATCCTCTTCCGATCCTTTTTGCGGAAGAGGTTTTGCCATTAAAAAAGCCCCGTGTAGATGTGGCCATTTGTCGGAAAAAAAATTGTCGGGAAAAAAAAATCTTTTGCACAAGATCCTGTAAACCTCATTTTTTTGAGGAATAAGGGATCTTGTGCAAAAGGGTTTTTTTCTGACAAATCGTCCCGTCTACACAGGGCTTTTTAACAGCAAAAAAACCCAGCCTCTTCCATAAAAAGGCTCAGAAGAGGATATGCAAATGAGAGCATGAGATATGCGAATGAGTGCTTCATTTGCATATCTCCTGCCGAAAAAACCTTGCAGTGTAGACATAGCCTCAGAGTCAGCTTCCGGTCTCCATGAGACAGTCATGCCCATTTGGCTTACTCTGGATTTACACTGTTACCAGAAAATGGAGGGATTGGGAGATATCTGTCTCTGCAGTGGCAGGAGCTGTATTTAATAAAGGGGGTGAGATCTACAAAATCCCTGCTTAGAGGCTACGGCTATTGGCATTGCCCAGAGAGGAATGAGCTTCTCCGTTACTCTTCATGGGGATTAGCTCTGGAGCCTGAAGGACACCTTTGAAATGCCCACTCTGTCTAACAACATCTGCCGGCTTTATGTTGCTTTGTTTTTCTTGATAGCTTCTGGCTCATAGAGGGCCCAGTCTCCAAGAGGGAGGAAGAAGACTGTGCCAGCATGAGGCCTTCTGGGACGTGGGATGATTCCAACTGCTCCCAGCCTAATTACTGGATCTGTGAAAAGAAATGGATCTGCTGACCCACTTCTCCAGCGTGCTCTGGCTGTGGATCGAGCCGAAGTCCCATTCCTTCTTCTGCAGCTGCTCAGTGGCAGACGAGCACTCACTTCAGCTCCCCCAAGAGCTGGCTTGCAGGTGCCATTTCTCCAGTTTTGACAGTGCTCGCCTGACTCCTGCATGTTAGTGAGGGATTATAGGTTCTGGAGTCCAACTGATCTTGAAAAATCAGTCCCGCTTACCTCCAGTGCCGAATCATTATGAACAAGATCTACCCAGCGCTGCTTGTGTCCTTAACTCAAATACGTTTTCTTTTTCTTTCTTTAAATCGTTATCCTGGTGTGGGGCTGAGGAGGAGGGGGTCAATATACTGGCTGCCCCACGGAGCGAGGACAACCCCAGCCCTTTCTTGCTGCAGCAGCTTGGGGCCAGGTGAGAAGCACCTCTCCATGGCTGGTACCACTGCAGTGGGCACAGCCAGGGGAGGGGTGGCATGTCCCCTGGCTGGAGGACAGACAGACACACAAACAAACACATTGTCTGAAATACATAGTAGAGAGCTGTCCCTTTCTCCATCCCTGCTCCCAGCTAGCCCAGTGCAGTTATGGCTGTCCTGGTCCCCATCTCTGGCCCCTTGCTGCCCCCCTGTGGTCATTCTGTAGTATAACAGTCCGTCCTGCCAGATGCTCCCTTTCCATTTTATGAGAAACACTCAAACTCCAGACACGTCCCATTGCCTTGGCACAACCAAACTATTACCTTGCTTTAAGATATGATCAACAGGAAGTGGCGGTCCTAGCACTTATCATTTGCTAGGGGTTCTTGAACAAATGGACTCACAGGTGGATGGATAGACAGATAGACACACATTTCTAAAGTATATAGTACGATTCCTGTGATTGATATAAATGAATGTGGCAAGCATGGGTTTGTTGAGGCTTGATATGCGTGAATTGACTAAAGGATTCTGGGAGCAGGATTCTTTTTCCATCAGACAGATGGTATGGAAATTTACTGAGTGCGCTGAAATGCATGTATAGTTCAACACAGAACTTGGGTCCATGATGCTGTAAGACATCAGGGTAGACAACATCCTGCTATGAGGCTTTTGTATGACTTTTGAACCAGAGAGCCTCAGAGTAACCAAGACCTTGCTTTGGGGACATTTGATAGACCAAGCACTTGAAGAGAAGCGAAGAGAAGAGAAGAGACTCCGTCTAGGAGTTGGAGCTATACCTGCTTTGTTTGGCATTCAGGATACTGTGTAAGGCCAACATAGTTACTGAATGTTTATGCTTGGGGAGCTGCAGGGCATTGAGGGGAGTATTATATAACCTTTTCCTGCTTGTATGATTCTCTCTCAAATAAACAGCTGTACATTGAGCAAACTAAACCAAGTTTTCACTGATATGGTAATGATCTGCCCAGCTGTGGGCCATTAAAAGATCTGTGTCAACACTGCCCAAGCTGTACCCACACTCTGGTTAAAATGATCAGCAGTTGAAACGTAACTGTATTGACATGTAAGTGACCACCATTGGGGTTCAGAATCAACAGCCATGTAAAACAAACAAGGAAAGTTCATTTCTCTTGGAAGTATGAGGCCCAATTCTTTCACTTGTGTCTGTTTTAAACCATGGCAACAACTGATTTAAATTTAGTTATTTCTACAACAATAGTATGTACCTAACTCTCGGAAATTTTACCGTCCATAAACTACTGGTAATTCTTAAACTTAACACTCTTGTCTCAAAAAATATGATTGTGTTGACAAGAATCTGTAAGGGGATGCACCCACTTCACTCACACCATGTATTTAGGGGTGGCAGAATTTTACAGCTGGGGAAAATTGTGGGTGGGTCAGACAATATTTATTTTATGACAATAAATGTAGACATTCAAAAAGTTAAAGCATTATCATCGTTAAAAACAAATTGTCAATGTCACAGGTCAGAATATACAAAGTAGATATCCTTCAATCAAACTCAAATATATGCTCAAGCAGTATTTATCTATCTGTGAATTCTGATGCTTGGAAATGGAATAACTGTTGCCTGGTTTATGTATTGTGAAATTGACATTTACCAACATTGACTGATATATATCTAATCTTCCCAAGCTTCCATACCTTCCTCCTTCACTATTCGATCACCCTGTTCAAGTCGCACCTCTCCCTGCCTTAAGCCATGCCCTTTCATTCATTTTTGGATAATAATTAGGTGATTCTGTAGCTAAGGTTACGTTGAGTTTTGCTCTTTGAAAACAGGAACTGTGCTTTATTGTTATTTTGAAAGAGTACAGCATACTTTTCTCAAACATGAAGTAATTGTATCTGAGTGCAGAATGAATTTTCTGTCTGGATTATATTCAGTTAAACTTGTGTCCTTTTATGAAGTGTATTGCACATTGCCAAACTTTTCTGTCCTAACTGGCAAAATCATTTGCTGCAACAAACCATCTGTTTAAAGATAAGCCCAAGTACTCTAAAACTGACATGTTTGTTGCCTTTCTTTGGTGTGCCTTAGGAGGGTGAGGGTAGGATTAGTGATCCAAATTTAGAGTCATTTGAATCAGGGTTTCCAGACATATAAGCCTAGAAAAAACAGCTTTTTTTGTAAAGGTTTCTAAGTGAGTGTGTTTTGCACAGAGCTACAGATCAAGCTATTGCTGGGATGCAGATCAAAATGATCTCAATCTGTTGAGTTTTACTCAAGGTAGTGTCGGGCATGCACTAAACCTCTGGGGGTATGTCTACACTAGCCCCCTAGTTCGAACTAGGGTGGCTAATGTGAGCATTCGAACTTACAAATGAAGCCGGGATTTAAATATCCCGGCTTCATTTGCATGCCTAGGGCGCCATTTTTAAATCCTTAGCCTCGACTGACTGCCGCGGCTACATGCGGCAGTCAGAAATTAATCGAACTAAATCTTAGTTCGGATTAACCGTTACACCTCATTGCAGGAGGAGTAACAATTAATCTGAACTAAGGACTTAGTTCGATTAACTTCTGACTGCCGCGCGTAGCCGGGCAGTCAGTCGAACTAAGGGGATTTAAAAATGGCGCCATTGAACATGCAAATGAAGCCTGGGATATTTAAATCTCGGCTTCATTTGCAAGTTCGAATGCCTACATTAGCCACCCTAGTTCGAACTAGGGGGCTAGTGTAGACATACCCTAGGAGACCCAAACAGAGAACAGTATTTACAAAAATGTACACTTCTGCATTGCAACCGCACCAATACAAAACCATAGTGAGGCTTCCATGCCAGTTTTTTATCTGCTTTACTCCTCGACTCTTGTAAAAGCACTAAAATCCGCATTGATAATTGGACTTCTTTGAAATCTGGTGTGCTGCATGGTGCCTTGGAGTAGAGTTAGGGATCCAAATTTGGGGTCATTTGGCTAAGGCATTCCTGAGTTACAGGCCTGCTCCAAAACACAGTTTCCTTCTTTTGCCTTCTGCTGTTAATCTGAGAGGTACTGATGACTGCGTGAATCTCGGAGTTAGGTCTAGGGAGCTGAGGGCAAGTTTATACTACAAAAGTCAGTCATGAGGCAGCTTACATCAACCTAACTCAACAAGGGTATGTCTAGACTGCATCCCTCTGTCGGCAGAGGGATGCAGATTAGGCAGGTCGACATTGCAAATGAGGCAGGGATTTAAATAATGCCTAATTTGCATAAAAATGGCCACCGTGTTTTGACGACTCAGCACTTTTCCTCTTTCCTCTTCTTTCGAAAGAACTCCCTCTTCCCTGTCCACACATGCCTTTTTCTGAAAGAGCTCTTTCACAAAAAGGCTTCTTCCTTGTAGAAAGAGGTTTACCAATGTCGGAAAAAAAACCCCTCTGTTCTTTCAATTTTTTTCCAAAAGATCGTGATTGCAGTGTGGACGTAAGTGAAGGTTTTTTGGAAAAACGGCAGTTTTTCCAAAAACCCTCTGCAGTGTAGACATACCCTGGGGCCCTGCTCTCACTACCCCTGCCTCTTCTAGCAAAGTGCTGAATTTTTTTGTTGAAAAACGGCTGTTTTTCCAAAAAACCTCTGCAGTGTAGACATACCTTGAGTGGCTGGAGATGCTACAATTTGTGTCATGGATGCCAGATTTATTTTGGCAGAAATGTAGCAAAACTATTTGGAGGGAAAATGTCAGACCTATGAATACTTCCAGAGAAGGGAGGAGCATTAGGATGGGGAGAAATGGGGGAACATGGCTAATGGGGTTTGGGGCTGGAGCAAGGGAGATCCTGGGGAGGTGAATAAATACGGATAGATGGAAAGGGCAGGGTTCAGGTTAGGGAGACATGGCTCCCCCATCTCTGCCAAACCATTCCAACCCACTGGCACCTCAACCACCGTGCACGCCCCAGCTCTGCCAGTGCACTTCAGCTCCCTCTATACAAGCCAACCTGCACCCCAACATGCCTGCACCCCACAGCTCCCTGGTGCAGCTCAACACCATGCAATTCCCAGCACTGGCAATGCACCCCAACCACCCTGTATCCTCACGTCCTGTCAGTTCACCCAAACCTCTGCTAACACCCCAGCTCCTCCAGTGTGTCCTCAACCTCTGCAACCCTAGTGTTGCCAGTGCACCTCAACCCCCTCCATGCTCCAGTTCTGCCACTGCACCCCAAGCACCTCATAGCCCATCTCCCTTCACACCAATACTATTCCTCTGTAATTCACTTGTCCTTTATTCTAGACTCTGGACATGATTCAGGTGAGAGGAGAGGGCAAGTAGTGGCAATGGGAGCTTTTGTGTACCTGGGAGGGGAAGAGCTCCCTCACAACCCAGGAAGAATACCACAAGTTACAACTTCAGAACTGCTTCGCAGATGTTTGCAAGAACTCCCTTCTACTTTCTCACAGGATGCTGCCTCACTTTCCCTTAGCCACCATCAAAGCATTGCTGGCTCCCCCCCCCCCCCCCATCATTATCCCTTGTAATAAAAAGCCAACATCTCGCTGCTGGCAATCCTGCACAGAAAGGATGCAAACTGCAACATGAAGGGTCACACCCATCTCTCCTCACGCAGGAGAAAGTGAAAAACACTGATCTCATATCACAGTTGCAGCTCTGTCACGCACCTCGAAAGAATTCATAGATCTTGCAAATATACCTCTACCAGCCACGGCTAACTACTGTCTCCACCATACCATGCAGCTGTACCTGGTGTGCATGCAGATAGTAAATGCTTAGACTGTTTTCCTATCCCAGCTCGCTAGTGACAATACCTCCTGTAATAAAGGTCCTGGCTCTACTAATGGCATAACAGACACAATTCTGCACAGAAATGGTGCACGGCAGATCCTGAAAGTACCCATGCCGAGCTTCCCTTTCCTCACACACTTGGGAGGATGCAAAACATAGATCGACTCATATCGTAAGCAGAGTTCCATCACAGACCTCAAAGTAACCCATGTGTCTTTATATCACCCTGTAGTGCAGGCCCACCTAACACCACATACATGGACTGCACCTAGACTCTATTTAAATAATTCCAGCTGGCCCCTGCCAGCTCCTGGGAAACTGAAGGACAGAGTGTAGCAACCAGTTTGCTGATTTTCTTTTGTCCTTCAATAATGTTCAGTGGAGTTTTGTGGGTGAGAGTGAACGGGCTGCAAAAGGCAATGAAGGGTTTATACATTTTTGTGGGGTTGGCACATAAAAGGCATGTGTGGGAACATAGTGTATTGGTGCATTGCTTGAAGACAGCAAAGTTAAGGTTGCATGGGCAACCTTAACTCTGCATTTCCTGGTTTTCAGACATTTGATTTTTGCTCAACTCAGCATTCTTCAAGGGGACAACATAGAGCAGGCAACTGTTACTATGTGTTAATGTAAATGTTTGTCACTGAATACAAGTAGAAAAACAATAAGAAAGCAAAGAGGGAAGCCCCAAATGGGGCAGAGGATATTTCAGAGTGCCTGCAATCTCATGACTGCCGCACCAAGTGTTATGCTCTAGCTCAGCTCAAATCATCCTGCTCAGGTACTACAATGACCATTTCCACGTTTACGCTGGGCAGCCGAATACCATGATGGTTTGGGAGAACTCCACAAATTCTATGCACAGGTTCTTGAAATCTGCCTGTTGGCATTTGCTCTCACTTGGCAACTTCTCCATCCAAGTGTCTTTGCCAATGACATAGAAGATGCTGGAAAGGAGAAGGAGAAGATTTGTGCCTTTGATTTCGGGCTTCACTCCATACTCGCTGATCTGCAATCTGTTTGCTGAGTTCTCTAAGGAGGGGCAGGTCTGGAGCCCAAAGCCTGCACCTGACTTGTACGGAATCAGAACTGGTTCCATCCAGGGTCATCTCTAATTCGACACCCAGCAAGTAGTGATCCACATTCTACCGGGTCAGTTAGGATGGACCATTGCTGAGAGATCCTGACCTGCCCCTATTCTTCTCTTGCTCCCTGACTGCTTAGTTCCAATGAGACACCAAAAGAAAATCTGGTTTCTACAGGATCAGCCAAGGCTGCCCCAGTGAGCTGGTGGCACCTTCCCATTCTAAGCTCCTTTATATATTTACCCCCAAAAAACAGATTTTTCCACCTGCTCCAATAAAGTTATTTATCCAAATTCAGGCCAGTGCAAGTCAGAAACAGCTCTGGAGCAATCGCCCTTGAAGCGACCTGAAAACAGTGAGCTTTAACGATCGTTTGTGCTAATGAAAAGATTCGCAAACCCCAACTTCCTGCCACCGCGTCCTCCCCTCAACATGCTGAAATTCAAGGCCCATGTGAAGGGATTACTCACTTGGCTCCAGAGGCCCATAAATCACTTTTGAGGCCCCAGATTAAATAGTCGTTGTTAAGCTCTTGTTTCAGAACCTGCCTGCAGTTTGCATGGCTGATGAACACACGTGTTTTTCCTTCTGGATTTTCATCAGTTCCTGGGGAAAAAAGAAAGAAGCTGCACATCAGAGAAGTGAGCTGGAGGGAGGTGGGGTGTTGGGGGTATACACCAAGTGCAGGGGAGAGAGATGAGAGGAATAGGAAAAAGAAGAATCTCAGATGTTTTTCTGCAGCTGCAGTACAGAGACATGGGGCCACATTTAGCCCTAGAAGACTAAACAAGTGATCCTCTCGTTGAAGACTCTAGCTCCAGCTCTCAGTGCTGTGCTGCATGGGGGCAGTTTCCTTCGGATTTGTTATGTTATGGAGAGCAGTAATGCCCTGACGCAAGAGACTGGATGATCTTTATCTTATCCCCTGGAGCCTTAAGCTAACAGCTCACACCATTTAAAGAGAATGCTCATAATTTTGGGAACAGGTTGATTTTTTTCCACCCAAAGGCAGCACTCTTACCTGCTTTAATGGCTTCCAAAATTTCCATTGTGTACTTGTCATAACTGCTTGATTCTTCAGTTTTAATGAGCCTGGCTTTATACACTAAATGAAAACAAATTACATCACTTACGTGTGCAGCACTTGTCTGCAGAGAATTCGGTGTGGGGCCAGCTGGCTGAGAGGCAAAAGGATTGACAGCAACGGAAGGTAAAAGGCATTGATTCCATTGCTTACATGTGTCAAGAGAAGTACCAGCCCTTCTCCCTTCTCCTGTGAGCCCAACACTGCTCATCAGGGTAAGCCACTGGCATGGACTGGGGTGCAGGAGGAGGCTGCCTGCCACATACTGTCCATGCGCAGAATGACTTGTACGTGGTACATCACCCCCATATTGGGGCACATCATGAAAGTCATTCTGCAGATGGACATAAAACATGAGGGGGAACACTGGCCCAGGGGCACTTGTGAGAGGTAAGGGTACCCCTGTTACCGTGGCCTACAAAGACTATTGGGTTTTGCATGCAATGCTCGTTTTGAGGCTCACAGCCTTCCACTCCACTCAAAGCCAATTCCTGGATAACTCTTCATGGGCCAAAACCAGAAAGGATCTACCCGACTCCCTCGGAATTTTTCTGTGTGGGAAGCTGAGTTGGAATCCCAAGTCACAGAATCATAGGTCTACACTCTTTTGGTTCTGGGCTAGATCCCAACACTGGGAGAGACCTATCTTCCAGATCTTCTCCAGGGGCATGTGAGATCTGATGGGAACAGCTCATCAAAAGATATTTACACCATTCCTCTAACTGGGGCTCAAAATCTCATGAACCCTAATTACACTGATAGGAACGAGCTCTAATGACACTGATAAGAATGCCATAAATTAAGAGTTTTCATGGGGATCTAAATCTGCCCTGTGCATCTGCTCTCCTTCTGTAAAATACTCAACAGGCCTAAATCACAGATTTACCGTAATCCACTTCAGGTTTACAGGCCTCCTGTAACCGCATCTCCTGAGTGACTGAGCCATTCAGCTGGCCCTGCTTGGAGCAGTTTTCTGTGGGGGAGGAAGACATTCCTGAGTTGAGGTGCTGGCCACTATGTAGCCCCAAGGACATATGAAGCACTAACAGCAGCGCAGCAAGGTCGCTGTACACGCGCACCATTGCCAGGACTTTCCATCCTCTTTTAGAAGGGCTCTATCTGGGAGTAAGAAGAGAGCGCCCTGGGTTGGGCCTCTCAATAACTGGCCTTTGCTGAACTAACCTGCCAGCGAGGGGGTGGAAACTTTTATAACGTGGGAACCTTGGAATTCGACTGATAGGTAGGGTTGGTCCCCACTGGGAATCAATGGGGTGATCTTTGGTAAAATCCTAGCCCAGACTGTGACTGTATGATGGTGGTTTACCAGCAAGTTTCAAATAAGGGCTTGTGTACACAAGGAATCCAAGGAGTTGGTGTGAAAGAGCAATGGAGCATATTTAAACCACAAGTTATTTGCACTAGTTCCCTATGCGGAAACTTGTTTCCCACGAATAAACCACACAGATGTTCTTATAAGAGCACCCACAGCAGGAGTCAGTGTGAAATAGCTACTGCACTTTTAGGGCTCATCTCCACTAACCTGGAGATCAATGCCCCTGAAACCGATCTCCCGGGGTTCAATTTAGTGGGTCTAGTAAGGACCTGCAAAATCAACCACTGACAGTGCCCCGTCAACCTTGGTACTCCACCCAGTTGCAAAGAATAAGGGAAGTCGAAGGGACTTTCTCTTGCTGACCTCCCATAGTGGGAATGCTGCAGAAATTTGACCCAAGGTACATCGACTCCAGCTACACTATTCTTAGATGGAGTTGCATATTTTAGGTTGATCTCCCCTAGTTAGACCCGATCTAAATTCCTGATAGCTCTTTTGCACTAACTTCCCTAGGAATTACTCATGTAGACAAGCTTTGGTTGGAAACCTGCAGGCAAGCAACCATCACGTCATAACAAATTGTCAACCCCACTGATCAAAAAATGCTCCTACATTTCCATTGATGAATCATAATTACTAGAGAGCATCTTCACCAGAACGGCTGGGCCCAGGCCAGGTTCCTGTGTCTCTGCCCATATTGCTGTGGTGTGAGGAGATGAGAGAGCTCTTTACCTTCACTGCATTGATGAACGTTCTCGTGGGAGAAGCTTCTGAGGAGGCTGCTCTGTTTAGGCAGCTGGTAGAACTTTGTGCAGCGGGCATCTGCAGAAAGAGCAGAGCTGCAGATCATTCCCCGACATGCAGACTGACAAGCAGTTGGTGAATTACTCAGGTAAAAGTCCCTGAGATCAATGAGGGTTTTGCTCAAATAAAGAGCAAGAAAAGACTTGAAGGTCTGGCCCTAATGCAGTGAGAGAGATTTCTATCTTCTCTGTACAGGAGACAGAGGGGATGGCCCACCCTAGCACACAGACCAAGGCCCTATTTAATCCACAGATGATACTTTGGCTTTTTCATTTTCTGGATTTTGCTGGGATACTTGCTGCCACTGTAAAACAGCAGAGAGTTGTGTGAGGCAGGAAGGGAAAGTGGTTGGGGGAAGAAAGAAATAGTGAGGGTGACCTACTTGTCAAAAATATTAAAGCACCTGTCAGAAATGGGACATTTTGAGGGAGACTCTCGCTATCATGTTACTTGACTTCTGACAACAAACTCCCCTTGGGGGTCATAAGTTTGGTAGGAAAATTATTGCCAGGGGATGAGTTTAAGGATTCCCTCATTATTTTATTTGCCTTTTCATAGGATTATTAGTACTAGGCAGCAAATGTGAGCATATCTCCTAGTGTGGACTAGCACTAGAAGAGGGGACTGGGAGTCAGGACTTCGGGATGCTATTCCCAGCCATGCCAGTAGGTGCTTAGCCTCTCTGTGCCTCAGTTGACTCATCTGTAAAATGGGGATAATAATGTTCACCAGGGGGTATAAAGCCATTAGATGAAAGAATCATATAAAATGTAATAAACAAATAATATCCCAATTCTGCTTTGAGTTAAACCAATATAGATCTCAAGTCACTTCACATAAGTTAATGGATAGAATCCAGGTTTACACCACTGTAAGAAAGATCAGAATTTGGCCCACTGTGCCATAAAAGGAGCAGTCATCTATGTTACCTATAGCGTAATACTCATAGACTGTGACAGGTAGAGGCTTAACCAGACCAACTTCAAAAAATTGGTGAGCTTTAAATCTCAAGCAACATGACTCCACATGAGAAACCTGGATGGGAAGAAAGGGGGAAAAGGACAATTTAGACAGAAGGAAAGTGGTAAGAAGAGAGAATGAATGTGAGAGGGAGGTGGCAATGGCAGCCATAGAGAAAAGCTAGTGGTAAAAAGAGTCGCCGCTCAGGATGAAACTCCACTGTGATGTATGGGGCTGTGATTTTATGTTGAAATCTATGGGAGTGACATCTTCTCCTGGTAGAGTTAAATCTGGGCTAAAGCATCCAAAATCTGCCACTGGATACACCCAGGAAATACCATTGTTAACAGCTGAGAAGCCTTCAACGAGCAGCATTTGACTCAGCGAGAGCTTGTAGCAGTACAGGCCGTCCTCGCTGTAAGTCCAAGATAAGTTCCAAAAAAACTTGGATATATAGTGAAACCACTTAAAGTGGGATTTTTTTTCCCTGCGGCTGACTTCCATTTGTGCAAATTGGGGTTTTCTGTGTGCGTGACTTACGAGTGGGGAATGGGAGGGCTTATAATGCATCAGTTCCAACAAGTGTCAATGACTTTAGTGCAGAACGGATGTATACCAGGGCGAAGTATAGCGGGGACGCCCTGAACTTCATGAAATTAACAAAGAATCAGAGAAATCCCTTTACCGTGTCCAGGTAGATAATGAGGTTGACTTGGTCCAACAGGGTTGTGTCAATTTCATACCAGGAAATGTATCTGTCGACCCCTTGGGAAAGCTAAACAAAAGAAGACAATAAAAAAGAAAATGGAAAAAAGATACCTGCATGTGATCATGTTGCCCAGCACCAGACCTTCACAGGGGCTAAGAGCCTTTTATTTATTCACGACTGATGGAATTACTGTTTTCGCATAAGTAATAGTGATTAGCATTGATGGTTCAAGTTAAATACTCCTTATTAATCTTGGCATCAATTCATTACAACGATGATACTGTGGTTGGATTTTCAGAACAGCCTAAGAGGATTAGGCACTCAGGGCCATATTTTCAAGCATATTTGAGTGCCTCAAACTGCAGATAGGTGCCTAGTGCATTTTAAAAAGCAGATTAGGAGCAGACGGGGCTGTTTTGTGCAAAAAAACCCTTTTGCGCAAGAACCCTTATTCCTCAACATATGGGGAATAAGGGTTCTTGCACAAAATAATGAGGAATAAGGGTTCTTGTGCAAAAGGGTTTTTTTGCACAAAACAGCCCCACCTACAGTGCGGTTTTTTGCACAAAAACCTCTTCTGCAAAAAGGATTGGAAGAGAATATGCAAATGAGAGTGCGACATATGCTAATGAGCGCTCCATTTGCATTTCCTCTTCCACAAGAGGGAAACAGTGTAGACGTAGCGTCATTGTGAAATATATCTGGGCTTTAGAGGTGTAGCTGAGTTAGTCTGTAACAGGAAAAACTTATAAAACAACAAATAGTCTGGTTGCGCTTTAAAGACTAACAAAACATATAGGCTGTGTCTAGACTGGCCAGTTTTTCTGGAAAATCAGCCGCTTTTCTGGAAAAACTTGCCAGCTGTCTACACTGGCCGTTTGAATTTCCACAAAAGCACTGACTTCCTACTGTAAGAAATCAGTGCTTCTTGCGGAAATACTATTCTGCTCCCGTTCAGGCAAAAGTCCCTTTTGCGCAAAGCTTTTGTGCAAAGGGCCAGTGTAGACAGCTCAGATTTGTTTTCCAAAAAGCCCCGATCGCGAAAATGGCGATCGGGGCTTTTTTATGAAAGCGCTGTTTAGATTGGCACGAACGCTTTTCCGCAAAAAGTGCTTTTATGCGGAAAAGCGTCTGCGCAATCAAGACGCTCTGTTCAGAAAATGCTTTTAACGGAAAACTTTTCCGTTAAAAGCATTTCCGGAAAATCATGCCAATCTAGACGCAGCCAAAGATGGTATCATGAGCTTTCGTGGACACTTTTTCAGATGACCGGAGCTTGCTTGTTTAGTTACACACAGGAAACACCCTTAACAGAAGATCATTAAGGTTGCAAAGCCAAGCACTCAAAAGTCAGGAAACACCAGTGTTCAGTTAGGCAGTCTGTGCGGTCTTACTTCAGCCCCCTTGAGCATATACATTACGATCCATTCTTTAATTTGTTCACATTGTACTTTTCTCACAAGATCCCCTACCTTGTTTAGTGCCTAGGCTAGACCTGCTTTGGGCATGACTCAGAGTTGTATAGAAAAAGAGGCTGTTACCTATAGGGCCACTGCTTCATCTGTCACGTAAGCCATCTCTGGAACACACAGGCCATGTCTGCCACATTTCCCTATTGCTGTTCCTATTCCAAAGAATGGGGGAACCAGAGCAGTTCAAATAAAAACCACTGCCAGAACGCCTTACCATGGGGAAAACAATGTATGTTCTCCTAGCCTCATTCTCAGAAATGGCTGAATATTTTTTGCTGAATTGTTTTTAAATAAAATTGAGGCCGAGACCCAGCAAATAAATAATCAGTGCCATTGTTTAAAGTTTGGCTCAATTACAAGCAATTGAAAACAAGGTCTTATAATGAGAAGTGTCCAGAGAGCTTAAAGATAGGTCACTACCAACCCCACCTATAATAAAACCTCAGTCTGTTCTGGGTAAGGGATCCCCTGCAGCAATCCATCCTGGGCCTCATTTTCACTGCAGCTTTCATTTCACCTTTCATTTTACAGCCATACTTTTCCAGGTGCAAATACCATTTGTGGGCACACACCAATTGTTGTGTTAGGCTCCATGGCCCATTTATATACCTTGACCTCTCTGCTGAAACTGTCGCCAGCACACCTGTTGTGAGGATGGGTACCGTGATGAGGATGTTTGTTCACTGAAACCCACCAGACTTAATGCACACAGTTCACTGGAAAGGTGACTGATAAACACAACTTCCAATTATTGGACAAAAGGTATTAGTTTCCTAAAGCTGAAAGGCCTTCCCCTTTACCAATCCTTTGAGGCACCTAATTTTCCTACAACTCTAACCTCATGTGTATGGAACGGGCCTTTCCCCTAATCTCAAGGGTCACTAGTTCTGCTGTTTCCCCTGACTGAAGTCTTTGGTTCTGTTTTGCTTGGGCCTTACTGATCATGTGCTGTGTTTTACTTTCTACTCAAATGCTCAGTGATGGTTCTAAGGAACCTCTGGGTCATTTATTACATCTCCAGTTCCTGAATGATAACGTACTTCTGTAAGATCCTCTGTGTCTGGAAAGAAACCCTTGAGCATGGAGACATGAAGAACAGATATAGTGGCATTAACTGCACCAAGGAACCTAGCAGGGAAGAGAGAGATAGTTGTTTAAGTTTTGGACCAGAATTAATTGCTTAGAAGTTGGTTTTCCTACTTAGAAGTTGGTTTCCTACGGAACCCGGGGTGCACAAATGGCTCGGGCCGGCCCTGGTGACAGTTTCACTTCCACCCCCTTGCTTTATGAAATTGACTTATGGATAAAAATATGCATAACTTGAAGATGCTTTGGACCAAATACCTCATGTAACTTATCAATTGTAATGTCACAAACTGCTGGATCATCTGTTGTTTTGGTGTATGCATCATTCTTGTATGTAAAGTTAGACATATGGAGTATAGAATGTTTTATGGTTTTAAATGTGCAAATGAAAGCCATCAAAGGTGTTTCCCTCAATGTCGGGGTGATCACCTGTAAACAGCCTCTTTTGTCCTTTAAGTCTAAGCAGTGATTGGTCTTAAGATGACATGTGACCACACATCTCTGTGCCTGCTGGGGTTGGACCTGACCCCTGCTGTTCCTTTGCCCCTCCTGTACGTACCACACTTTGGACAGTCTCACTGAAACTGGGCAATAACTCAGGGTCACAGCTGGCTCCCCTACCCTTCCCCCTTGTTGCAAATTGTCAGTTCAACAGGAGGAGAATCAGGGTGCATCTATACTGCAGTGTTTTTCTGGAAAAACGGCCATTTCTCTGGAAAAACAATACTTGCGTCCACACTACTACTGAGTTCTTTTGACAGAAAGTCAAAAGAACAGAGGTTTTTTTCTGACGGCAGTAAACCTCATTCTACGAGGAAGAAGCCTTTTTCGGAAAAAGGCGTGTGTGGATGCAGAAGAGGGAATTCTTTCGAAAGAATAGGCCTCTAGGAAATAACACAGGTGCCCTGGTGGCCACTCCGCCCAGACTAATCACAACTTAAATGCAAAATAGCATCCAATCAATGTGGATGCTATCTTTCAAAAAAGCACATCACTTTTTTGTTGTGCTTTTGCTGTGTGGACACGCTCTTTCGAAAGAAGCTTTTCCAGAAGATCTCTTCTGGAAAAAACTTTCTGTCTAGATGTAGCCTCTGAGAGACAATCTCCTGCCCCCTCCACAACCTCTGTGGCAGTTCCCTCCTTCTCTGGAATTTCAGCATAAGATTCCTTCTCCCTGCTAACAGTCCCTGGGATGGACTCAGCCACATCAGGGATTGTTACCAGGGAGAAGGAAATTCCAGAGGAGGAGGGAAATGCCACAGGGGTTGTGTTCCTAACTTGAGACATCTTGGGCCAGATTTTCAGAGGTGCTAAGTCAAAGAGAGATGCATGTTCTCAGAGATGCTGAGCACCAGGCCTAAGGTATCTTCAGTTTGGCATTGAAAATCAGAAGCACCCTCAGTTGAAGGCTGCTTTTGACAATATAGTCCCTAGTTTTTAGTTTCAGAATGGAGCCACAGGGAACTGACAGACACTCGCTCTCTCCTGGGGCAACACTGCATGGTCAGTATCGGGAGATGTTCTCACCTTGTGCAGATTTCAAAGCTGACAGAGCGCAGAGTTCCATCTGCCTTCTTAGCTAGAAGTATTTTAGAAAAGAATACATTTTTTGCATTTAAGTGTCACTTAACATACATCGATATTGTCTTCTAAACTTGGCAACATGGTTCAATAATCAAACATATCCTAGCATGAAAAAAATCCTTCAGAGGCCTGTGTGTAGGGCCCTATCAAATTCATGGCCCATTTCAGTTAATTTCACAGTCATGGGACTTTAAAAATAATTCCTTTCATTATTTCAGCTATTTAAATCTGAAATTCATGGTATTATAACTGTAGGGATCCTGACCATTGTTCCCTCACGTAGCTATTCTCCTCTTCTTATCCACATCCACCCTGATTGAATTAGTTCAGATGTGACACTCCCACCTCTAAAAAACCCAAGGAGGTGTGCTGTGACAACTCAGAGGCCAACAGCTTTACTCCAGAATGCGCTTACATGAGTAAAACCCACTTCATCTGATGAACTGGAGTCTGCATCCCTATTATCTGTCTCCTTTGTCTTTCACTTCATGCATCTGACAAGTGAGTTGCAGCTGATGACAGCTCATGATACATGTTAATCTCTAAGGTGCCACAGGACTGCTCGTGGTTTCTATGGTTAATTGCATTTCTAGTCCCAAATTAGATCACAATGGTTTTAAGTGCTATTTTTTCCTAATGACTCACTATATGGCCCAGCTAAGGTGACTTTATTTTTTGCTTTAATTAAAAAAAGGCATGATTTGTTAGGGGAATGAACAGTGTGTGCTTGGGGGTATGTCGGTGGGAGAAGGTGATGTGTGTAGGCAGTGTTCCCTGAAAGATGTGCACTTGTGCAGCCACTCAGGAAGGATTCTAATGCCACCCAGCTGATTAGCAGAGCACCCGCAGTTACGTTTGTGTTTCTCCTAGTGGTGCACATCCTTACGTGCCTCAGTGCACATAAAAATGTATTCTGCACATGGGTGGAAAAGATTAGAGTGAACATTTTGTGTAGGTACCTAACATTTACTCTCTTCAAGGCTTTCTATTTTGGAGTTTTGCACTATTGTCACTTAGCCATTTAGCAGGTTTTCACTAAGAGGCTTTTATGTTTGAATTTGTCTGTTTTACTTAAACTGAAATAAGCATGAGAAGTGAAGGACATACATAAGTCACTGCAGGATTGGAGCCTAAGCTTGTAAATGCTGCTGATCAGGACATCTGGGACTGACATTCAGAGGTTTAAATCTGAAGTAACTCTGTGGAAGATAAGGGATTTACACTGGGGTAACTGAGAGCAGAATGTCTCAACGGCTCACACTCCCCACCTTAAAAGTGAACTACTCCCAAACATTAGAGCTCAGTATTTCTGAGAAAATCTGTGCCTGTATCTTTATTTGTTAATTGAATCACCATATAGGTGTGTGAACAATAGCCAGTGCATTAAACAATGCATATTTACTGTCTGCTAATTTTCAAGGCCACCCTTCTATTTTGCTCCTGATCTGGGAATGTGAATACAGTTTGGACCTCTCTGGTGTGGTACCTTCAGGACATGAGCAGTCCCGAACCAGGGCACTTGCCAGACCACGGAGGTCAATGACAGCCCCTCTGCTGCCAGCTTCTGGCCACCGAGCTCCACCTCCAGTCTCCGCTCCTGAACCCCAATCCCAACTGCTGGGCTCTTCTTGTGACCCCTGCCAATGAGCTCCGACCCCAGTCGCTGTCCCCCTGGCCTTGGGGCTCTGCTCCCAGCCACCAGACCCACTCTCTGGTCCAGCATTATCCATGGTTCTGCAGTGCTAATTTTTCCCCATGAGTATTGCAACCCCACGGGGTCCCCACTGATGCTGGGCCATAGAAATTGCCAGACTGCAGAGATGCAGACTAGAGAGGTTCATCCTGTATTTGAAATTTCACAAAAGTTTGGTGGTATCTGCTTGCACTTTCTTCTCCCAGACTCTCTACCACACTTTCTCGTATCAAGTGGGGAGTGTGATTTACTGTACCATCAGGCCACATTCTGCTCTATTACACCGATATAAATCCACTGCACTCTATAGAGTTACTTCAGATTAAACTAGTGTAACTGATCAGAATTTAGCTTGGCATTCAGAGATGAACAGTTACAGCAAACTTAAACTAGCCATTCAAGGCAGATGCGACAGAAGAGTGACTTACCACCTTGAGCTTCCTGGACAGACACGCTCAAGTCAAATGTCTTACACTGGGATTCATCCTCCCGTATCCTTGCATTATAATCAGTCACCACAGTTAATGTCACTTGTCCGTAGCCTTCTGCTGTGATGGTGAAGTTATCATTGAATTTGGTCTGTAAAGAACATGCACTTAGATGTGATGGATTCCTTACATGGATTTCATCATTTTAAATAAGACAAATACAGTTAGGAGTTAATGCCTGTGAAAGATGCCAGACTCCCAGCATGGACATTTTTTATTTCCTCTGTATCCAGAACATCTAGGGTATGTCTAGACTACACCTCTCTGTCGACAGAGGGATGCAAATCAAGCATGTTGAAATTGCTAATGAAGCAGGGATTTAAATATCCCGTGCTTCATTAGCATAAACATGACTGTCGCTTTTTTTCGAAATGGAGTTTTTTCGAAAAAAAGGCGGTCTACACGCAGATCTGTTGAAAATAAATCTTTTTTCGAAAAAGCCTGTATTCCTAAAAAATGAGGTTTACAGGATCTTTTGAAAAAGGGTTTATTTTCGACAGATCCACTTCTAGATTGCTGGTTTTTTTGGAAAAAACTCCGTTTCGAAAAAAAGAGGTGGCCATGTTTATGCTAATGAAGTGTGGGATATTTAAATCCCTGCTTCATTAGCAATTTCAACGTGCTTGATTTGCATCCCTCAGTTGACTGTGGGATGCAGTCTAGATGTAGCCCTACAGTGCAAGCTTCCACCCAGACATTACCTCCTTAATGTGCTTCAACTTTGTTCCAAACCAGTCATTTCTATGGCATTTTACAAACAACTTTGTAAGTGCTGAATGTATTAATATTAAGGCTCAATGGATGTGTGACAAAGTTCCTCCTTAACCTTGGTGGCTCCCTTGCTTTCAGGTGGATTACCTGCCTCAGAGGCTCACCAGCAGCCCTCAATTTAGATACCAGTTGGCTGTTTGTCGAGCTACTCTTATCATTGGCCAGCATGGGGAAAAGAGGGGAAACCAAACTTAATAGTCTTTGTGGCCCCTCCCAGTGGTGCAAGGTAGGACAAACCCTTGTACCAAAGTCAGTCTCTTTCTATTATTGAAACGAGGAGCTGGGAGGAGGGGGGCAGGGGAGCTGGGCCTGCTCTTTACTTCAAGTTCCAGCCCAGAGACTCTGAAACAGCAGCTGTCTATTGTGTTTTTGTAACATCTGCATGACAGCTACGAATCCCTGGGCCACTTCCCCACGGTCTTCTCCAGCACCTTCCTTACCAGAGGTTCTTCCTCCTGGTACCCGCTTGCACTTTCTTCTCCCAGCCTCTCCACCACACTCTCATAAACGCCTTCCTCACACACTGAGAAAACAGCAGGGGAGGCTTTTTAAACCCATCTCAACTAGTTCTTAATTGGTCCCCAGGTGTTCTGATTAATATGACTCCCATGAGCCTGGAAGCCTCCTAATTGGCCTGCTGTAACTAGTCATCATGACTAACCCAAAGTACTTAGGGAAACCTCAAGAGAGCAGAGTCAAGATGAGGGAATGGTGCCGAGAGCCGGATCTGGTCTAGAGATATGGTCTGAAACTGTCCCAAGTTGAAGTTTGAGTTCAAACTCCTGTGAATTTTTCAATGAGATTTCAGCCCTAATGGCAGAGAACTCTCAAAAGATCATCTGATCAGGCGAGATTTGTGCCACCTTTAATGAGTTTCTGGGATTTCTGATCAAAAGCACAGAAATCGCACCCTTCACCCAATGACATCTCTCAGGGCCAGTCACAGAATCATAGAACCATAGAGCTGGAAGAGACCTTAAAAGGCCATCAAGTCCAGCCCCCTGCCCAAGGCAGGACCAATCCCAATTGAATCAACCCAGCCAGGGCTTTGTCAAGCTGAGACTTAAACACCTCTAGGGATGGAGACTCCACTACTTCCTTAGGTAACGCATTCCAGTGCATCACTACCCTCCTAGTGAAATAGTTTTTCCTAATATCCAACCTGGACCTCTCCCACCGCAACTTGAGACCATTGTTCCTTGTTCCGCCATCCATCACAACTGTGAACAGCCTCTCTCCAGCCTCTTTGGATCCTCCCTTCAGGAAGCTGAAGGCTGCTATCAAATCCCCCTTCACTCTTCTCTTCTGAAGACTAAATTAGACCCAATTCCCGTAGCCTCTCCTCATAGGTCATATGCTCCAGCCCCCTAATCATTTTGGTTGACCTCCGCTGGACCCTCTCCAAGGCATCCACATCCCTCCTGTAATTGGGGGCCCCGAACTGGACACAATACTCCAGATCTGGCCTCACCAGAGCCGAGTAAAGAAGAATAATCATAATTCTGGATCGACTGGCAATGCTCCTCTTAATGCAACCTAATATGTCATTAGCCTTCTTGGCTACAAGGGCACACTGTTGACTTATGTCCACCTTCTCATCCACTTTAATCCCCAGGTCCCTTTCTACAGAACTACTACTTAGCTAGTTGGTCCCCAGCCTGTAATAATGATTCGGATTCTTCCGTCCCAAGTGCAGGACTCTACACTTGTCCTTGTTGAACCTCATCAGATTTCTCGTGGCCCAATCCTCCAATTTGTCTAAGTCACTCTGGACTCTATCCCTGCCCTCCAGCGTATCTACCTCTCCCCCTAGCTTAGTGTCATCCACAAACTTGCTGAGGGTGCAATCCATCTCCTCATCCAAGTCATTAATAAAGATGTTGAACAAAACAGGTCCCAGAACCAAACCTTGGGGCACTCCTCTAAAACCAATCGCCATCCTGACATCGAGCTGCTGATCACTACGCACTGGGACCTACCTTCCAGCCAGCTTTCTATCCATCTTACCGTCCATTTATCCAATCCACATTCCCTTAACTTGCTGGCAAGAATATTGTGGGAGACCGTATCAAAAGCCTTGCTAAAGTCAAGTTATATCACATCCACTGACTTCCCCATATCCACAGAGCCAGTTACCTCATCATAGAAGCTAATCAGATTGGTCAGGCACGACTTGCCCTTCGTGAATCCATGCTGACTATTCTTGATCACCTTCCCCTCTTCCAAGTGCTTTAAAATGGATTCCTTGATGATCCCCTCCATGATTTTTCCAGGGACTGAGGTAAGACTGACCGGCCTATAGTTCCCTGGATCGTCCTTCTTCGCTTTCTTAAAGATGGGCACTATATTTGCCTTTTTCTAATCACCCAGGATCTCTCCTGATCTCCATGACTTTTCAAAGATAAAGGCCAAAGGCTCCTCAATGATATTTGCCAACTCCCTCAGTACCCTCTTCTTGCTAACATGCCTGTAGAAATCTTTCTTGTTATCCTTCACATCCCTTGCGAGTCGCAATTCTAATTGCACTTTCGCCTTCCTGATAACTCCCCTGCATTCTCGAGCTATACATTTATACCCCTCCCTAGTCATCTGTCCAAGTTTCCACTTTTTGTAAGCTCCCTTTTTGTGCTTAAGTTTACCAAGGATTTCCCCGGTAAGCCAGTCCGGTCTCCTATCATATTTGCTTCTCTTGCTACGCATTGGGATGGTTTCTTTCTGTGCCTTCAATAAGGCTTCTTTAAAATACTGCCAGCTCTCCTGGGCTCCTTTCCCCTTCATGTTAGCATCCCAGGGGATTCTGCCCATCAGGACTCTGAGGGAGTCAACGTCTGCTTTTCTGAAGTCCAAGGTGTGTATTTTACTACTCACTTTTCTTCCGTTGGTCAGGATCCTGAAATCTACCATCTCATGATCATTGCTTCCCAGGTTGTCACCCACCTCTACTTCCCCTATTAGCTCCTCCCTGCTTGTGAGCAGCAGGTCAAGCTGCGCACAGCCTCTGGTCGGATCCTTCAGCACTTGTACCAAGAAGTTATCCCCAACATTCTCCAAAAACTTCCTAGATTGCCTCTGTACTGCCGTATTGGTCTCCCAGTAGCTGTCAGGGTGATTAAAGTCCCCCATGAGAACCAGGGCCTGCGATCTGGAAGCTTCTCTCAGTTGTCTGAAGAAAACCTCGTCTACCTCATCCACCTGATTGGGCGGCCTGTAGCAGACACCAACCACAACATCACTGCTGTTGCTTACACCTCTAAACTTGACCCATAGACTCTCAACAGGCTTTTCTCCCTCTATATACTGGAGTTCTGAGCAATCATAGTGCTCTCTTACATACAGTGCAACTCCTCCTCCTTTTCTCCCCTGCCTGTTCTTCCTGAACTGTTTATACTCTTCCATGACAGCGCTCCAGTCATGCGAGTCATCCCACCAAGTCTCTGTTATTGCAATCAAATTGTAGTTCTTAGACTGGGCCAGGGCCTCCAATTCTTCCTGTTTGTTACCCAAGCTTCTTGCATTGGTGTACAAACACCTTAGGTAACCAGTTGATCGCTCTACCCCCTGCATTTGAATCAGGTGTCCACCTTGGTTGCTTGTTCCTCTTTGCATTTCTTCCCGGTATCCCACTTCCCCACTCCTCTCAGGGTTTTGGTCACCGTCCCGCAACGAACCTAGTTTAAAGCCCTCCTCACTAGGTTTGCAAGCCTGCCCGCGAAGATGCTCCTTCCTCTCTTTGTTAGGTGTATCCCATCTCTTCCTAACAATCCTTGTGCCCGGAACAGAGTCCCATGGTCAAAGAAACCAAAGCCCTCTCTGCAACACCACCTGTGCAACCACTCATTTACTTCCTCAATTTGATAATCCCTACCCAGTCCTTTCCCTTCAACAGGGAGGATGGATGAGAACACCACCTGTGCTCCAAATTCTTTGATCCTTCTTCCCAGCTCTATGTAATCCGCAGTAACCCACTCAAGGTCATTCTTGGCTGTATCGTTAGTTCCCACATGGAGAACCAGGAAGTTTGAGAACTGTTCTCCATATTGGACCACCTCAGTACCGGGAATAGGAAAAGGCCCCTTCTAGTTTTGGCTACAGGACCCAAACTGCACAGCCAAGTTCAGATTTGAGTTTCTAATTGGGTCTTCCTTCTCTACAACAGAATCACTCAGAGATGTACGGTACCTCAACTTTTCTGGTCAAATGGGCATTTGTATAAGCAATTCTGTATTTGAGCTTTTTAGAATGGCCAGGTAGGAGAAAAGACACATCCAACATTAGATCTTCATGGAGAGGCACATCTATGTGATACTGCATAAGAGCTTGGAACATCACCATGGTGGCCTATAAAACCAGAAGGATGATAAAAAGGTTACATGAAATGAACATTGGAAGGCTTCAAAACCAAAAACTATTCTGAATTTCCTCCACTGCTCAGGCTTGGTTTGGAGAGCTACAGTATTCTTGTTAGGTGTTTAAAATAAACTCATAGTTTACCTAAATGTTCAGTTTTTCAATCTTGACTTTAGTTTAAGAAAAAAATGTGGAGTATATATCCGAAACCACTGGAGGATTGTTCCAACCATGTATGCTCCATACCCTACTATACAGTCCAATTTTAAATTGCTCAAGTTATGCGGAGTCCCCCAACCCATTCCTTTGCAGATCTTTGCGCAAATCTTATATATGCAACTTGGAGGAGGAATTTACACACAGAGGAAGCTTCTACTCACTATGGAGTCATAACTCTCTACATAGTATGCCTGCTGTTTCAGCCATCTGACTACGGGCCCAACCAAATCAAACCTCTTCAAACGTAGCAAGGCTAGTAGAGCGTATGAGGTGCTCTCAGTGTTGAAGTTGGAGTTGTCTTGTTCCTCCCAACGATTTCCATCTAACACCAGCAAAGAAATAGAACTAGAGAAATCATCCCCAAACACACAGAATGGTTTATGCTGAGCAGTTCTGAATGAAAAATGACACCTTCTGAGCCACCCCCACAAACCCTGCCAGCAACAAGAAATGGTGTGACAGGGAGGGCATACCCTGCACAAGGTCAGGAGGCTTAATGCTCTGTGGAGGGAGAAAGTCCCACCCTGCCTCCCAGCCACACTGGGCATGCTCCAAGTGAAGAAGGACCTGCTGGGAGAGCTCCAGGGGTGCCCTAGCCTGAGGACTGGGTGACAGGAACCAGAGGTCTCAGAGACTATGTGGAGCATCCCCACACCAACTTGTTGGTAGGGAGTGACCCAAGGAGGGTGCGCGGGTGGGATCTCCCACCAAAGTGACCTCAGTGTATTGCGGTTGAATTCCCTGCTGAGCAAGTGGTAGAGCACTCTGCCACTGACAGGACTCTGGGTCAGGGCCTGGTGAAGTAGGGTGGATCTGGGCCCCCACCGTGGCTACTGCCCCAAACTACTGACTCTTGCCATTAGGCTGTGCTACCCTGAACCGAGGGCTATTGCTACTGACTCTAGCCAGTGGGCTGTGTTGCCTCGAGATGACGCATGCTTGTGATGTGACAAATGGTAACAAATCCATACCTATATATATATATATTCCGAGACAAAAAAATTGCATTAAGGTTGAGGGTGTACATCATTAAGGATTTAAAAAATTACAAATTACTGCATCAGTCACTCAGGAAATTTAGAACTAACAGCAATCCAAACATGAATATACACACAACTAAAGTACCCAAACAATCTGAAATCTGCCCTGCAGTATGATTATGATTAAGACAATATAGTGCTTGTGGTTCCCATTTAGATTAAACTGATATTTAAAGAAAACGTTTCCCCTTATAGCATCACTACAGGGCAGAGAGAGTAGTTTTGTGTGTGCTCGAACAATGAATTTCCATATCAGTACATGTGGATTTGGATATATTTACAAATTTTCTGTAAAGTATTGTACTGACATGTACTCTCAACCTTTAACTCCATCTTAATGTAGTTATCATTTGGGAATAGCTTCATTTATCCTTGGAAGTATTTAAGGGTACGTCCGCAGTGTGGGACAAAGTCAAGTTAAGCTACGCAACTTTGGCTACGTCAAAAGCTGAAATCGAAATAGCTTAATCTGACTTTTCTTGTTGTCTACACAGCAGGAAGTCGAAGGAAGAACACTCTTCCTTCGACTTCCCTTACTCCTTGTAAAATGAGGGTTACAGAAGTTGGAGTAAGAAGCCCGTTATTTCAAAATTATTTCAAAATAACAGCTTGCTGTGTAGACTCGCACTTTGTTATTTTGAAATAACATGAATTATTTTGAAACAAGTGTGCAGTGTAGACATAGCCTAAGGTAGTAACAAGGGATGTAAAATCCTATTTAATTAGTAAAGTGGCTAAATGTAATGTTTAACTGGTTAACCAATTAAATGCAGGGGGTGGGTAGGGAGGCTGTGGCTGGGCTGGAGTGCCCCTGTCCACAGTGCACCCAGGTCCACCATGGCTGGGGGCTATCCCAGCCGGACTAAAGTGCCCCCCACTCATGGTGGGCCCCACAGGGCTGGAACAGCTTCCCGACCCAGCTCCAGCCCTCACTGGTTAACCATTAACATCCCTAGAACACTGACTTCAATGAGACTACTTAGCAAAGTTAGCAGTATTCTTGGCACTAAGCATTTGAAGGACTGGGCCATTACACTGCGTCCTTCACTTGTATCAGTCTCACTGCCCCCCTGTAGCATTTTTGTTGCTCGCTTTCGAATTCCATCCCAACATGGCCACTTCTCTCTCTTACTGAATTAGCCACAAGACTGTACCTTTTGAAGCTGCCATAAGCTCCTTTGCATCAGGCAGTTTGCCCATTAGTGCTAATGCATAGGATGTTATAGCCACGGTGTAGGGCCTTGTCAGAGAGCAGTACCTTCTGGACAAGTATTCTCCAGCTACGAGGATACTCTTGTGAAAACTCTGAGAAGTTAAAAAAAGAAAAAGGTAGAAATCAAGGTGTGGCTGGATTAGGCTGAGATTCTATTGATTCATTTCACCAGTCACATAACAATGTTAAGAAGTCTCAGAGGGGGAGCTGTGTTAGTTTGTAATGTGAAAAACATCACCATGTTAGTTTAGTTTGTCTTAGTTTGATCATGTAAATTCTGCTCCATTGAGATGTACGAGTGTAACACGGCAGGCCTCACCATCACGGTTGCCTCCTACTGATCACTTAGAGAATCAGCTCTTTGGTGCTGGAGCACCCCCTTCTGGCTGGTGTCATGCCTGCTGTTACCTATTCTTCTCCATCTCTGTGTTAGGACCCA
Organism: Rafetus swinhoei; assembly: GCA_019425775.1. Classification (NCBI taxonomy): domain Eukaryota; kingdom Metazoa; phylum Chordata; order Testudines; family Trionychidae; genus Rafetus; species Rafetus swinhoei. The sequence goes on along the minus strand of JAFJHL010000256.1, from coordinate 10,970,647 downwards.
CGTCCCTCCCAGACCGTGGTGCCCTCCTACCTGGGTATTGCCCTACTACAGTGCCCCCACACTCTGGAGTCCTCCCCTTCTGGGGACCCCCCCAGTCCCTCTATGCCCACCTTGCCTCAGTGACCCACAGTCAGACTACATCTAGGCCCTGCCACAGAGGCAATCGGCACTCTGAAATGGCCACTCATCATTGGCAAGGGTTTGTAGACCTGCTGATTTGCCTATCCTGGCTACCTCCTGGCAGCCCTAGTACCTGAAGCCTTGCTTCAGACCCTATAGCCTGGGAGCTTGCCTGGCCAGAGCTTCCCCAGCTCTGCCTGCCTTCCCCCAGCCCTGTTCTAGACGTAGCCTCTGTTACTAGTAACTGGAGGGAGACCTTGTTCCATTTACACCACCAAAATCCCAGAAATGGTCATATTTTCCCAGGCACTGCATGTCTGAGTTTGACTAAAATAAAGTATCTAGAAATTAAAGACATTGTGTTCCACTAACAACCCCTTGAGCTATCCAGTCTGCCCTGTATGCAGTTGCCATTTGCTGTTTCTGGGTGGGAAACTGAAACTATTCTAGTCTGACAGCTGGGTTTGCATTCCTCATAGTTTTGGCGAGAAATTTTGCCATAACACCCCTCCACAAAATTTGAAAAAAACTATTTTCTGATGAATGAAGATGGCCTTATTTTTCCTTTCCTTTCCTTTTGATACAAATGCTAGTTCTCAACTTCCCTATTCTGTCAAGATCTTAAGAGAGGACAGAACTTGGCATCACAGCCCCGTTTGAAACCTGAGTTCTTCTGTGGGGACAGGAGAAGAAAATCTGGTGTCTTTTCTAACTTTTCCATCACTGGATTCCTCACACCACATGCTTATATACACCACAATTTTGGCTATTGGAGACAGGGATTAAGAACCCAAAGGTTGAAAGGATGGATAATGTGGACAAGAATATCAATAAGTTACATACTCACAACGAACAGATTCTGGCAGATATCTTTGGACTCTAGCATTGCAATGAGAACGAAAGCTGTTAAAGAGACCTCTGGCTCAGCACCCTGGTAACCTCCCTAAAGAGTAAGAAAGAAAAAATCTCTGGTTCAGAAAATCACTTGAGTATGTACTTTTTAAATAAAGACTAAGAAATAATAGCAAGTCCCCAACATATGTAATAGTGACAAAAAGACACGATATGCTATAAGCAGATAGGAACGGCCATAGTGGGCCGGTATCCTGCCTTCCAACAGTGGCCAATACTAGGTGCCCCAGAAGAAGTGAACAGAACAGGGAATTATCAAGCGATCTTGTTGTCCATTCCCAGCTTCTGGCAAGCAGAGGTAAGGGACACTTGAGATTTTGGTTTTGTATCCTTGCCCATTGTGGCTAATAGCCATTGAAGGACCTATTCTCTATGAACTTTTTCATTCTTTTTTTAAGTCTGTTATAATCTTAGCCTTCACAAAATCTCCTGGCAATGAGTTCCACAGGTTGACCATGCATTGTGCCGGCTGTTCTTGCGCAAGAACCCGCAGAGCATCCACACTGCCCGCCTGCTCTTGCACAAGAAGATTTACAGTACGGCGTCAGAAGACAGGGTTTCTTGCACAAGAGCTATGCTCTTTTCTAACAAGTGTAAGCCCTCTTGCTCAAGAGCTCTTGTGCAAGAGGGCAATGTGGACACACAGCAGGGGTTTCTTGCACAAGAAAGCCCTATGGCTAACATGGCCATCCAAACTTTCTTGTGCAAGAGAGCATCCACACTGCCATGGATGCTCTAGCGCAAAAGCACATGGCAGTGTGGACATGTTCTTGTACAAGAACCCGCCAGTGTAGACATAGCCATAGAGTTGCACTGCTGGAGTTGAGGTGCCACATATGGAGCCCTGATGATCTACTGCCTCTCCAGTTCCTTCTTGCAAGATTACTCGGACTGAGGGGAAGATGGAGGGACATGAGCAACATATCTGGAAGAACACCAGCTACAAGAATGTAGGGAACCATTTTTTCTTCTTTCTGCTTGCTCATGTTGATGCCAATTAGGTGACTCCCAAGCCTTACGTAGGCGGTGGGGTGGGGGTTCATGGAATGGCTGATGGAAGCACTGCTCTGCCGAATGCTGCATCGTTCCTGGCATGCTCGGTGACAGCATAATGGGAAGAGACAGTGTGGTCTGAGGACTATGCTACCTCTCCACCGATCTCCTGGATTGGGACCTGGGCCAGGAAGGCCTCCAAAGATGCCTGTGCGCTGGTGGAATGCGCTGTCAGCGTGGGGGCAGGGACCTTTGCCAAGTCATAGCATGCCCAGATACAGGACATGATCCATGGTGATACTCCTTGAGAGGAGGCTCTTCATCCTGTCCGCTCCTGTGACAAATAGCTGGTATGACTTTGTGGAATGGCTTTGTTTGTTCAACATAAAAAGCCACCGAATGCCCAGGGAGTGGAGCCTTTGCTCATGGCCATTGGCATGAGGTTCTGGGGAAAAGACTGGTTTGGTTGGCATGGGACTATGAGACCACCTTCAGGAGGAATGCTGGATGAGGTCAAAAACCTTGTCCTGGTAAAATACTGTATAGAGGAGTTCAGATGTGAGGCTCTGAGCTCAGACACCCTCCTGGCTGAAGTTATTGTGACCAGGAAAGTCACTTTATACGGCAGAAAGAGCAGTGAGCATGTCACAAGGGCTCGAATGGGGACCCATTGGCCTCAAGAGTGCCAGGGCAGATATAGTCTGGCTAGTCCTTTTAAGAAATGGCTGCACTGCCAGACTAGCAAAGACAGCACAGCCAGACTCTCTTGGGATGGAAATTGAAATCGGGAACCAAGTGAACCTTTATTGACGAGTGTGACAAGCCCTGCTGTTTCAAATTTAACAGATAGCCTAAGATAAAGGGAATCACAGATTGTTTCGGAGAAACACGGCTTTGCGAACCCCAAATTGAGAACCTCTCCCACTCGGCTAATTAGGTAGCACCGGCCAATTGTTTTCTACTGCTAAGAAGAACCTTCCTAATGGGACCCGAGCACATGAGCTGTAGCGGATTTAACCACGCCGTTCCCAAGCCATGAGCTGGAGAGACTTGAGTGGACTCTTGAGGGAAGTGAGTGTTATGTTTGGGGCTTTCTTGCTGTGTGATGAGCTTGTGTTGTGAGTGAGGGTTGGTGTGTTTTTTGTTTGATTGTTTGTTTTTTCCCGTTTGGGAGTGAGGCTTTTTTTTTCTTTTTTTTTTTTCACTTCCCCTTTCCCCTCTCCCTCTCCTTCATGGAGTGTGTGCTGTGAGTGGCAGGTGGAAACTGTTGGCTTCTAATTAAAGTTTGAATTCTAGAAGCCTCTGCTGATTGGCTGAGCCTTGGTAGGGGGAGGGACTTTCAGGCAGTCCAGGGCTTTATAAAGCAGTGAGCAAGCGACCAAGGAGCTTGTCAACAGGTGAGTGCTAACAGGGAGTTTAGAGAGGGAGTTGGGAAGGGGAGAGGGAAGGGCGTGAGGTTCTCTTGCCTTTTTTTTTAAATCCTTTTCCAGGACAGCAGGGATGGATGGTGATAGGCCTGCTGTTGTTACCTGCACAGCGTGTGCCATGTTTGTCTTCCTCCCGGAAGAAAGAACGGATTTTGTCTACACGAGGTGCAAGCTGGTCGCCATTTTTGAAGAAAAAATTAGAGGACTGGAGGCCGAAGTGTCGACCCTACGCTCCATCAGAGAGGATGAAGACTTCCTTGATAGAAGGCAGTGTTTAATCCTACAAGCACGGCAGGCGGAAGAGCCAGAGAGGGCAGTACGGGACCAGGAAGAGAACTGGCAGCATGTAACTTCTAGAAGGGGAAAAAGGCCAGCACGGGAATCCCCCAATGCTATAGAGGTAAGTAATCGCTTTCAGGCTCTCTCCACAGGTTCTGCGGTGGTGAGTGCTTTGGAAGGGACCTCACAAGGAAGAAACCGCAAGGGAACACCATCTACTGGAAGGCATGGGATGCGTAGTCCTAGGGATGGGGGTTCCACGACCACCACCCCCAAAAGAAGACGACGGGTGGTGGTGGTCGGGGACTCACTCCTAAGAGGGACTGAGCCATCCATCTGCCATCCGGGCCTGGAATCTCGAGAGGTGTGCTGCTTACCGGGAGCTCAAATTCAGGATGTGACTGAGAGGCTTACCAAGATGATCAAACCTTCGGATCGCTACCCCTTCCTGCTTCTCCACGTGGGAACTAACGATAAGGCCAAGAATGACCTTGAGCGGGTTACTGCGAATTACGTAGCGCTGGGAAGAAGGACCCAAGAATTCGGAGTGCAAGTGGTGTTCTTGTTCATCCTCCCTGTTGAAGGGAAAGGACTGGGCAGGGATCGTTGAATTGAGGAAGTAAATGCGTGGTTGTGCAGGTGGTGTCGCAGAGAGGGCTTTGGTTTCTTCGACCATGGGACTCTGTTCCGGGCACAAGGATTGTTAGGAAGAGATGGGATCCACCTAACGAAGAGAGGAAGGAGCATCTTCGCGGGCAGGCTTGCAAACCTAGTGAGGAGGGCTTTAAACTAGGTTCGTTGGGGGACGGTGACCAACACCCTGAGGGGAGTGGGAAAGTCAGATACCAGGAAGGAATGCAAAGAGGAACGAGCAAGAAAGGAGGACCCCTGATTCAAATGGAGAAGATGGGGCGATCAACTGGTTATCTGAGGTGTTTGTACACTAATGCGAGAAGCCTGGGCAACAAACAGGAAGAATTGGAGGGCCTGGCCCAGTCCAAGAAATATGATTTAATTGGGATAACAGAGACTTGGTGGGATGACTCGCATGACTGGAGCGCTGTCATGGAAGGGTATAGACTGTTCAGGAAGAACAGGCAGGGAGAAAAGGAGGAGGAGTTGCACTATATGAGAGCACTATGATTGCTCTGAACTCCAGTATATAGAGGGAGAAAAACCTGTTGAGAGTCTATGGGTTAAGTTTAGAGGTGCAAACAACAGCAGTGATGTTGTGGTTGGTGTCTACTACAGGCCACTGAATCAGGTGGATGAGGTAGATGAGGCTTTCTTCGGACAACTGAGAGAAGCTTCCAGATCGCAGGCCCTGGTTCTCGTAGGGGACTTTAATCACCCTGACGTCTGTTGGGAAACCAATACGGCAGTACACAGGCAATCCAGGAAGTTTTTGGAGAATGTTGGGGATAACTTCTTGGTACAAGTGCTGAAGGATCCGAGCAGGGTCCGTGCGCAGCTTGACCTTCTGCTCACAAACAGGGAGGAACTAATAGGGGAAGTAGAGGTGGGTGACAACCTGGGAAGCAGTGATCATGAGATGGTAGATTTCAGGATCCTGACCAACGGAAGAAAAGAGAGTAGTAAAATACACACCTTGGACTTCAGAAAAGCAGATTTTGACTCCCTCAGAGACCTGATGGGCAGAATCCCCTGGGATGCTAATTTGAAGAGGAAAGGAGTCCGGGACAGCTGGCAGTATTTTAAAGAAGCCTTATTAAAGGCACAGAAAGAAACCATCCCGATGCGTAGCAAGAGAAGCAAACATGGTAGGAGACCGGACTGGCTTACAGGGGAAATCCTTGGTGAACTTAAGCACAAAAAGGAAGCTTACAAAAAGTGGAAACTTGGACAAATGACCAGGGAGGGGTTTAAATGTATAGCTCGAGAATGCCGGGGGGTTATCAGGAAGGCAAAAGCGCAAATGGAATTGCGACTGGCTAAGGATGTGAAGGATAACAAGAAAAGTTTTTCTACAGGCATGTTAACAAGAAGAAGGTGATCAGAGAGGGTGTGCGGCCCCTACTGGATGAAGGAGGTAACCTAGTGACAGATGATGTGGGGAAAGCTGAAGTACTCAATGCTTTCTTTGCCTCTGTATTCACAGACAAGGTGGGCTCCCGGACTAATGCGCTAAGTGACGCAAGATGGGATGAAGATCGACAGCCCTTAGTGGGTAAAGAACAGGTTAGGAACTATTTAGAAAAGCTAAACGTACACAAATCCATGGGTCCAGACTTAATGCATCCGAGGGTACTGAGGGAGTTGGCAAATGTCATTGAGGAGCCTTTGGCCATTATCTTTGAAAAGTCGTGGAGATCGGGAGAAATCCCGGATGATTGGAAAAAGGCAAATGTAGTGCCCATCTTCAAAAAAGGGAAGAAGAATGATCCAGGGAACTATAGGCCGGTCAGTCTTACCTCGGTTCCTGGAAAAATCATGGAAGGGATCCTTAAGAAATCCATTTTGAGGCACTTGGAGGAGAGGAAAGTGATTCGGAATAGTCAGCATGGATTCACAAAGGGCAAGTCGTGCCTGACTAATCTGATTAGCTTCTATGATGAGGTAACTGGCTCTGTGGACATGGGAAAGTCAGTGGATGTGATATACCTTGACTTTAGCAAGGCTTTTGATATGGTCTCCCACAATATTCTTGCCAGCAAGTTAAGGGAATGTGGATTGGATAAATGGACGGTAAGATGGATAGAAAGCTGGCTAGAAGGCCGGGCCCAGTGGGTAGTGATCAACAGCTCGATGTCAGGATGGCGGTCGGTTTCTAGCAGAGTGCCCCAAGGTTCGGTTCTAGGACCGGTTTTGTTCAATATCTTTATTAATGACCTGGATGAGGGGATGGATTGCACCCTCAGCAAGTTTGCAGATGACACTAAGCTAGGGGGAGAGGTAGATATGCTGGAGGGCAGGGATAGAGTCCAGAGTGACTTAGACAAATTGGAGGATTGGGCCACAAGAAATCTGATGAGGTTCAACAAGGACAAGTGTATAGTCCTGCACTTGGGACAGAAGAATCCGAATCATTGTTACAGGCTGGGGACCAACCAGCTAAGTAGTAGTTCTGCAGAAAAGGACCTGGGGGTTACAGTGGATGAGAAGCTGGATATGGGTCAACAGTGTGCCCTTGTAGCCAAGAAGGCTAATGGCATATTAGGTTGCATTAAGAGGAGCATTGCCAGCAGATCCAGAGGTGTCATTATTCCCCTTTATTCGGCTCTGGTGAGGCCACATCTGGAGTATTGTGTCCAGTTCGGGGCCCCCCACTACAAAAAGGATGTGGACGCATTGGAGAGGGTCCAGCGGAGGGCAACCAAAATGATTAGAGGGCTGGAGCATATGACTTATGAGGAGAGGCTGAGGGAGTTGGGTCTGTTTAGTCCGTAGAAGCGAAGAGTGAGGGGGGATTTGATAGCAGCCTTCAACTTCCTGAAGGGAGGTTCCAAAGAGGATGGAGAAAGGCTGTTCGCAGTAGTGACGGATGGCAGAATAAGGAGCAATGGTCTTAAGTTGTGGTGGGAGAAGTCCAGGTTGGATATTAGGAAAAACTATTTCACTAGGAGAGTGGTGAAACACTGGAATGGGTTACCTAGGGAAGTAGTGGAGTCTCCATCCCTAGAGGTGTTTAAGTCTTGGCTTGACAAAGCCCTGACTGGGTTGATCTAGTTGGGATTGGTCCTGCCTAGAGCAGGGGGCTGGACTTGATGACCTCCTGAGGTCTCTTTCAGCTCTATGGTTCTATGATTCTATGAGTGCTGGACCTGGCCCTTATGCTAAGCAATCAAGTCTGGAACTAACAGGTTGGGTGATTGGGGTATCCATGGAGAGCTCCAGCAACAGGGTGTACCAGTGCTGTCACAGTCAGGCTGGTGCCACCAGAATCACAGAGGCTCCATCCCTGTGGACCTTGAGGAGATCCTGCATATGAGCGCAGCAAGCGGAAATGCGCAGAAGAGGAGGCCCTTCCGTGGAAGAAGAAATGTGTCTACCAGCGAGCCCAGCCTGGGATTTAGGAAAGAGCAGAACTGTAGGCACTTTCTGTGACAAGCTGATGGTGCCAGGTGTTGTGCAGGCAGGGAGGGGTGTTCCGCACCCCCCTTTGGGATTTCACACTCTGCTGCCCGAGCAGGGGAGCGCCCCTCCTAGCTGTCTCTGTGCTTCTTTCTTGGTACAGGAGACGGTGAGCAGTGCCGTGATTGCTCCCATGAAGCAGTCTCGAGTGCCGGTGCCGAGTAGCTCTGACCCCAGAGTCCTTCCTCGGCAGCATGTCCCAGACTGACATCAGAGCTCTGCACACCAGTGCCAAGGAGCCAGATGCCATGTCTGTGGGGTTCAATGCCAACTACGGGTGCAGAGACACTTCCATGAGCACCAGCTTCAGCCTATGGTTCTTTTCCTTCCTGCTGCAGGGCTACACATTGTGCACCTCTCGGTTTGGCGGGACTCCCCCAGGCACACTGGATAAGGTGGGTGGGGGTTGCCCTTTGGCAAACCACCCAGGTTGGAGGCATGCCTGGCCCCAGGGGGAGGTAAGGAGGCTGGGGGGAAAACCCCAGCAGCAAGAGTTCAACTAGCCTGAACTATTTTGACTATTTACAGAAACACGTACAAAAAGCAAGCTAGAGGGTCTCTCGTATGGAGAAATCTGAAATGCCCAACGACCGGCATTGGCGGTAAAAAGGAACAGGAGAAGCAGCAGGTTGGCAGGGCCCTATATGTGGCACCATTAAAGTGGGACTCCACGGGACTCCATAGCTGAGCCTATGGGTACCACTAGGGGAAAAACCTTCCGGTGACTGCGCACATGGTGCGCACACACCTAATTGGGATCAACAAGAGCAAGCAGAAAGGGAAGAACAAGGCACAACCCTGTCCTGCTGCTGCGACAGACCTTGCCTCGTTCCCTGCCCTCTGGCTCCTGACTACTGACTCCATCTTGGCTCTAGGCCCTGGACCTGGGCTACCAAATCTGGCTCGATCCCCTCAGGCCTGGCTGACAGTGTTTCTAAGCACTGGGCCTAACTGCTCACATCCTGGTTTCTATGTAGCACTTTAAAGACTAACAAGATGGTTTAATAGGTGGTGAGCTTTCGTGGGCCAGACCCACTTCCTCAGATTATATGAGGAAGTGGGTCTGGCCCACGAAAGCTCATCACCTATTAAACCATCTTGTTAGTCTTTAAAGTGCTACATAGTTTTTCCTTTTGTTTTAGCGAGATCAGACTAACACGGCTACCTCTCTTTTTACTATCCTGGCTTCTGACACTTACTGTCTTTGCAAGTTTTAAGCTTCTAGGCTGAACAGTCAGGGTGTGGTTGGGGTGTTTTAGGAACTTACCGCCATCTCTTTCTGGGTCACAGGGGAATCTTCTTTGAAAGTCCCATCAGAGTTGTGCTTTTCCAGGGACAGCCAGTGCCCAGCATTACAAATTACTTCGGAAGGAATAGGCACCAGCTTGATAGCCATAGCAAAGACCTTTGTAACGTATGCTGTCAGCCTAAGGGGTCAACACGCAGTGTCAGTCACTTGTTCTCCATCGGAGTCACTGTCATGACTCTGAAATCCTCCCCACAGGAGCATCGGTGCCAAAGATTTACCATCCCCACTCACACATCTGCCAGCAAATTTCAGCTACAACTTTAAATTGTGAATGAGTGGCAAGAAGGGGCTATGCTAAGAAACAGAATAAGTATCTAAGGAGGACGCTCCTCTCTTCTGACTCTCTGCAAAGGGTGGTTAGAATAATCTGATGTGGAAGGGTGGCGTTGTGCTGCCCTTTATGTCCGCTGGGGCGGGGGGGAGGAAGACCATGAAGGGTGCATGTACAACCTGTTCTAGACACCGGTTTTAAAGCTTCTGAACTCCTATGCAAAGGGTGTGATTGTGCCCATGTGGGAGGAACAAAAAGCAGCACATAGTTTTACACAGCAATCATTCATCTAAGCACTAAACAGGCCTGAATCTCCTCGCCTGAGATGGAGGGAGATCATATCCCAAACATGGTGTAGCTGTCATGGTGGACTTACATCCTGTGAAAACACACCCCTTGAGAACTGGACCGAGACCAACCACATTCCATATAAGCCAGTTGTGACAGGACGTTTGCCCTGCACTGGCCCTTTAAGGGCAAAACCCCAGCCCTGAGCAAAGGCTGAGAGCAAAGCCCTGCTGAAGCAGTTCTGCTAATGAGGGCCCAGCTGGGGGCTATATAAAGAAGGACTCCTGGCAGGCAAAGGAGAAGTGAGGGTTGCTCTGGATAGAGAGCAGTAGGGACCTGCCTGCCCGGGAAGCAGACGGCTTCCTGGAGATAGAGCAGGACTGGGGAAGCTCTGGTCAAGCAAGCTCCCAGGTTGCAGTGCCTGAAGCAAGGCCCGAGGCTACTAAGGCTGTAGAGAGGTAGGCAGGGGCAGCAGGTCCACACCCCTTTGCCAGTGATGAGTGGCCATTACAGACTGCAGTAGATGAAGACTGGCAGAGTGGCTCATTGAGGCAAGGTGGGTACAGGGGAACTGGGTGCACCCTGGGAGAAGAGCTGGGGGCCCTTAGGGAGCGGAGGACAGTGGAGTGAACAACAAACCCCTGGAAGGGGGCTCAGACTGGAGTGGGCACTGCTGGAGGGCCGTGTCCTGAAGAGGACACCATGGTCAAAGTAGGGTTACCAGGTAGCTTCAGAAAAAATACCGGAAACACTTGATTGGGAGTTGGGGGAAGGGACTGGCCAGGAGGGGAGCAGGGCTGGCTGGGAGGAGGAAGCGGGGGGGACGGGAAGCAGGGCTGGTGGGGAGGGTCTGGGCAGCGAGGCTGGCCGGGAGATTGGGAGGGGTGTGGCCAGCAGGAAGCAGGGCTGGCGGGGCAGGAGAGGATTGGGGACAGCGGGGCTGGCTGGGGAGATGGGGAGGGGTAGCTGGCAGGAAGCAGGGCTGGTCGGGGGTGTCGGGGCAGCGGGCTGGCCGGGAGAACCGGCTGGCAGGAAGCAGGGCTTGTCAGGAGGGGGCCAAGGGAAGTGGGCCAGTCGGGAGGGCGTCAGGGGGAGCGGGGCTGGCTGGGGTGGGGGGGAAGAGAATCAGCCGGTGGGGAGTGGGACTGACTGGGCACATGAAGATCCCAGGGCGCTGCCTGTTCCGCGCACGGTCCTGGTGAAGCATGAGCGAGTCTGGCTACGGCTTCACAGCGCACTTGAACAGCACTCAGGAGCACGGACAGGGCTTCTCCTCCTCCCCAAGGCGTCACTCCTACGTTCCCAGCGCCGATCGTGCCCCACCTCCCAGCCTCTCCCCCCGCCCCCGCCAGGCTTCCATCAGGCGCCCCGCCGGAAAACCAGAAAATACCAGACATTGCACATGTCCAGTATTTTCTGAATTTTTTTACTGGACAGAGGGCCCCAAAACCGGACTGTCCAGTTGAATACCAGACACCTGGCAACCCTAGGTCAAAGACACACGGGGAGACACCAGCTAGAGGGAGGCCTCCAGCAAGTCATCAAGCTAATTCCCAGGACTGGTGAGTCGGCCCCGTGACACCAGTGAACAGCCATCAGGCTTTGCTCTCAGCCCTTGCTCAGGGCTGGGGTTTTACCCTTAAAGGGCCAGTGCAGGGCAAACATCCTTTCACAACGGGCTTATATGAAATGTAGTTGGTCTTGGTCCAGTTCCTAAAGATCCACTTCTACACATTGGACCAGAGTTTTCTTTTCACTAAGGCTGTTTTAAATCCCTCTGGTAGGTAGAAGGGCCTTAAAGAATGTGTAAATATAATTAATGGCCACTGTAAGGAAACCTTTTATACTACCAAAATAATATAAAGTGGCTGTAGGCTATGTCTACATTAGTGCTTTTATCGGTACAATTTTTGTCACTCGGGGGTGTGAAAAAACACTCTGAAAAACCCTGAACTGACACAAGTGCCAGTGTGAACAGCGCTTTGTTGGTGGGAGATGATCTTACCTTGACAAAACTACTGCCACTCATTAGGGGCGGTTTTATTTTGTCAGCAGAAGAGTTCTCCCCTGCCAGCAAAGGACGGTGACACAGGAGACCTTACAGCATTGCTGCTGTAAGGTCAGTAGGGTAGACAGGGCTAGTGTGAATGAAAATCAGATCCATAAGGTGATTGGTTTTGGAGAGGAGACTAATTTATCATAGAAGATTAAGGTTGGAAGAGACCGCAGGAGACCATCTACTCCAACTCCCTGTTCAAAGCAGGACCAACCCCAAGTAAATCATACCAGCCAGGGCTTTGTCAAGCCAGGATTTAAAAACTTCCAGGGATGGAGATTCCACCACCTCCCTAGGGAACCCATCCCAGTGCTTCACCACCCTCCTAGGGACATAGCTTTTTCCCAATATCCAACCTAGACCTCCCCTACTGCCACTTGAGACCATTGCTCCTTGTTCTGCCACCTGTCAGCACTGAAAACAGCCTCTCTCCATCCTCTTTGGAACCCCCTTTTAGGTCATTGAAAGCTGCCATCAAATCCCCCCTTGCTCTTCTCTTCTGAAGACTAAAGTCCATTTCCCTCAGCCTCTCCTCATTAGTCCTGTGCTCCAGCCCCCCAATCATGCTGTGTATAATTACAATATCTTGTCAAGTAACAGGACGGTCCTTTGGTCACCAGACAAGTGTTACAGACCAGCTGAGCTTACCATGTGCTAGAAGGCTGGTCTTGGAGAGCTGCATAGGAGTGGTCAAGTTTTTTAAAAGCTAGCTGCTGCGTGTAACCTGAAAAAGACAAGACATGTCTGGGAAATATCTGCCTGTCTCATTTTTAACCACAGGCTTTTACATGGGCAAGGCTGTCATTCAAACAGAACTCAGGGGGTGTGTCTAGACTACATGGCTCCGTTGACAGAGCCATGTAAAGTAGTTTACCCGACATAGTCAATGAACTGGGGATTTAAATAATCCCTACTTCATTAAAATAAAAATGGCCACCATGCTGTGCCGACAATCAGCTGATCCGGCACAGTGTGGCAGTCTAGACGCAGAGCGGTCAACAAGGGAAGCCTTTGTCAATTGCTTGGTAAACCTCGTTTCACGAGGCATACCGGAGCGGTTGACAAAGGCTTCCCTTGTCGACCGCTCTGCATCTAGACTGCTGTGCTGTACTGGATCAGCTGATTGTTGGCACAGCGTGGCGGCCATTTTTATTTTAATGAAGCAGGGATTATTTAAATCCCCAGTTCATTGACTATGTCGGGTAAACTACTTTACATGGCTCAATTGACAGAGCCATGTAGTCTAGACACATCCAGGGAGCACAACCCAATGCAAGTATCCCACGCTCTGAGCTGTCTCCCCACTTAAACCTTCCTGTTGTGCTTTTCTCTTGCTTCGCAGCTGTGCTTTCTCTCTTCCTGCCTTCCTTCTGCCACCTCTGTCTCCTACCTCCCGTGTTAGCGCTCTCACATAGGGGCTAGCAGTTAAGTGAACCAGCTAAGAACATGAAGTTCCCGAATTAAGCACTCCAGTCTCCTGGATCCGTGTCACATTTCACTCTGCCTGTGGATTTCTGATGCACCCTCACATCTAGACTCTGCTCACAGAGCCATGACCTGTGCACTGCCCTAGGATCAGACAGAGCTGCCTTGTAGGAGGAAATTTAAGGAGACCATAGTGACAACATGGGCAGATCAGCCTCCATCAGGGGAGCTGGCAGCCTGTGCGGACCCCAGGACAAGGTGGGGTGGCTCTGCTCTCCTCAAAGGGGCGGGGCCTTGGCAGGAGGGGTGGGGCTGTGGGCAGCCAGCCCTCCACACCGTCCAGAGTGCAGCACGCCCACCTCCAGCCCTCAGAGCCTCGCAGAGTGCATGACATGATTTAAAGCGCCCGGAGCTCCAATAGCAATGGCAGCAGCTGGGAGCTGTGGACTCCTTTGAATTGCCAGGCCCCGGGGCAACTGCACCCTGGGGCCTCTGCACTGTGACTGCCTGGTGAGGCTGACACTGTGGACAGCTGTCCCACCAGGAACTGAATGGAGACTTCCCATTGCAGCCCACACAGCAGCCAGCAAAAAGTAAGTTTTCTGCAGCGCCTGAGCTGCGGCAGATTTGAACTGGCAGCACATGGGTGAATGTTCAGATACTGTTCCCCTGGTCAATCCTGTCCTCACACAATGGCATATACAGGCTGTGGCGGATTAGCTACTGGGTTGATGGGGCCCGTGCCCAAGGGCCCTGGCCATCTGGGGAACCCAGTAAAAATCTGTCCCCAAGCAGCGGAAGCCTGGAGCCCCTAAAGAAGTGCCAGGTGGGTGGGGTGGGGAAAGCTCCAAAGCCCAAACCCCACTCCCCAGCAGTGCCAGGCAGGGCAGGGGAAGCCCCAGCACTCTGGTCCTGGGCCTGGAGCTTTCACTCCCTACCGCGGCCATAGGCCGTGGCAAGAGAGAGAGAACTTCCCTGGTCTTGGGTGGGCAGGACCATAGGCAGAAAGGAGGTGGGACCAAGGTGGAAGGGGCCGGCAGGGGCTCCCCATTTGCTTTGGTCCAGGGCCCCACAAAATCTTACTCTGCCGTGTACACAGGACTACCCACATGCTAGGAAAGAACAGGAGTCTGCCTCAATCTGCTGTCTCGCATCAGAGCCGCCTCTTACCTTGCAGGATCAGATTGCGGGCTTCCACCCTGAGATCCATGCCGATCTTCTCCCACTGCTCCGTGTGGTCCAGGTAGTGGGTGGCGATGACTGTTGCGGACATCTTCTTGATGTTAACCTCACCGTTGCCATGAGGTTTCAGAATGAATTGGTTCAGGAGGGTGGCGTCAAAGGGCTCTTCTGTCAGGTGGACCACAGGCCTTCCTGGCCATGAGAACACAGTGTGAATTCCGGCAGAGAGGCAGGGCTGGTGGGGACAGGGAGAGGGAGAGGGAGAGGGAGAGAGAGCACGCACCACTCCTCAACCACTATACTCTATACTCTACTACTGTTACTGTCTATACTCCATTCTATATCTATATCCATCACTACCGCTAGTGCGACTCTACTGAAACCACGTGTCGTTTTCAATCGTCTGTGGTAAATCCATGGGCACCTCAAAGTTGTCCCAACATTGTTTATCATGGGCATTTGGAACTGCATGGTTACAACAGGGAGAGAATCCAGATATCCCTGCTCCGAAGCTAGAAGAAAAACAACATTAATGTATTCGCTAGATCCGTGGTGTCTAACCCGTTCTGAAGCAGCAGCCACTGGGAGTGGGTACTGCCATAGCAAACTAGCCACACTCAACCAGCCAAATAGCCTATGGAGCTATAGTCACATGCTCTGCTTCCCCTACTAGATCTCTTCTGCCCCCTGCATATACCTCATTTATGAGCACATTTGCTGTAGTACAGCTATCATGTCTCCATGGCCTCTATACTCCATTCTCTATCTAAGCAGAATACTCTTTAAAACCACAATCTCTTGCCTTGGAATATGATTCTGGTCTGGGACTCCGTGTTGGGAACCATGTCGTCTATATCTGCAGCACCCACCATCACTTCCTGGACGCCATCTGAAAAGGGTGTGGGAGAACCACAGTCAGGCTGACTGTTCCAGTGTGCTGAAGGTTGCTGCTGCTACTTCTCAAATGTTACTCTGTGGGCGCTTTATGTTCCTGCATAGTCCAGAACACTGTTCCCTCTATTTTTTCCATCCATGTGTGGAATACATTTTGTTATGTGCACCAAAGCATGAGAGGTTGTGCACCACCAATAGAAGCACCTGCTGCCGGAATCTCTCCTGGGTGGCTGCCCAAGTGCTAAGCTGACAGGGAACACTGGTCCAGCATGGTGGGCTGGGATGATCGAGAGGGCTGTAATGGTGTATGCTATCCCTTTAAAGACAGACCCATATCAGGCATTGGCCTGTGGGATGAACGTGGGAATTTTTTTTTATTTTAACAAGAGCTGGCTGAAATCTACACACATGAATGGAAGAGCCTGAGTTGAGAATGGAAGAGCCAAGGACTGGGCCATTAACACTTAACAACTGGGGCAACCCAAAGCAGGCAACTTCCTCCAATACTGCAGGGAAGCACAGTCAGAAGACCACAGCTGGAAGGAATAACGTGTCAAGAGGCTGCCTTTCAAGGCTGGCCTGTTGAACAGAAGTCACACAAACAGGGACAGAGAGAAAAGATGGAGCCCAGAGAATCATGGCATGGCAAAGCCATTGCTGCGATCAGTCTGGAGTGACTGATCAATCAATCACTCTGTTTTAAGGTTGGCTTTTCTGTGCTGACCCAAGGACTCCCTGGTGTTCTGTTCCAGCTGGCTAATAAATGCTCCACAGCTCTGGAAAGCCTGCCTGGTGCCAGGGCAAGTTCTTATAGGCTAGCACTGCTCTAAGAAGATAAAGTCTCTGCAGGACCTTGAATGAAGTTGGACTCATTGGTGAAGCTCACGGTGGACCCAGTCCTGGGGTTCGAGTGGTTATGTGGCCTGCCCTTGTGGAAAAGCACGAAATCCTGGGTTCTGGCACAGTAGTGAGGTGACTCCCAAGAGGCATAGCTCAGACAGACCCGCACCAGGCACAGGCCTGTTACTAATTAATTTCAGGTCAGAAGGGATGCTGGAGTAGCAATGCATGCTGGGAAAGGGGACGGCTTACAAAGCAGCTTGGTCAGAGGCCTGAAGAAGGTAAGAAACAGCTTGTGAGGAGTCCTGAAGAGAAAAAAGGCTGCTACTGGGTAGGGTTGCCAGATGGTTGAAACAAAAATACTGAACACCCCCACCCCCCCCCAAAAAAAAATTGGGAAAAAATTCTGTTGAAGGGGGAAAAAAGGGGGGGAGGGAGACCAAAGTTGTTGTTCTCTGAATTTTTTTACCAGACAGGAGGCAAAAATACCGGACTGTCTGGGTGAATACCAGACATCTGGCAACCCTAGTGGGTGAATTGCTCCTCTCTGTGGGCACTATATGAAGGCAAATCATTAGGGTCACTTACTTATTCCTTTCCTAGCAGGATCCAAGAGAATGGACGCAATCGTTTTTGTCTCTTTCCTCCCTTCAGGCTAGACAGAAAGAAAAGGAGAAATGCTCTAACGACCGAGTCGTCGTCCGGTGCTTTCGGCGGCAGTGAGGAGCATGTGAAATAACAGCAGGAAGGAAGGAAGCAGTGATGTTTAGTCGAGGATCTGACCAGGATGTCTGCAGATACTAGGCACTCTCCTGCCCCCCTTCGGATCCTAGTTAGGAAGCTTCCAGAGCAGAATTCTTGGGGGATGCTTAGGATGGGACTAAGACTCCCTTTAGAGCTAGTCAATGATGCTTCTTTGCTTGGCTCCCAGGGGTCCTTGCTGAGTGTTTGGAGGCACTCCTTGGGTGCACTGAGTCTGCACTGATTCCACTACCTACTGGTCCAAGGAGCGAAACACTGAGCCTAATGAATTTGTCCGTGGTCTCGTATGTGATGTTTTTCAGGGCCAAACGCAAGACTGCCCTTCCAGCCCCAACCTTGCTGAGCGTGCCACTCTGGAAGGAAGGAAGAGAGCTGACGAGAGGGATGCTAGTGTTAATTGTCATGGTTAAGGTAAAGCACCAGTTTAAGAGACTGGCTAGTCTGTCCTTCAGCCTCTTGCCCCACAGTGGACAAAAGTCCGTAAGTTGGTACCTACCACGACTTTCAGCTTCTTTTTCACATGATCAGCCTCATTGGAGTACCACACAGCTGCCCTGATTTCCAGGTTATGGAATCCCAGCTGCAGTGGGACAATCACAAACGGCAAGGCTCGGGAAGACCTGGCTTTCAAATTGAATATCTGCCGATAGTTTGCCTTGGAAGAGGACGGGCTGCAGAAAGCTGGGTTATACATCAGCTCCATGCGGACCTGAACAGGGATGTGGCAGTTAGGGAGAGGAAAACAGCAGAGTCCCCCATTCTATGACAAGTTAAGGGCCCGATCCTGCTTAGTGCTCCATGACCCGGCATGCTGAGGGCGCACAAAATCAAACAGGGTTGGGCCCTACAACTAAGCTTAGCACTGGAATGCCTGCAGAAACCTGAGCATAGGAACTGTTAACCAAAGGATGCCGAAAGAGGAGCTGAAACTGCTTAATTCGAATTCTGCAGATGGGGAGCATATACTCAGCTGTACAGTGCAGGTACACAAGAAGCATGTTACTGTGTACTAAAGTGCTGGTTTGCCAGCCACTAGAGAGTGATACTTTCTGTTTATCTACAGATCAGGACCAGCCTGGACAGCTTCCCCACATAAACACCCCTGAGAGGGAGGGCCATGGATAAAGGTGAGATGGAATTTCACCCAAGTGCTTAGCTTACAGGAGACACTGCAACCCACTGCAGTTTATCACATCCAACTGTCTGTGAAGGGGTCTTGGCTGGGTAGAACAGGCAATGTTCTATCATTACAGCCACCATTAGGAGAGATTTAAGCTGATATTGCCATGTTACAAACACATCTTCTGCTGTGAAACCACCACTTTGTTGCCCATAGGACGCCAGTCAGCCCTCAGCTGTCACACAGCACCTGGGCTATTTATGACTTAGAGCTGTCCTGAAAATGTTAACGTGTAAGCTTCAGGGAAGCATCTGTGTGAAGCACCAGCATGATCTGAGATACTGCGTTCTACATCCAGAGAAACTGATAGCTCAGGAGAAATTACTGTCCCGATCACCAAAGGATCTCAGAACCAACCATACACGGACAGAGAAGTCACAGCGATCATCAGAAAGCGGCTTTTTCCTTTTTCAGGTTTGTGCAGATTTGACAATGCATGGGAGCAGGGGTGGCCCGTGTGTATAGGCTGACTCGGCCGTCGCCTAGGGCGCCGCGTTAAATGGGGCACCCAATGATGACGTCACGCCATTGAAGGCTGTGGAGGCAGGGGCGCCGATCACACATTCCGCCTGGGGCGCCGATCGCGCATTCCGCCTGGGGCTCCAGCTGCCGGCAGCCCACCTCGGGCCACCCCTGCATGGGAGTGTCAAAGGCTGAGACCAGCATAAGATCTCAAACTGCCAGCAATTTCACACCTGTTGCCAACAGTCAAGAACGCCACTTTTCCCCCACAGAAGGTGGGGGTGAGGAAGCATTCTTGGAGCAGATATGGCCAGGATCGCTAACTGGTCACAGTGGCTAGGACGCTGGGCCATCCCCTTTTCCTGTAGGTTATAACCCTGCCTGTTTGCTGCCGTAGCCTCACTGACACCAGTGGGGGCAAGAGGCAAGGGGAAGGAGAAGGGGGGAACAGAAGACAGCAAGCGAAGAGACTAGAAAGGGACATGAAGGAAGATGATGGGCAAGGGAAAGAGAGGGGAGAGAGTGCCAGGAGGTAGGAAAGGGAGAAGGCGATGGGGGAATCAGAGAGGTGAAGGAAGGGGTAAGAAAACATGAGAAAAATGGAGACGCGTGGAAGAAGTCTGATAGGAATGGAAGAGCAGGTCTGGGAAGAAAGGGCCGGGAGCTGGAGAAGGAAGGGATGGCAGTTTCTTTTTTCTGCCATAGAAAAAGAGCAATAGGGAAAGAAAAATCCACCTCCCCAGTGGTGCATGGCAGGCATTGTAGGGTGACTTTTCATACTGAAACAATCTCCTTCCAATCGGGGGCTCCTTGTAGTTAAGCCCTCCGAAGGCAAGCCAGAAACCCATTACATTGATTTGAAACCTCATGATTTTAAAGCCAAACTCATTATTTTAGGGCTGTCTGTCAAGATTTTTGAAGAGTTGGAGATGGCCATGTGTGCCTGTGCGCCAATTTCATCAAAGCCCCAAGTTGATTTCAGAGCTCTGTGGGGCTGCAAATTTACCTTGATGTCTTGCTCCAGGTAGCTGTAAAAAATAGCCTGGATTTCCACTGGTTCATTCCGCACTACAGAGTAGGGCAGCCGGAGGTCGATGGCGAATTTTATCAGCACCGTGATCTCATAGGGGTCAGCCACACAGATCCCTGCATAGTCAGTGGGAAAACACAGCATGTACATTAGTCATGAAACATGCTGCTGTCTCATCGATTGCTCCATCTCATGGTGATGTTTCCAAGGCTGACTGTAACCTGGAGCGTGCTCTCCATTTGCACCCTTTCTTGCATCCACCTGCTCTCCAAAGAGCAGTCTATGTGCCTCACCTGTGGTCTCTGAGACGCTCACAGCCAGCACTTGCCAGGTAGTGATGGAATCCTTCAGGAAAAGAGGCATCGTCTTGGGAAAGTTTCTACATGGTAAGAGAAGGGCAGGTTATTTTACAGAAGGAAGAAGCTGGGGCTTTATGGTCCTTCCCAATCCCAGGATCCAAACAGACCTGGCTTAGGGCATGTCTACACAAGGGCTATGTCTAGACTACATGGCTCCGTTGATGGAGCCATGTAGTCTAGACATAGCCTAGGAAATTATTTCGAAATTACTCAATTTGAGAACTCCTGAAATAACAAAATTAAAATAGCGTGTCCCCACTATGGGGAGCCTCGAAATGAGTCTGAGCCAAGCTCTATTATTGTGGAGGCCCTACATTGACTTAAAGCCCCAGGAAGCACTGGGAGTAATTACTTTGAATGATTCTGGGGAGTAGTTATTTCGAAGGAGCAGCAGCGGAGCTATTTCTAATAACTATTTTGAAATAAGCATTATTCCCTGAGGAAAGCAGGAGTACAGATTTTGAAATAACCAACCTGTTGTTTCAAAATAACGGGCTGGATAGTGTGGATGCTCTGCTTATTTCAAAATAATTCCCTCGTGTAGACCAGGGCTTAGAGATGAGATATATACCTGAAATCCCGACCTGCTATGCTCAGTGTCTTCCCTATGAGTCAGTAATGAATCAAACCCCAATCATCAGAGTATATGAATAAATGTGCTGCTTGGGGCAACCATTTTTTGGGGGTCATGTCAAACAATATTCCTGACCCTTGTGATCATTAAAGACCCTCACAGACAGGGAACTAGGCCCTGAGTACTATTCAAATTCCAATCTGGTAATGATGTTCTCTTCTAATACTGTACACAGAAGTGTGGTCTGGATGTTTAAGCACAAGCCAGGGAAACAGGAAGGCCTGAGTGTTAATCTTCTTTCTGTATTAGACAAGTCTCTGTGCCTTAGTTTCCATGGCTATAAAATACGAAGGACTTTCCCCATGGGGGCATTTCTGTGAACTAACTAGATAATAGTGTTTGCAAAGAGCTTTGAACATGCAAAACTCTACACAAGGAGATGAGAGTCTTCTCCACTTCATGTATGTTATCATGTCTTTATTTGTACTGCACGGTTTGGGGGCAATCCATACATATTCTCCCTGTCATTTTAATTGGATGATTTTTTCCTTCGCTTCCTGTCCTAAGTGGCTCAGCTTTCAAACTCAGAAGAAGCCACATTTCAGTGGCAGGTGAAGCGATTCCTATATAAGTAGTATGTAAAAATGGTTTGGGGAGACATCAGAGCAAAAGGCAGGTTGTGGTGCCAGTTTATGTAAGGCTTTTGACTGGGGGGCAAGGTATTGCAGGGAGAAAGAAGAGCAACACAGCAACACGTTCTCACCCCTCTCGGTTTGGCGGCTTAGTCATCAGTTCAGTTTGCCATAACCAGCTCTCTGGAAAAACGCTTCTTGTCACGATCTCGTCATTTGGTAGGAAATCATCATCATCAATGAAGCCACCTGGGAAATCAAAACAGACTGTCAGCTCAGCTCTCTTGGCTTGGTTGCCGAGTTTGGCAAGCTCCAAGCTCGCCGTGAAGAGGCTTCTGTTATGACACATCACAGTGTCGAAGCAGAGTCTATGTTCTGGTGATGTAGCATGGGCGGACTGATGGATAGGGAAGCCACCAACCTCTCTTCTTCCCTATACTTGGCTGCCTGTTTCCACACAGGCTCTCAGAGTGGAAGGCCCTTCTTGTGGCTGCTTTCCCCTGTGGCCACCCATTCCTGCTCCCTCCTCTGTGTTGTGCTCCTGGCATACTAGCTTGCCTGGGGCATAACACTGACGTGGTGTGACAACACAGGTGTCGTCATTGTACCAATAAGGTGAAGCCCACCAAGCTCCAACTTGTATGCCAGGACACTAACTATGAGCAGGGATGTGTCACATACTGAACCATTCTCCCAGCCTTGCTCCTTGGAGTGACATTACAACATTGATACTTGCTTGAGGTTTCCAGGTGATGCTTCTGATGTTTCTCCTGTGCCATCTGGCAGCAGGTAAGGAAGATCATCTTGCACTCTTTCTCCTTAATGTTTTGAGCCCGCTTCTCACAGCTGTGCCCCATGGGGTTCTCATATGTCCCGTCTTCACAGCATCTTCTCAGCTGCTCATTCTGGTACCAGGCCACTGAAACGGTACAAACCACAAAGTCCTGGCTACGGCGCCTCTATTGACCCTTTTGTGTCTTGCACTGAGAGTTTTCTTAATTCTCTTTACTGTCTTCTGGAATCAGCCAGAGAGAAAGAAGAGTAAAGGCCGGTAGAACTGACGCTATCTTTTGGCCACCGCAATGTGTATGTTACCCCAGTTAAGAGTCCCTCGCTCTCACACCCTCTTCCTGTTGTGTAGTTACACCCCCCTTGTTCATCACCAAAGGTGTAGCGAGAAAAGTAGCTGACCCAGAGGGAGTTAGAAAGTGTATGTTAAAGAGTCTGCCCTTATTTAACTTGCACCTTATTTCAGCCCTTAAGGCCTGGTCTACACAACAGAGCTAGGTTGATGTAAGGCAGCTTACTTCAACCTAACTCTGCAAGGGTTGACACTCAAACTGTAGCTCCCACCAGTGAAAGTTGCCCACTGCACCAGCTTACTGATTTCATCTCTGTGAGAGGCACAGCGCTTAGGTTGATGTAGTTAGCGCAACACCACATCAGCGTTGACACTGAATTGCTTACACTCGTTGCTGCCTTGCAGAAGCCATCCCACCATGCCTTCCACCGATGGTTAAATCAGTGCAAGTGCTCCTGGTGAGGACATGCCCCTCTGACATAGGAGTGTAATGTGGTTGTGCAAAATGAAATTATTACAGTGGCTGTAGGCCGAAGTAATTTAGGTCGACTTAATTTTGTGGTGTAGTTTTAGGCCAGGTCTACACTAGACCTGGAAGGTCAGGTTAAGGTAAGCAACACCAGCTATGTAGAATATGTAGCTGGAGTCAGCTTACCTTAAGACGAGCTTGGTGCTGCCCCCACAATAGAAGGTTGATGGAAGCAAACGCTCTAGTTGGCTTTCCTTACTCCTCACGACTGCCAGGAGTATCAACTGAAGCCACCCTCAGCATTCAATTTAGCAGGTCTTAACTAGACCCACTAAATTGAATGCCAGAAGATCGATCTCCGGCACGACAAGTGAAGACATGGACTGTGTGTGTAAGGACAAGTCTTCATTTGCTGTGCTGGGAGTTGACCTTTTGGCATTTGATTTAGCAGGTCTAGTTAAGACCCATAAATCAAACGCTGAGGGCAGCTCCAGCCAGCACCTGTACTCTTCACAGTAGCGAGGAGTAAGGGAAGCTGACGGGAGGAGCATTTGCTCCCATCAGCCCCTGCTGTGGGGATGCTGCCACACTCAGCTTAAGGTAAGCTGACTCCAGCTACATATTCTACATAGCTGGTGTTGCTTACCTTAAACCGACCTTCCATGTCTAGTGTAGACCTGACATAAGTTAAACCACCTTGAGCCCCTTAGACAGCTGCAGCATAATATAATTAAAACAGAGATCCTCATCTTTCCTCCTTAACCTTTTCCAGTCCCTCCTTTTCTCTCCCCTTTCTCTCAAACTCATAATCTGTAGGCTATGTCTACACTGCAGGTTTCTTTCGCAATAACTTTTTGCAGAAGAGATCTTTCGCAAAAAGGTCTTGCACAAGAGCGCATCTACACTGCCATGTGCTTTTGCACAAGAGATGTGCTTTCACAGACTGTCCATCAGAGCATCTGTGCTTTTTATGATAGGGGTTTCTTGCGCAAGTAACCCCTGTTGTCCGTCCACACGTGCCTTTTTGTGCAAGAGCTCTTTCACAAAAAGGCTTATTTCTTGTAGAAAGAGGAGAAACTCTTGCACAAAAAGCCCTGTCTTCTGACAATCTACTGTACTTTTTCTTGCACAAAAACGCGCTTGTAGTGCAGATGCTCCACGAGTTTTTGCACAAAAATGGCTGGTTTTGCTCAAAAAGTCTGCAGTGTAGACATAGGAAATAGTCACTCACCTTCATCTCCCACGGACAACAGTGAAATAAGTCATATGCATTGGGAATGGGGCTGAGGATTTTGCTCATCTCTTCATTTTTAGAAATTGCTCGGTCTGGGGACATAAGCTATTTGCTTGGCTGGACAAATGGTTTGATCAGAGATAGCAAATCCGATTTCCCTAATCTAACTTGTACCTACCTTGCTTTGTCTTAGAGAGCTGAACAGAGCGACGTCTGAGCACTGCTGGTTGAGGGCACTGTGGATCTGCAGAAGATGACAAACAACAAATGAAACTTTGGGGGAACAGAGTCCAGTCCCTGTGCCATACTCTGTGCTTGGTCTCTCTGCTGAGACAACGACGAGGGAGACAGTTAATGATCATCCAGGTGTTACTTTTTGTGATCTAACAATAAGATCCTGTTCTTCTCTAGCACCTTTTCTTGAGGATCTGATTGCATGAGACAACAGGTGAATATCATCATCTCCATTTTATAGATGGAGAAATTGAGAGGCAGGCAGGTGGGGAGACAGAACTGAATCACTGACCTAAAGGTGAAAGACTCTGGAATCCCTTGACTAACACCCTGAGACAGCCAGAGATCTGGCAATCACAGAATCCTAGGACTGGAAGGGACCTTGAGAGGTCTTTTAGTCTAGTTCCCTGTATTCAAAGGAGGGTTAAGTTCCATTTGGACTAAGGGTTCTCAGATTGGGGCTCTGAACCCTTCAGAGAAACGTGAGGCTATTACATAGGGGAGGTTGCAAGCTGTCGGCCTCCACCCCAAACCCCACTTTGCACCCTGATTTTATAATGACATTAAGTATATAAAAAGAGTTTTTACGTTATTGGGGATGGAGGGGTTACACTCAGAGGCTTACTATGTGAAAGGAATCACCAATACAAAGTATGAGAATCACTGATCTAGACCATCCCTGACAGGTGTTTGACTAACTTGCTCTTCAAAAATCTCCAAAGATGGAAATAATTCTAGGACTGAGCAAACAAGCAGGCAATTCCAGCTCTCCACACTGGTACCTGTTCTTGTAGGTGTTGAAATCTTAACATTTGTCACCAAGGCCAGTCCAGCATCTGCAAATACGCCCAGAATGTTCTTACAGCTGCCAGCTGTGCAACCAATGTCGTTATTCTCAACAGCATCCCAGATCTGTGCAGAGTGGGAAAGTGTCAAGGACATTCAGTGACTAGGAGCAGCCAGAACCTTGATTTTATATCTTGTCTGGGATAAATCTTCCAGCAGCAAGAGGTCCCTCCGGCCTATTACGCAACACAGCGCTGATTCAGACACCAGAGAGTTACGTACTGAGTCACTGAGGCTATGTCTAGACTGCAGAGCTTTCCCGGGATACCTCCAGAACAATTTCCGAAAAAGCAGATGTGTTCTTTCGCCATCCCTATAAACCTTGTTTTACAAGGAAGAAGGGATGGCTTAAAAGAGGAGGTTTTCCTGAAATTTGGCACCATGTAGACCTAGTACCAGATGAAAATACAGGCAATCAGCTCCTTCAATAGGAAATTAATATTCCCTCCCCGTCTCTTTAGAAGTAGGAAAGATAATAGCAAGAGCTTGACACACAGTATTTGCAGGTGCCAACTCATCCTGTCATTAGGCAAAATGTCAAATAAAAAGCAATTATTTACCTTTTGCAATTGTTCCATTACACTGTGTTGGCCTTGCTAGAGTCCTAGGCATAACTAGTAGCATGAAGCAAAAGCTGTGAACCAGAGAGTGCTTGGCTCTAGCAGACTAGCAACATACAAGGTCTTAGTAAGCACTTTCCTATCCTAAGAAAATAGAGAAACACACAGAATTCTCATGTAACTGCAGATGGTACAAGGACACACAAGGTACATCTCTGCTGCAACACTAGTTTGAAATAATAGTACTATTCCAAAATAACTTAGTCTGGATCTACACAGCAGGCAGTTATTTTGAAATAGTGTCAATATATTGTCAAGCTGGAGGACTTCTTACTCCAACTCCTGTAAAACTCATTGTACAAGGAATAAGGGAAGTTAGAGGAAGAGTGCTCTATTTTG
Source organism: Rafetus swinhoei (assembly GCA_019425775.1). Taxonomy (NCBI): domain Eukaryota; kingdom Metazoa; phylum Chordata; order Testudines; family Trionychidae; genus Rafetus; species Rafetus swinhoei. Next base: position 10,944,737 of record JAFJHL010000256.1, on the reverse strand, counting down.
AAATAAGTGTTGTGTAGACACTCCCTATTTCAAAATAAGTTATTTTGAAATAAGATATGCAATTGACGTAGCTCAATTTGCATTGCTTATTTCGAGTTAAGCCCTGAAGTATAGATGCACCCACAAGGTGTGTCTAGACTACACCTTTTTGTCAACAGAGAGATGTAGATTAGGCACATTGAAATTGCTAATGAAGCAGGGATTTAAATATCCCGTGCCTCATTAGCATAAACATGGCCGATTTTTTGCGAAACGGAGTTTTTCCGAAAAAACCAGCAGTCTAGATGCAAATCTGTCGAAAATAAAGCCTTTTTCGACAGATCCTGTAAACCTAATTTTTTGAGGAATACAGGATCTGTTGAAAAAGGCTTTATTTTCGACAGATCCATGTCTAGACTGCCGTTTTTTCCAAAAAAACTCTATTTCGAAAAAAAGCGGCAGCCATGTTTATGCTAATGAGGTGTGGGATATTTAAATCCCTGCTTCATTAGCAATTTTGATGTGCTTGATTTGCGTCCCTCTGTTGACAGAGGGATGCAGTCTAGACGTAGCCCCAGGGGGTAAGTCTACACTAGCCCCCTAGTTTGAACTAGGGAGGCTAATGAGGGCGACCGAAATTGCAAATGAAACATGGGATTTAAATATCCCGCGCTTCATTAACATGTTTCCGGGTGGTCGCCATTTTGGAAACTGGCTAGCTCGGAATAACTGCCTGCGTCTACACGCGGCAGTGAAACGGGAGTTCAAAGTAAACCCCTAACTCGTATTAGTTGTTACTCCTCGTGGCATGAGGTTTAACAGCTAATTCAAGTTAAGGGGTTTACTTCAAACTCCCGTTTCACTGCCGCGTGTAGATGCGGGCAGTTATTCTGGGCTAGTCAGTTTCCAAAATGGCGACCGCCCGGGAACATGTTAATGAAGCGTGGGATATTTAAATCCTGCGCTTCATTTGCAATTTCGGTTGCCCTCATTAGCCTCCCTAGTTCGAACTAGGGGGCTAGTGTAGATGTACCCAGCGAGATAAGGAGGGAATGCCAGGCCAGTGTATGAGGATGTTTTGCTTGAAGTAGTCAGTACAAAGTACAGAAAAACAAAGAGCATATGGAACAGAGTATGGAAGCTGAATGCATCAATGTGCAAAAGGAAAGGGTGTGGGGGGCATCTTGCACTAGCTAGGGGAGCATCCTGGTAAGTGATTGAACAGGTGTTTGTGTACCTGTAGATTCTATGGGGGCACTAGTACTGTGCTGTATCAACAATAAACCTGGCAACCACCAGGGCCGTCCAAAGGGGGTGGGGGGCGCTCAGGGACTGGGATAACACCCCCTCCTGCCACAGGCCCCACCCCCACTCTTCTTACATCAATCTTTCCTGCTAGGTTTAACTGTGTGGTACTTACGAGCTCACAGATGCGGAGCGCAAAGTGAGCTCTGATCCCTCTATGTGTGTCTGAGACCGGCCACAAGGTCTCGCAGCAATGTTTGTTTCCCTCAATTTTCTAGTTTTTTAGAATATGACCTACTGACACTACACTTTGAGGGGATGTGATATTCTCCTAAACAGGAAACCGTGAGCATGGCCATTATTAAGGAGAAAGTCCCGTTCACAAGAAAAAACAAAACAGCGGATTCTGACATAAAAAACCTTAAGCTAATTTAAAAACTAAAGTCAATGGGAAAACTTCATTAACAGTAAATTATTCAAAAGATACAGAGAAAACTGAGCTGAGTTCTGTGGAGACAGAGGAAGTGTAGAAGGAACTAGAACAATGGTTGGTCCTACCTTGCCCTTTATGCCCTTGTTATGGGGTGTTAGAATACTCGGGCTGTGTCTAGACTGGCAAGTTTTTGCGCAAAAAGCATTCGCTTTTGCGCAAAAACTTGCCAGCTGTCTACACTGGCCGCTTGAATTTGCGCATGAACACTGACGATCTAATGTATGATCGTCAGTGTTCTTGCGCAAATACAATGACGCTCTTGCTCGGGGGCCAGTGTAGACAACTCAGAATTGTTTTGCACAAAAAAAGCCCCTATGGTGAAAATGGCCACCAGAGCTTTTTTGCGCAAAACCGCGTCTAGATTGGCCACGGATGCTTTTGCGCAAAAGCACTTTTGCACAAAAGTATCCGTGCCAATCTAGACACTCTTTTCCGCAAATGCTTTTAATGGAAAAACTTTTCCGTTAAAAGCATTTGCGGAAAATCATGCCAGTCTAGACGCAGCCAGGGTGTATACACAGATTGAATGGTCACCGCTATCAAAATCTCCAATCTCGGATGCGTTTGCGTCTAGACTGCAATACACACGGGGACAGAGCTGGCCCACAACATTTTGGCACCTGAGGCAGGGAGCTCAAATGTCGCCCCCATTCCCCCTCGCTTGGGCCAAGACTTTGAAAGGTCTCTTGTGCCCTCCTTCCTCCAGCACAGCACTCCACCATCTCTGTGCTTCTAGAGCAGAGAGAATACATATTCACCAGCAGCAGACACAATTCTCTACACTTTGGGTCCTAGTGGTGCCCCCCGCCCCCCACAGTCTTGCACCTGAGGTGGCCGCCTCAGTTCGCCTCATGGTAGGGCCAGCCCTGCACAGGGACAAACTCTTGGAGAGAAATCCCTGCTTTTACTTTTCTTGAACCGCCAGGCAGAATATAAAATGAAGGTAAAACTCAACCTCATCTCAGCATGTTGCATGCTTTAAAGCCACACAATTTACAATCTCTATCAATTTCTTTCATGGCCTACCTTAGTTTGCGTAATCATACGTTTCTTGTTCAGCAAATTGACTGCTTTGTCCACAGCCACCAGCGCGATGCGTGCTGTAGCATCACCTTCTATTTTTATTTTCATAATATGTCCTGGTTCAGAGTGTCTAATGCCCACGTTGGTCGCCTCTTTGATGACCATCTGTTTGAAACAAAGTTTAGTGGGAGACTGTTTTAACACAGAAGGAATGGTTTACAAGCTTTCTTTCTGTGAGAAAATGACATTCCTTTTCTTTATTTCAGAACCTGTCATCAATGGAGTGCCTCCAGATTTACAGCAAACTGATGTAACAGATCTGAATGTAGTTCAGTACCATGACTGACTGTGAGAGTGCTTATTTTCTCTGGCCACAATGTAAAAGCAGCTTTGTGTTTCAGGGAGCCCTGGCCACCACAAGGCAGTACAGTCCTTGAGTTTGTTCCTGTGACAGTCTGTATACTCCATCTAGCCTGCAGAGGATCAGAGAGAAGATCAACTTACCGTTCCCATGCAGGTTCCCTGGACATCTACCCAGACTGAATCTGCCACAATCTCCTTCTGTCTTATGTGATAGTAACCCACAATGCGGAAAGAAGGCATGAGGTTTGGAGTGATGGACAAGGGCATAGTCACCACAGTTTTTCCAACCTGCCTTGCCAGTCTTCCAGCATGAATGATTGTCCCTTTATTCAGAATCTAATGGGGGAACACAAGGCATGGATTATTAAAAGCTGGTGATCTTTGTGTCCATCCTTTTTGTGGAATGGGACCAGATCCAGTCACTTGAATATTTCAGTTGTCCATTAAAACCTATAGGATAAATACCAGGCTGCAAGACCTAGTCTTGATTTTCAGGCACTCTTTGCATCCCCAGATTCATAAATAATCTAATCCAAACATTTCTAGCAGACTCTAAAAGGACGAGCAAGGGGCTTTGTGGCTGAAAATTATGAAACTGACCAGCGATCTTTCTATTGGGCATCTTAGTCCAGTCAGACCATCCTGGAGTTGGAACTAGAGAAGGGAGAACATCCTGGCAGACAGGAGTAAAGCAGGGAAGCCTCTGGAATCCAAACCCTGGGCTTCTCATCTGGGAGAGAGGAGCTCTGAATAAGGAAGGGCAGGAGGAGAGGGCCTTTCCACCAGTAACTGCAGAATCCTTGCTTAGGAATTGCATTTGTTCTCTGGGGCTGTCTGCCTGGAGGAGCACAAGGGCCCAGGACAGATCTAGGACAAAAGGTTTCACCTCGGGCCAGGCAGCGTCTGCACTTGCAGCGTCTCCTTCTGTAAGATGCAGTTTTGCCTATTTGTACAGGCTACCCAAAAACTATTGTTCAGGTTCTTGTCATCTCTTAACTTTGATCACTGTAACCTCCTCCCCTCTGGCTTTGATGCTTCCATCCTCATCCCTGTACATCCACTCAACTTGCAATGGCATGGGAACATTTTTAAAAATGAGGGTGCCGAGCTCCCTTAACACTGTGCATCCCCATCCCCAGCTGAGGCCAGTAGCAAAGCCTCAGTGCACAGGGCCGGCAGCAGGGATCCCCATCGTGGGAGGCTTGATCCAGGACTCCTGGGCGTGGAGCTGGCAGCAGAGCCCCTAGTGTGCAGGGCTGGCAGCCAGGACCCCAGATGCTAGACTGAGAGCCTGGAAGTGCTGCAGCACCCCCCATCTCCCCAGTTCCCACGCCTATGTTAATGTCGCCTCTAGGCTCATCTTCCTGGCCATTGCTTTCCCGCATTTGTGCCCTCAGTGGCTTCTACTTCTGCACAAACTCTGGAGACAAGACTTTGGGAATGATGGTCAATGCTGGTGGATGCTCTGAGCAAGGCAGATGTGATCCATAAAGGTCATGCGGCTATTCCTCACCATGCTGTGATTTAACAAGCTCTCGGTAGTCAAAAACAAAAACACTCACCAGGTAAGTAATGTATTGAATCTGGTTCAGACCATCTGCGCTACTGGTTTTCAGGTGGAAACTCACAAGTAACTTGTCTCTAGGTTTGACCTGAGTAGCCGAGACCAGCAAATGGAGATAGTTTTTAGATCCTTCTTGTGTCTGATAGGCTTCAGCCACCATGGATTTAGAGACCTGCTGGTTCTCTGGTAGGTTCGCCAGGGATGTTTTCACCTTAGAGAGGTGGGGAGAGGGGAGAAATGTTGTCAGCTAAATCTGAAACTGAGTTTGGTCTTTACACCCTCGCTGGGCCAAGTACACTGGTGTAAATCCAGAGCAACTGCAGTGATGTTGCTCCAGATTTACACAGGTGTAATGGAGGCAGACCCTTAATTAAAAAATTGGTTCATAAATTCAAGAAAAAAATCAAGAACATCTATTCATTAGCACAAGGTAGCAAGTGGGGTAGGAAGAGGGCCTTGTGGGGGAGGCACTCAATTGCTGCATTCAATAGCCACTGCCACCTGATGACCCTTGGAAAGTCACCTTTTGCCAGATAGCCAAGAGTTCAGTTGCCATTTAGGCACCTAACTGAAGGGGCCAGGTTCTCAGAAGCAAGGCACACACAATGATGTTGCTCCCCTTACGCCTGTGGGGGACCTTTGTGATACGTTTGTCATGTAATGAGCAAAAGACAACACACTTGTACTGTTAAGAGCTGGACTGAGACCCACCAAACTCATTTCAGATCAAACAGATCACCTATGTAGTAGTCACTTCTAGTTACCAGCAACCTGGACTGGTTTTCAACAGGAAACTTAGGTCCCTGTAGTCCATTGCTAAGCCCTAGCTTGGCCAGCCCTCCATGTTGGTGCACGTTCAGACAGCATATGTCCTTTGCAAAAATCACTGTTCCTAGTGGCTTCTGACTTGCACTGCTGAAAAGGGCTGGCTCAGTGCCCCAGCGTCCAGCCTGGGGAGACAGAGCAGCAGGTTAAACCCCATCCTATAGTAGCAGTCCCAGTTGCCTTATTTTACACACTGGCTACAGGTTGAGAGATGAATTTCAGTCCCCATCCCCCACCCAGTGCCACACTTGAAGTCCAGTTACTTGTGTGAAATGTCACCCAAAGAATGACCCAGCAAGTGGGTTTGTCAAGCCCAGCCTCCTGCACCAGGGTAAGGTTACTCACAGAGATGGGTAACTGTGTTACATCCGCAGCTGGGTTCACATTCCACTTCGCGGTCCCGTCTGCCAGAGTGTGAATCAGTGTAGCATCCTGGAGTCCTCTGACTTTGACCGTTAATGGGACTTGGGCAGCTGGGGACCCATCAGGGTTTGTGACAGAGACCTGAGGTAGCAAGGAAGCAGAATGAGGCAGCTCGTATTAAGCACAGAAACCCCTGCGGAGTATTCTACCTGAACAGGTCAGTGTCACTGTTAAACAGAAACGTGGATGAAAATTCCACTGATTCCTTTCGTGCTTTCTGCAATCCCCTTCCAATGCTCTTCTATCCCCAACTGCAATGTCCTCCCAGCCACCCCCATCCTCACCCTTCCCAGTTTCCATCAACCACTAAGTCTCCTAGATCCATATTTCCCCTTTGCAGGACCCATCAATAGACACCTTCCTACCCCTCAGTCCTTGCCTATCCTTCATCACTTTCTTAATCTCCCCACCAGCACAGGCTGGGTAGGGCTTGTCCGTAACTCAATGGGAGGCAGCAGTCCCATCCAGTCTGTTATTAGGATATATTAGCAGGGCCGGCTTTAGGCCAATTCGCCCGATTCCCCCCTAAAGCAAGAGGGCCCCGCGCCCTAAAGCTGGAAGTGTACTGGCTTGCCGGACGCACTGTGGGAGGGGGCGTCGGCCCCGGAGGAGGAGCACGGCGGCTTCCCTGTGCTGCAGGAGGGGTGAGTTGAACGCAGGGGTTTCCCTGCGCCGTGGGAGGGCAAGTCAGCCCCGGGGTTTGGCGGGAAGGTGGAGCTCTTTCCTGTAGCTGGGGATTTAAAGGGGCTGTGACTCTTTTTGTGTGCGGTGTTGTTGGGTTTTTTTTTGCTCAACAAAAAATCCTGGCTGTTGGGGCCCTGTCGAAACTGTTCAAATTGGGCCCCGCACTTCCTAAAGCCGGCCCTGTGTATTAGGGTGGTGGAGTCTAGAGTCCATGTCACAAAAACCTGAGGTACTGGCATATGGTCCCAGTTCGATCCACTGCCCTACAGTATCTGTGTTCCTCAATGGCTCATGGTGGCCCAAACCAGTATCCAAGAGCCTCAGCTCTCCAGATGCACTGGCAGAATGGCACCAAACCCAACTGGACTAATTCCACTGACTTGCTTGGAATTACTACAAATATATAGGCCCGGGAAAATGAGATAAAAATCCGTCCTCCTCTCTCTTGTTAATACACAAAGAAGACCCAGGTCCTGACAGACATGTTATTACCATGAGATCAAAAGGCACCCTCGGTTTGAAGTACTTGGGAGTATTTGTGAAGTGGATATCATATGGAGGAGATGCCACAATGTTAATATTTGTTTCTTCTACTGTCTCAGTGCCTGCAAAAGGAAGCCACAGAGTAGGGGATGTAAACATGGATTTCAGGCTGGATTGTGATCTCAGCTGCTCCGGTGTCAGTCCAGTTTAACTGCACTGCTACTGATGGAAGTTACTTCAGACAGAAACTGGATTAACTGTGAGCAGAGTCAGCCCCCTTTGTTTTCTTCTACATATTTTAAAGAGCCAAACTTCATGTTTTTACACACTGGCTGCAGGTTGAGAGATGAATTTCAGGCCCCATCCCCACCCAGTGTCACATGTGCAGTCCAATTGCTTGTGTAAGATGCCACCCACAGAATGACCCAGCAAGGAGTTATAACCCGGAGATCAGAAGGCACCCTGGTCATGGGAGTAGCAATTTGTCTGCATTCCTTCATTTCAAAATGAACTTCACTTTGATTTACAAAATGCAGTTATCCATAGCCCCTATTAACAAACCCTCCCACCCAACCACTTCTAAAAGAGCCCACCCAGCCAGGTAGGCTTTGCAATCTACCGGAAGCAACAAGTTTCAGAATCCCAAGGGGCCCCAGAGACAAGGAGCAAGGCAATGCCAGGGTCCAATCTCAGCGACATCAGTGTGACATGAAGCCTGCGGAGTTACACTTGGTTCATGCCAGTGTAAGTGAGAGCAAGACGTGGCCTGCAGGGTTGCATGGGAGCCCAACCATAAACGCGACTGATAGACCAATGGCGTTCAGAAGCAAAATGCCTGCTCACCGGAATCTGTTAGAACTGTCACAGAGATGTAGATAGAATGGCCAATGAGCTCACTGAGGCTGGGAAATTGAGCCCACAGCATTGCCTTGGTTAGCACTGCCTCTCCAGCCCCGTCAATTATCTAGAACAAGAGAAGGATTTCTTAACAACAAATAACAAACACAACACACACACACACACACACTACCTGCCCTGCAACTTCACATAGCTTCAAGGAGGACACTCAAATTTTCCCCATATCGCTAAGTTTGCCATCTTACCAGGAGCCAAATGGCTGCCTTTAGAAGAGCACATTATGGAGTAGATTGCAGCCCTCATGATTAATACCCTGCTGCACCGTGCAGAGTCCACGTGTCCAAGCACAGAGCCAACCCTGGATCTCTTCACTAGGGTGCTTGTGAGATGCTTTGCATGACCCAACCGGGTGCTGCCATCTGCAGCACTTTGGCTACCTGGATGTCAGGAGCAATGGTGCTGCCTTATGGCAAGTGTGCCCTTTAGTTTCTCTGCTGCAGTGACTTCAGAGGGAGCTGCCTGGAGCAAGGGTGACATGGCTCTGCGGGGCTGGAACGTGTCACTCACAGCAGTGCTGAGAACAAAGAAGTCTGGGCCAATGGGTTACTTCCTGGGCACTGTACAGTGAGCAGCACCCATAGCTGGCTGCGTGAGGCGGCCTAGTGGGATCAGGGAGAGAAGGTGAGTGCTTTATCCATCAGAACTCCCTGGAGAGGAGAGTATGGGATGGAGTTAAGATCACGTAACTTCATCCTCCCCGAACGATTGGTCTAGAAATTGTTTTTGGAGGAGAGAATGAGAGGGACCTGGCATTGACTTATATTACAAGAGAAGAGGCAGTGAGAAAGGTGGCATATTGCTGCAGAGGATCTCAGCCGCATTATCATCCTGTGCCCATTGCTTTCCCAGGGCCTCTTGCACGCCGGAATCCTCCCAAAACCGAGAATTACCAGGACTCTCTTAAGTGATTGCGGGATGCTCTTCTTCCTATCATCCACCTTCACCCCAAAGAGGACAAAAGCAGTGCCGTACAATTCTTTTCCATTGAGGGCCCTGACGGAGGAAAGGACAGGTAAGAAAAGCTGCAAGAAAACCTCCCGAGAACCTGTGTGATGGCTTGTGAATTAGGGCAAAGACATTTACATCCGGAAGTTCAGAAGCAGGACACGCACATTTCCCTTGGTTTGAAGTGGGCCAGCTCTGGAGCAAATTAAACAGTAAAAAACAGAAATATGAAGCAGCATGTGCTTTTGTAGGTAAGACCCACTTCATCCGACGAGGAGGTGGAAATAACTGCAAAAGCACCTGCACAAGAACCATCACGCCCAGCGTTGGCTTGTTGGTCGAGCTGGGTCTCAAAGCTTTTCATTATAAGAAATTTCACTTTGGGAAGTTTTATTGAACACTTAATGCCCACTTGGATTTTTACTGACTAAAGTGTGAATTTAGTACAAAAAGTGTGTGTGTGTGTGTGTGTGTGTGCGCACGCACATCTGCATGCATGTGGGATCACGTTTCCATTTAAAGCCTGAGCCCACCATGCTGCACACCAGATCTATTGCTGCTGCCAATGGCAGGAGAATCCGTGTGGCAGAGGCCTCTGTCCTGGAGAATGGGAGCTGTGCTTGCAGCTCGTGTACTCGCTGTGTGATGTCTTGGCTCATTTCAGCTTGGTGGGTTCATTCAGGCGAGACAGGCAGCTTCTGCCTCTTCCTGAAGTCAGTGTTCAGCTTGTGAAGTGGATTGTAACTGGGTGGAAGACAAGCCCCCTGCAGAGACAGCTACCCCATTAGCAGCAAGCAGGGAGCTAAGACTTTGATCTGCCAGAGACAGGGGCGAGGAGGGGACTGAATAACGCAGACGGGAATTGCAGGATCAACCAGGCTCCCAGAGAAAGTGAAGAAAACTCTTAAGAACTTCCACTTGGTAATCAGAAGGAGGTGATCCTGAGGAAAGGGCAGGACTCTGCACCCACATGTCACAGAGCTGAGGTTGCCAGCGTGTTTTGTTTTTTCTTTTTGTAACCAATGCACTAAAAGCTATGAGGAAGAAAAATGGGTGCCTGCAAGGCTGGATAATGCCTTGACCCATTCCACAAGCTCACAGATCCACCTTGCATTGATAGAAACTTTAAGATCCTTGTTATCGTTGATGCAGACAAACTTCTCAGAGGGCTCCAAGGTGACTGCAAAGCTCGGCAACACTAGGAAGAGAGAAGAGAGAACTGAGCTAGAAGGAGAAGTAAAAGAACAGAAGAGATGCTTACACACCCGAGCAGTAACTGAGTTGCTGTGAGATGCGCCCCCATGGGTACTCCACTCTAGGTGCAGCAGCACCCCCTATGTTTGGGATTGGAGATCTTCATGTGTGGGTCGCACACCTGCACCTCCCGCGTCTCATGCTGTGTACAAGAAGGATACATTGTGCTGTGGGGTGCAACTGCACCGAGTTCCTTCTCTGCCGCAGAGCTTATGTGTTCGGCTCTGAGCACATGAGTCTCCCTATGGGTCGTGGAGAACCCATAGGGAGACCCAGCTCAAAAACCTCAGTTACTGCACAGGGTGAGTAATTGTCTCTTCTTCAGGTGGTGTTGCTGGGGGTGCTCGGTGCAGCACCTCCAGCCAGAGCCCTGCATCCTAACCCTCTGCCCCAGCCCTGAGCCTCCCCCACTCTGAACCCCACCTCCCATCACACATCACCTCCATATGGATGCACCTAACAAAATTCATTCCACACATAGATGGAAAAAATTAGAGGGAAACTTCCTGTCTGTGACTTTTACTAAAACTACCCACGATGACAAAAATCTTTTCTCCTGGGGCTTTTCTGCAGCCTTGGGGGGTGGGGGGGCTGCTCCAAGAGTGGGGGCTCACTGACCCCAGCAGCCCACTGCTCCAAGGCCCCTGAGGATCACTCTCCCGACAGCCTCTGGGGCCACCTCTAGGGCCACTGCTTTGGCTGCCCCTAGCACTGCTGCTGCTCAGGTGGTTCCCAGGGCCGCCGCCCCAGGAGCCCATGCACAGGTGCTCCCTGGTGCTGCTGCTCCAGCCATTGCTGAGAGAACTGCTGCTTGGGCAGCCCAGGGGTCAGCCGTACCAGCCACTGCAGCTGAGAAAATCACGGAAAGTCGGAATCCATGCCATTCTCTCGTGGAACCTGTGACATTCCGTGACCTTCATGACAGACTCACAGCCTCAGGAATAGCCGGGTGAAAGTGTCTGGCAGCTTTGCAAACATCATGAATGGGAACTTTCAGAAAGGCAACCCAGGTGGATTATGCATGTGTGGAATGTGTTCTGATTGAGGTGGGAGGCTGTCTTGTCACAGAGTTCATAAGATGAATGTATAGACCTGTAGTGAGAAATAAGGGCCAGACGTGATTCACCAGGGTTAGCCTCTGACAGGCCCCCGTCACTATGGTTACCTGCGTGTCCAGGCTGCTGGAGCTATATTTACCTGTGGACATGCAGGTACAGCTTCCTACAGCTCCCGTTGGCTGCAGATCACCGTCCCCAGCCAATGGGAGCTGCGGGAAGCTAGTACTGGAGGTTCTGAATCAAAATAATAATTTTTAAGGTTAGAAGAGAAAAAGGAGAAGGAGAAAATACTAACAACACTGTACATTAACAGGCCAGACGCTAGCTGCAGAGGATGCAGGAAAAGCAGCTCTGCTGAGTATTCTGTCCCAGACCAAAGGTGGTAGAGAAGGAATTGGTCCTGCCAGCGCTATATATACACCCTGCATACAGTGAAAGGGGGGAGGTGTGTATGTGCAGGTTGATGGGCACTGTGATGAAGATGTCCGACCCCAGGCACGGAGGCACTGCCACACCTACAATGGAGTCCCCCTAGGAATAGCCCTCTAGCAAGGAACTTGTAGGACAGTACCAGTGACAAGCTGGATAGAAAGTCTTCCCCAGGACTGTGTCAGGAGACTGAAAGGGGACATTTCTGGTGGGACTGGGCAAAGCAGGTGCTGACCAACGGTGGGAATTCTTACCATACTCCTTAACCTCAAATTGTGCACTGAAGTTCTTCTGGGGAGTGTCGTCATACCAGGCCACCATCTTCCAGGTGCCCAGACTAGAAGGGGAAAGAAGGGCAAGAATGAATACATTCAGCACATCTTTTGCCGGGCCTGATTGGTAGAGCCCTCCGTGCAACCACATCTGTATCTGCAAAAATGAGCTGTGGATCTCCGCATTTATATCCGCGAATGCGGATACCCACGGATGTAAAGCGGATTTGCAGGGCTCTAGTGACTGGCGCTCTCGCTTCTTCAGGCAATGATTCAGGTGGCAAAACAGAGGCTGAGCAAATTGAATCCCAAACTGTCTTCTCTGCAATTGGGATGACTGCATTGAAACTTCCTATAAATGAGCAATATCTGAGGGCTTATTACATTCACGGGGTGGGGGATATTTCCAAGTATCAGAATAAGAGGGAAGCCCAGAACACTGTCCCACATCCAAACTCCTCACAGCTTTAGATCCAGATCAGAATTGGATACCGAGCCGCATGTCTAGTCAGTGTGGCATCTGCTGGCCGATTTTATTGTCTCCTAGATTTAAAAAGTGAGATCTGGAATTGCTATGTCTGGAGATTAACTATGAAATAAAGGCCTTTTAATCAGCCTGTGACAAGATATGCACCCACCTCTTCATGAGCACCCCCGATTCCCACCCCCCCAGTTCCATGTGCCTGTGTTCTGGTGACTCTCTTTTAGTTGTTTCAGGCAGTTTTGCTAGACCTGCCTGGGCTCAATCTTCAAGTAATTTCAGCCCTGGTTTGGGGGTGTATCCCCAGGGCTCTCCCCCCAAAGATGCTATTTTCCTGGACTTCTCCCCAGAATCCGTCCTTACCCAGTCCCTGCAGCCAGCCAGGAGCTCCCTCAATGCTCCCCCAATCCCTACTTGCAACCTGTTGTTAGCTCGGTCACAGCAGCCAGGCAAGAGCCTCTCAATCCCCCAGTCCCTGCTCCCCCACTTTGCCATTGTTGTTTTGAAGTTCACTCAGGCAGCAGGGCAAGCAGTCCCTCTCCTCCAGCCCCAGTAGCAGCTCAGCCCAACAACTCTTAACAACTCTCTCTCTCTTGCTCTGTTATGCCACTCCTTTTTATATGGCTTTCCTGGGTCCTGATTGGCTACTTCCCATGCAGCCGTTCTAGCCTGCTTGGAGGACTTTTCCACTGCTCCCTTCCTGGGATAGGTGTGGCAAAGCCCTGAGGTCTCCAACAGGGAGACTTTGGACTTAGTCCACCCCCTCACAGAGCCATTCTAACATAAAAAAATGTTGTGCTAATGAAAGGGATTGGACTCAATCTCAGGAAATTTAAATCCTGTTTTGTTCATGTTATGGCAATTCCAGGTTCCTACAATAAAAGCCATATTCTCCACCCTCTGCCTAAAACTGATTCCAATGTTACTCTTATCCTTTGAGGAAGAATAGGCCCCCCCACAGAGTACTGTCAAATTATAGCTATCCGCTGTGCTAGTCTCTGTGGGTTTTGCCCATGAAAGCTCATGGTACTTTTTTTTTCTGTTCTAGTGTGTAACTAAGCCCAGTTTATTTGACCTGAAGATAGAGCCCTCTCAAGAGTAATATGACTGATGTGTTCACACCCAATTTGAATATATCTAAGGAATTTATTTGCTTATAGGTCATATAGGTCACTAAGCCTTGATCTATACTAGGCTGTTATTTCAAAACTAGCCAATTAGCTCATCATAAGATGGGATTTTCAGGTCTCTCCTCCATGTTGGTCTTCTCTCCTGAGCCTCCGGTCTCTCACTCCGTGTCTCTTTCTCTCTCTCTCCTCCTCCTACTGCCTCCCCCTCTCTCTCTCAGCTCTCCTTGGCCTTCTGCCTCTCTCTCCATCTCTCTCTTTTCTCTTCTCCCCCTCCTGCCTCTCACTCTCTCTCCGCTCTCCTCTGTCTCCGTCGGGGATGCACGCTCATCCAGGCCCCGCCCCCTGGGTGTGTATGTCACCGCCCGGCCCCCCTTCACCTCCCACCATGGCGCTCGGCTGACTTCTGCGCCACTCAGCCGGGCCGCCGCGCAGGAGCAAGCGATGCAAATGGCCTCTCTCTCTCTTCTCCTCCTACTGCCTCGCCCTCTCTCTCTTTCTCAGCTCTCGTCCGCCTTCTGCCTCTCTCTCCATCTCTCTTTCTCTTCTCCCCCTCCTGCCTCTCACTCTGTGTTTCTCTTCTCCTCCTCCTGCTGCATCTCTCTCACTCTCTCTCTCTCACTGTCCTCCGCCTCCTCTCTGCCTCTTCCATTCTCCTCTCTGTCTCCTCCATGTCCTCTGTGTCTGCTCTGCTTTCCTCCTTTTGAATCCGGCACCCTTTCCTGATGTCAGAGATGCATGCTCATCCAGGCCCCGCCCCCTGGCTGTTCCCCCGTGCTGCATGGGAAGCGCGGACCCCAAACGGCTGCTTGGGCTGCTTGCTCCACGCCGGTGGCCCGGCTGAGCAGCGCAGAAGTCGGCTGAGCACCATGGTGGGAGGCAACATGCCACCCAGAGGGAACAGCCAGCGTTTCAGCATTACAGAGTCACAGACATTGGGCTACTATATATATGATAACCCCCCTTAGGTTGAATTTATAAGCGGAGTGTCCACTACTAAACTTGTTATTTTGAAATAACCAGCCACTTATTTAAAAATCTGTATTCACGCTTTCCTTGGAGAATTACGTTTATTTCGAAATAGCAGTAGTGTGGACTCGCCAGTGCTGCTATTCTGAAATGACTACTTCCCAGAGTAATTCAACCTAATTACTACCCAGTGCTTCCTGGTGCTCTACGTCGAGGTAACACATTCACATTAACAGAGTCTGCCTCAGATTAACTTCAAGGCTTCCCCATTGAATAGGGGACACCCTATTTCAATTTTGTAAAATTGGGAGTTCTTAAGTCGAATTTAGTTATTTCAAAATAATTTCCTAGTGTAGACATGCCCCAGACGATGGTTGTAGAAGGGAAATAGCTGATGGGTCTCCCATCTTAATTCATCTTCTGGCATTCAATTTAGCAGGTCTAGTAAGGACCAGCTAAATCAAACACTAAGGATGCCACTGGTGGACACCGGTGCTCCTCAGTTCTTGAGGAGTTAGGGAAGTCAATGGGAGTGTTTCCTCCCATTGATCTCCTTCTGTGGAGATGGTGCCAAGCTCAGCTTAGGTTACATCGACTCCAGCTACATTATTTATGTGTGTGTATATTATTTATGGATATAGTATAGACCTGGCCTTAGAAAATGCCTCACCACATCTCATTTCAGTGCCTGATTTCTATGGGGTTTTGTGAATATGTACATAGGGACATTTATGGAAACTTACTTGTTTACTTCTGGTAAATTGAATGACTGACTGATGATGCCTGGCATGAAAAAGGAGATGAAATTCTGTCTTACTACTCTGCCCTCTGGGGTCTGGAAAAGAAAAGAGGTTTAGATTTTAATGAAAGAAGTACTGTGAATTTTTCTTAGCGATTTTATTATATAGGTTTGATTTTTCCATTCTAAAAAAGGAATGATGATAAATTATCATTTAATAATCAGTTGCTTCTACTGTTTTGGTTTAAAACAGACTGTAATGAAGTCAGCAGGTCTCTGCAGAAAAACCTTCATGTCTTCGGTGACAGTTTAGAAATTCCACCAAAGAGCCATAGGAACTGTTCAGGTAGTTTGAATGTTCCCACTTGAACTGCTGGCTGCATTGTTCCCCATTGCAGGTTCACAGAGCCACCCTACCATAGACTAGCCTAGCTCTCACTATGCAGCTCTAGTATCTTCTCAAATGCTACAAAGCAGGAGCTCCCCACATGAATCTTGAAGCCTTCTGTAAGAACTGCATAGTCGCCCTCCAAAACCTTGGAAATTCCCTGGTAAATGACTGAATGATTCCAGAGGCGGCCCGAGCCATTCTTGCACCCCGGGCGCGTGGCGCATGCGCGGCCCGCCCCGCGTGGCCCGGAGAACTGCACGGCACCCCTCAAAATCAGGCACCCCGGGCTATCGCCCAGTCAGCCCGTAGCTTGGGCCGGCTCTGTATGATTCTTTGCATGCCCTCGACTTACCAAATAAGGTTTTATGTGATCAATTTGCTGTACTCCTGGCCCTACCCTCCCATTCTCCTACTGTGCTTTTAGATAGCTATGTTAGAATCATAGTACAATAGAACTGGAAGGGCCCTTGAGAGGTCATCAGGTCCAGTCCCCTGCCCTTACAGCAGGACCAAGCACCATCTAGGTCATCCCTGATAGATGTCTATCTAATCTGCTCTTACATGTCTCCAATGAAGGAGTTTCCACAACCTCCCTAGGCAATTTATTCCGGTGTTTAACCACCCTGATAGGTAGGAAGTTTTTCTTAATGTCCTAATGGGCAATCTAGTAGTTAAAGTATTGTAGTTTACACAGTCAGACTGCTAAACCAAATACTTTGACAAGCTCACAGGAAAGTGACTTACCTCAACTTGTGTAATAAGGTTCTTACGCAGTGGCTCTAGTTTATGTCCTATAGTGAAGATGCGAAATAAGACTGAAAAAACAGAGAAAAGCAATCATATGGGAGAGGTTATCAATATGCTACGAAATGTCGTGCTGCTTCATTTCACTTTCAAGGAGGATAAATCTGAGATTTCTTGATTTTTCACACACACGCACGCACACACCAGTTATGAGAGTAGGCATTATGACTGCAGGCACATAGAATCATAGAGCTGGAAGAGACCTCAGGAGGTCATCAAGTCCAGCCCCCTGCCCAAGGCAGGACCAATCCCAACATATACTACTAGGACCTAGACCTAGACCAAGAGTGCAGCCAGCAGGGCCTTGTTACAGTGCAGACTTTGCTCAAGAAGTTATTGCTCAGACACAAGAACTCCTGGATGCCAACTGGCAGGAGGACACTGGGAAATGTAGGGGTCTAGGGATCCCCAAAAGGTCTCTACTGGAAGTCTGTGTCACACTGGTCATCATAACCCTTGTGAGATTTATGTATGGAAAAATATCTGAGGAGTGATGTATATATTAGGGATGTTAAACATCGGTTAATTGAATAGTCGAGTAACCTCATGAATTCTTATCAGTTACTCGACTATTCTGTAGTCCTTGGAGGCAGGGTTGGCAACCAGTGCAACCTGTCCCCACTCCCAAAGAGCCCCTGCCACCTCATGCTGCTGCCTTGCATGGGGTGCCAGTTGGGAGCTGGTCCATTAGAGGAGCCAGTGTAAAAACCAGCTCCCCTCACGGACTGGCTGCCTGTTGCCCCCTGTTGCTGCCTCTGATAGCAGCAACGGTGGGTGGGGCGATGTCTGGGGGAGGTGGGAGAGGGTGGTATGTCTGAGCTCCTGGACCCAGCATGAGATGGAACTGAGCTGAGCTGAGCTGCTTGCCCACCTACCTGCTAGCTGCTAATAACACTTTAAACACAGAGCCACAGCGGGGGTAGGTCCCGTCACAAGCCACAATTGAGCCGGGCTGCTGGCCAGCCTGCTAAAAAAATTACTGGCGGTGGAGGAGGGGATATGCGTGTAGTCTATAGCATTAACCTATACGCTTTTGCTTATCGGTTAATCGGTTAATCAACTATACTATTACACCCCTAATATATACACAGGCTCATGGGCAGAAATTTCTGTGCGTGGGGCGTGAATACACCCTGATGGTCCCCCAAATAAGCAGGAAAATCAGACCCAGCCTGCCCCTGGCCCACCAGAGCATGGGGAAGGGAGGCTCAGGCAGCGCGCTGCTCCTGGCCAGCCGGAGCATGCTTACTTGGCCATGGGGGGTGTTTTTGCACCCTTCACACCCCTACCCCCACTTACGGGCCTGATACACTAAAGATGATGTTCTCTACATCAGTAGTTAAAAACTGGTCACTCAAAGAGAGGGCAGTTAGCTACTTGAAACCACAGAAAAACTTCCTCCCTGCAACAGAACACACTTTTAAAAAAATCACCAGTGGCTGCACAACTGGAAATGTGACATGCCTGGCGTGAAACACTGAACAAGGACATCAGCACGCAGACTGATGTTGCCAAATGGCTTCCCATAGGTGCCGAAAAGGACTGGTCAATCTGGGGAAGTTTAACATCACTTCTGGACAAGGATTGGGAGTCAAGAGACAATATGCAGAAGAGGGGCTATTCTGAAGCCATAGCCACACATGACTGTGGGAAAATCACAATCTATGGAACATCTGTTGGTGTGGCAGCTCCTGGAGGAACCATACACCATGGAAGATCTTGCCAAGGTTACAGACTAGGCTCTATCATGTGCCCACTACCAGAGAAAACCTGTGAGTGTGGCGGAGAAACAGAAGTCAAAGAAGAAGGCTGCCTGCGCTAGGGAGCTCTGTACAGACAAGTACAGCTAGTAAGGCAGGACTCTCTTGTGCAGGAGGCAGGTGGTTGTGATGGTTCCTCCCCACCATGCTTTATGAAATTGTCTTATTGATACAAATATGCATAACTTGAAGATGCTTTGGACAAAATGCCTCAAGTGACCTATCAATTTTAATGTCACAATATGCTGGATCTGTATACAGGACATCCCCGCTGTAAGTCGCCCCGATATACATCCGTGCTGCACTAAAGTCATTGACACTAATGCGTTAGAAGTCCTCCCATTCCCAGCTCTTAAGTTGCACCCTCTGCCCCCCCTCCTCCCAATTTGCATAAATGGAAGTCAGCCGCAGGAAAAAAATTCCCCGCTTTAAGTTATTTCACTGTAAGTCCAAGTTTTTTGGAAGGTATCTTGGACTTACAGCGAGGACGACCTGTATCTTGTCTTTTGGATGTACCACTTCTTGTATTTAAAGTTAGATATATGGAGTATGGAATGACTGATAGTTTTAAATATGCAAACGAAAGCCATTAAGGGTGTTTCCAATGCTAAGACACCTTGATGAAACCACTTGCAGCCACTTAAATCCTACTGTTTGCATTTAATAAAATTACTGTTATTTACTATCAAGCTTAGTGTAAATAATTGTTATCTGGGGGGAACAATCCATGTGTACATCCCAGTAGTGGGCTGAAGTGGCCACCCACTGACCCAGAGGGGGAGGAGCCCCGTGCAGAGCCCTGGTGGGCAGCGCCCTGCCAGACCACGACCCTCCTTTCATTGTTAAAGGGGACTTAACTGAATGGACATTCGATATATTAATCTCTCACACAGTGAAAGATGGATTTATTTGGGATTTTAATCCCATTTGGGGATTGGTTTCCTGAACGCTGTGCCTTTGAACTGCATTCTCCTCAGATTGTCTAAAAGAAATGAAACCAATTATATCCCCAAGATGTGTGTAGAATTCTACGTCTACATATCCCAAACGGTCTAGTACCTGACCAGAACAAACTACCTCTCAGCATATTTGGTAAGTAATTAGGGCTTAACTGGTTTAGTGCCAGCTTGGTACAGAGAAGATGAAATGGTTCAATGGTCCCACAGTGAACTAGAAGCCTTGCAAAATCTCTTAAAATTGAGCTGGGAACTGCAGGATCGGTACCCAGAGGACATTGCAACTGAAATGGTTTAGGACAGCACCAGCATGGACAGCGGGCAAAACTGAAACCATTTCAGCATCGCCCATGTTGATAAGCGCGTCCACTCATCTGGTTCTCTAAGATGGACAAGGTGGTAGGAGGAGCTGGGAAATCACGGATGAAATACAGAACAGAATGACAAGCGGAAAATGAGTGAAATAGTAACCTCCACTGTATGGAACCTGCTATAGATTTGACATTATGTAAGTAGCGTATAAACAATCCATTAATAGATGGTAGAGAAAGGCAGTACCTGAAGATCCAGGTGTGTAGATAGTTTTATCTGTCTGGATAAAGATATATCCACTGTGGAAACTGACCAAGACTATTTTCTCCAGTGTTTGCTGTGGGAATATGGCCTCAACAAACACATACTGGTTTTGCTTGGAATTTACTTTCATGTCTTTGGCAGGAACCTGCATGAGAAAATGATTATTGTATGAGTTCTTCTTGGTTTTACTTAAAAAAACCCCAATAGTTACACCCTACAACGCATCTTTTTAATGATAGTGCGGCCGGTATCAGTTACTGTTAGTGTAAAGTAGCAAAAGACTAAGAGAAAGATAGCCCATAACTTCAGTGGAGCTACACTGATTTGTGACAAGTTGATTGTGTCCTTCAAAATTTATCAAGGATGGAATCTGCACCCAGGGCAGAAGTGGTCTTGTGTGGGCCCTCTGCACTGAACGGAGTTTCACATTTACTGTCTGGTGCTGATTTCAGTGAAGTCAAAGGAAGTCTTTCAGTCACGTTAGTGAGATCAGGATTTGGCCCTTACACTCCAGCCTGAAGGAGCCCAGATTGTAGGAAGTGGGATATTTTTGTCTATGCACTTTGACCAGGCTCTGAAATTCCCATTTCTACCAGTTGGAATGCAAGCTCTGTGGTTACTTGTCTATACCCAACAGGTCACTATACCTGACATCTGTTTAGAGGTGTTGGTTTAATAGAGAGATCTCTCTCTGTAGGAGTTTTCTGATTAATCTATTTCTGCTGCAGCAATACTCTTCAATGTGCTCACCAATCTTTCAGAGAGCTGAATGTCTGCTGGGAACAGAATTTGTGGAGTGTAGCCAGAGCTAGATGAATACTCGTAGACCAATCATAGAATCATAGAACCATAGAGCTAAAGAGACCTCAGGAAGTCATCAAGTCCAGCCCCCTGCTCTAGGCAGGACCAATCCCAACTAGATCAACCCAGTCAGGGCTTTGTCAAGGCTGGAGCTGCTCCAGATGCCCAGAGTAGTCCCTGCCTGTGGCGGGGAGGGGGACTAGGAAGGCTGGAGCAGTCCCCCCCACCACTCCCCTTTAACCAGTTAACCAGTTAACTGATTCACCAATTAAACAGGATCCCTAGTTGAAAATTGAACTATGTGGCTACGTCTAGACTGGCGCGCTTTTGCGCCAGAGCTATGCAAATGAGGCTCAGCGTTGGAATATCGCCGAGCCTCATTTGCATAGCTAATGAACCGCCATTTTCGTGGAAGAGGCTCTTGCGCAAGACGGGGCTGTCTACACTGCCCCTTCTCGCGCAAGAAAAACCCTTTGCGCCAGCCGTTATGCCTGAACATAATCGGCATAACGGCTTTGCGCAAAGGGTTTTCTTCAAGAAGGCAGTGTAGACAGCCCCGTCTTGCGCAAGAGCCTCTTCCGCGAAAATGGCGGTTCATTAGCTATGCAAATGAGGCTCGGCGATATTCCAACTCTGAGCCTCATTTGCATAGCTCTGGCGCAAAAGCGCACCAGTCTAGACGTAGCCTGTGTGTTCATAGACAGTAAAGACCACTGTGTTGCAAGGAAAAGTATTTTAACTGGTTTTCTAAATGCATTTTTGGATAGAAGGATACAAGACACATACTGCAATTTGGTTTAACTGTTTTGCATAGCAAAAGGAGGCTGGAGTTTTACCCACCTTTATTTCAGCTGTTCCCATCATCCCATTCTCAGAATTCAGGCTGGTTTTGACATGGTATAAATTGCGTCTCTTCTGAGGGAAATCGTATATGGTGATTGTAACCTCACTTGGAGTGGTGAGACCATGAGCTTCCACTACTATCTTCTCTTCGCTCTCCACCCGCAGAACATTAGGGGTGATCAGAGTATATCTGTGAACAGGGAAACATTTATTTACTGAATTTGAAACTCTGGCAGAGATAACAACTTTTCCAAGCACCTTATCCTTCTATAGCCTATATAGCGCTAACCTCCTTGCTTGCCTATAGATATCTATATACTTTCTTATGGTTTAATCATTTATTATAGTTTATTGGTTTATAGCAAAGTAATTTGGCTGTAATGCAAGAGAGCATACAGGTCAAATCCTGTATGTTAAGCTAAGGCAAGTTAGTATTTCTGTTGGGGACCTTCCACCCATTTAGCTCACGTACATTTGGGATTTTTCACTCAGACAGCAAAAGACGACTTACATATTCTTGGGACCTTTCACCTGGATAGATGGTGATAAAACAGAGCATCTTTCATGGCCACTTCCAAGAATAACCTCAAATTTAACAAGTACACCACAAGAAGAACAAAAATAATATAAAGATAAGGGAGGCGAGAATGATCTAGAATCATGACTATGTATGTACATATCATCAATACGTACAAACATGTTACATGCATCCAGCCTATGAGGTAAGTGTATCTCAATAGTTTGTGGGTGAGGATGTTAAATTTGGACATAGAAGGAGGTCCCAGGCTCTTATGTTTATAAAACAGGGTGCCTGGAGCTTCTGTTAGGAGAAGGAGAGAAGGAGAGGAAAGAGGAGAAGAGAAGAGAGAGAGAGAGAACGAAGGGTAGTCTTTAAACTTTATTTTCCTAAGAGTCAGTTAGGTAAACTAAGGAGTCCTGTAGCACCTTATAGCCGTGTTAGTCTGGATCTGCAAAAGCAACAAGGAGTCCTGTGGCACCTTATAGACTAACAGATTTATTGGAGCATAAGCTTTGATTGTGAATGGCTAGCCAACTACAAAAGCAGTTTCTCCTCTCTTGGGCTACGTCTACACTGGCATGATTTTGCGCAAGAACTCTTTTGCGGAAGAGTTCTTGTGCAAAAACTCTTCCAGAAGAGAGCGTCTACACTGGCATGTGCCTTTGCGCAAGAGATGAGCTTTTGCATAAGAGCGTCCATGCCAGTGTAGATGCTCTCTTGCACAAGAAAGCTCTGATGGCCATTTTAACCATAGGGCTTACTTGCGCAAGAAATTCATGTTGCCTGTCTACACTGGCCTCTTGTGTAAGAACAGTTGTGCAAGAGGGCTTATTCCTGAGTGGGAGCATCATAGTTCTTGCTCAAGAAGTACTGATCTCATACATTAGAACGTCAGCGTTCTTGAGCAAGAACTCATGGCCAGTGTAGACAGGCAGCAAGTTTTGGCGCAAAAGTGGCCGCTTTTGCGCAAGTTCGTGCCAATGTAGACACAGCCCTGGTGTTCCCACCTCCAGATCAGTGGCTAGAAGGGGGCCTCATCCTCCCTGACTGAATTAACCTCATTATCTCTAGCTTTATTCTTGCCTGCATATTTTTACCTGCCGCTGGAAATTTCTACTACATGCATCTGTCGAAGTGGGTCTTTGCCCACAAAAGCTTATGCTCCAATACATCTGTTAGTCTATAAGGGTGTGTCTAGACTACATGGCTCTGTTGACAGAGCCATGTAAATTAGTTTATTGGGCATAGTCAAAGAAGTCATAATCCCCGCTTCATTAAAATAAACATGGCTGCAGCGCTCTGCTGATGATGAGCTGATCCTACACAACGCAGCAGTCTAGACACGAGGCATAAGGAATCGGTCGGCAAAAGCTTCACCAGCCGACAGATCAGTGTCTAGACTGCCATGCTGTGTCGGATCAGCTGATAGTTGGCACAGTGCGGCGGCCATGTTTATTTTAATGAAGTGGGGATTATTTAAATCCCTGCTTCTTTGACTATGCCAAATAAACTAATTTACATGGCTCCGTCGATGGAGCCATGTAGTCTAGACGCACCCTAAGGTGCCACAGGACTCCTTGTTGCTTTTGCAGATCCAGACTAACACGGCTACCCCTCTGATACGTAAACTAAGTTAGCATCAGTAAGCTTTTTGCATTAGCCATTGCACCTCTCAGCTGGGAACTGAGAAACCCTGGACTTGAACTACTGTACCAGAGGCAAGGTTCATCCTTGGTCTCATGTCACCAGGATATCAAGATTGAGTGTGAGTACATTAACCGCTGCTTATAGAAATAATCCCATGTGCATCTTAGACTAATAATGCTGCATTTATCAGAGGGGTAGCCATGTTAGTCTGAATCTGCAAAAGCAACAAGAAGTCCTGTGGCACCTTAGGGTATGTCTACACTACAAAGTTAATTCGAACTAACAGCCGTTAGTTCGAATTAACTTTAATAGGGGCTACACATGCAAACCGCTATTTCGAATTTAATTCAAAATAGCGGACGCTTAATTCGAACTAGGTAGACCTCATTCTACAAGGAGTAATGCCTAGTTCGAATTAAATAGTTCGAATTAAGGGCTGTGTAGCCACTTAATTTGAACTAGCTGGAGGCTAGCCCTTCCCAGGTTCCCCCTGGTGGCCACTCTGGGCCAAACCAAGAAAATTCCTCTCCTCTCCCCCAGCCCCGGGGCCCTTAAAGGGGTAGACTCTGGCCAGATGGCACTTGCCAGAGCCAGCCCTGCCGGCAGTCTCTGCCCCTGACCCAGTGGCCCCAGGATGAACCAGGGAGCCAGTGACAGCCAGCCATCCCCCACCCAGTCCCCCAGCACCCAGGGGCCAGCCAGGGGCCATAGACGGCGCGCGCCCTCATGGACTAGTGCGGAGGTCATGGACCTCATTGAGGTTTGGGGGCAGGCCCCCAACGTCCATGATCTCTGCACTAGGAGGAGGAACGCGGCCGTCTATGGCCACATAGTGGCCACCATGGCCCGAAAGGGACACAGGCGCACCCAGGAGCAGGTGCGCCTGAAAGTTAAGGAACTGCGGCAGGCATACGCCAGGGCCACCAGGGGCGGCACCGCAGCAGGGGCTGCCACCTGCCCCTACTTCCCCGCTCTCGACCAACTCTTGGGGGCCGGGGTGGTCCGCGCCAGCCCAGGAGGCAGCGAGCCTGGGACCAGAGGGTCCTGACCCGGGTGCACTGGAGGGGCCACCGCGAGCTGTTCCGGCACCGGAGTCGGCAGGGTTGTCCAGGGAGGCCATACCGGGTAAGTGCCAGCACTGTCCCCTGCCCGGTGGGCAGGCGGGGAGGGAGACCAGGGACCGCACACGTGGGCCATGCCTCCCACGGATCACGCAGCCACCTGTGCACGTGTGAGCACGTGCCATGCCACCCTTGGGCAGGTGGCTCCAGCTGCGTGACACCCAGGGGCCATGGCCCAATAGGCACATGCGTGTGTGAAGAGACCTGACATGCTCCCGACCCCGGGGCGGGACCCAGCAGGACGCTCTCCCTTCACACGCCCCCTGTACACAGAGGCAGGGGACATCTCCGCCCCGCCCTGGCCACACTATACACGGCACAGGGGCATGGATGCGGTCTTGGGGCAGCTCCCAGTCCTGGGGAGAGCCAGACATCTTGACCATGGCCTCTGTGCAAGCACATCGGCTCTGACGGTGCAGGGTGTGGTCGCCCTCACGTCGCGGGGGGGGGGCTGGGCATCATCCACTGTGTCCCCAGGGAGAATTGACCACTTCTCTTCTTTCTCTACAGCTGTACCAGCTGCTCGTGCAGGGCGCACCACCCCGCCCGGGACATGCTCCCGCACCCGCGGCCTGCTCCGGACCACCACCACGTGTCAGGAGTACTGGGACCAGCACCTGGGGGCCCTGTGAGCCCTGCACTGCACTGTTGAGGCCTGGATGCGGGAAGACCTGCAGCTCCGCCAGGAGCAGTTGGCTGAGGACCGAGCCAGAAACGCTAACCTGCAGGCTCTGCTGCAAAGCATGGTGCCCTGTGCCAGTCCTGCGCCTGCTGCCCCCCCAACAACTGTCCCTCCTCCCACTCCTGCCCCCCTCCCACCTCTTCCTCCTCAACCTCCACCCTCCTCCTCAATGTCCACACCCCCCACCTCAACCTCCGCACCCTCCACCCCATGTCCCTGGGGATGCCGAGGCCCCCTCCCTCGCCGTGCTGGGAGGCGGTTGGCCAGTGAGACCCCACCCCGATCCCTGAGTTTCCCATCCCCCTTCTTCACCTTGCTTCCCCCTTCCAGCTCCCTCCTCCCAGTTTTCCCCCTCCCCCTCCCACCCTCTCTCCTGTCCTCTCCCACCTCCTTTCCCCCGTTTCCCCACAGTTTCATTCCCCCTCCCCAGTTGTGTTGAATAAAGAGAGTTGTTATTTTTGAAAATATGTGTCTTTTATTTGCCATCAGGAAGGGGGGCTAGGGAAGGGTAAGTGGAAGGACGAGAGGGAGGAATGGGGCACAAGCCCCCAGTGGGGCAGACCGGGGAGACTGTTAGCGCTCCTCAGGGTGGAAGCTATCCTGCAGGGCCCCCTGGATCCTGACATCCCCTCAATGGTCCTCCCAGATGGCAGCCTGCAGACAGTGCAGCCAGGCTGCCGGCAATGTGTCCACGAGACGCAGCAGAGTCCCCGGGGGCAGGTCTGGTTCCATGTTGCAGAGTGCCGTGGTGTCCCGAGTGAGGGCAAGCAGAGCACTCCGAGACACAAATGCTTTGCTGTCCCTCAGCGAGGTAGACCAGCAAGCAGAGAAACCTGAGAACTGTCTGTCCGAGATGGGGGGTCGGGTCCCTTTAAGCACAGCCCTCGGCTAGCCTGAGGCAGCAGCCCCACACACTGAGTCCGACCCTGTTGCCCTTTTGGCACTGGTTCCGGTCAGCCTTACCTTCGATTCAGGGTCCACTCAATGTGGACGTGCTATTTCGAATTAGCAAAACGCTAATTCGAATTAGTTTTTAGGTCTAGATGTGTTATTTCGAATTAGCTTATTTCGAATTAACTAATTCAAAATAAGTTAGTTCGAATTAGCGCTGTAGTGTAGACATACCCTTATAGACTAACAGATTTCATGGAGTATAAGCTTTCGTGGGCTAAGACCCACAATGCTGCATTTGTAACTCTGATTTATTTTACTATTCAAATTGCTGTTTTATTTCAATTCCATATATTTTAATAAAGTTTAAAACTATTTTGCCTCAGTATGAATAGCCTGTCACACCCCCAAGATCCCTGGTATATTCCATACAGCCTGATTCTGGGACAAGAACCTTATTATCTTCTGATTAGTTCAATTGACGAGCCTAATCCAAACTGTCCAAATTAATAATATAGACCATCCTTAAATCAACTACACTTCTTCCCCATCACCAATAAATTCCACACTCTCCCTCACCTGTATTAATGCCCAGCATCTTGTCTTGTGTGTGTTTGGTCTTGCCTCAGGGCCTAATCCTGACAGATGCTGAGCTCTATTAACTCCCACTAGAGCCAGTGAAGCAGAAAACAGTTGACATCTCATGGGAATGGTCCATTTAAATTATAATCTCATCAGGGAATGCTTTCCCGTTAAGGGACGGCACTCATCTCCCGCGAGCCCCTCCTTCTGGCTGAGTGTGTGTGCCTTCACTTGCTCTGTTCTTCAGCCTTTTTTGGCTACTCAGGCCTCCAGCCGAGTCACACAGCCTGGTCTGAGTCACTCAAAACTCTTTCTGGAGCACATGTTTGCCAGGGCCCATCTTGGTGTCCTCTGTATGGTCTGTTAGTTTATTTCCCACTCAGATGGAGAATGGTGCCTCTAGGGCTTCCCCTCCTGGAGACATGTGTCTTCGCCCTTACTTCAGGGCTCTATCATAGTTCATCATATAGTCCACAATAGCTCCTCACGTGGAGCTTTCTCCATGGTGCTGTCGCTCCCTCAGCCAGCTAGTCACCTGTGATCTTCTGTCGTCAAGATCATCAATGGCACTAAACAGGACTCTGGTCCTGTAGCTTCTTTTATAGGACCTTCATGGTCCCTGATTGGCTGCTATCGCCTACAGACACTCTAGCCTCCTTGGAGGACTTCTCTATGGTTGGCTGGGATGCAGTGTGGCAAGGCCACAAGCATCCAGCAGGGGGCTTTGGGGTTTGGTTCACCTCATCACAGTCCCACTCTGATTTTATTAATGAAATACACAGGACAGGGGGTGTGTGTGTCTCTGCAGCCAATAATCCAGGACATTTCAGTGCAATACAAGCAATACAATATAGCACACTCAGTCTGAAATAGCTGATAATACTGATCATTTACAGTTTCATTTCTCCTTATACAAGTAAAGTGTCAAGAGAAGTGAGCAGAAGAGTCTCCAGAAACCAAAAAAATATTGGCCCAATTCTAAGGTTTCTTTAATTTTGTAAAGCAAAGTTGCTGCTCTCATTGGGAGTTGTTCCACTATCTCTACCGGGTGTGTGAATTCACATCCCATCACTCAAACAAAAATGTGCAAAACCACAGGGAAGGGGAAAGCTTTGCCAAGTGAGAGACAATTTCTGCTTGCAGCATTGTATCTTGGACAGGGACAGAAAATCAGAATGTAGCTCTCTCAAGTTGCAGGTGCAATACCTGAAATGTAACCTGCCAATGTCCCTGTTCTGTGCCCAGGCCTGAAAACCATGCGTACCTCACGCTCTTATTGTAGAGCCAAAGCCAATCATTTTAGAATACCACTTAAGTGGAATGGATGCACAAGCGCCACATTAGTGCATTAGATGGTGCTCACACTCCAGCATGAGAGTTACCATGCCACAGAAAGCCGCAATTCAGTTCAGGGTGTTTTTCAGTAGCTGGCACTGAACGAATGACCCCAGCATAGTGCAAGTGGTACTTTGCTGTAGTCTGGCCCCCTTTGGTCCGGCAACATCCGTGGTCGCGCATTAAGGATGTTAAATATTGGTTAATGGACTAATCAAGTAACCTCATGAATTCTTATTGGTTACTCGACTATTCTATAATGCCTGGGGGTGGGGCAATAAGCCAGTGCACTGATATAGAGGCAGCAGAGCAGGGTGGCAGCAGTCCCTGTCTGGAAGGGGGTGGAATCTGAGCTCCCGGACCCAGCATGAGCTGAAACTGAGCCAGGCTGCCTGCCCATCTAGCTCCTAATACACTTTAAATGCAGAGTCACAGCAGGCATAGGTCCTGGATCCATTACAAGCCAGAACTGAGCCAGGCTGCTGGCCAGCCTGCTAAAAGTTTACTTACAAGGGAGGGAGGGCAAATACGTGTAGCTTATAGCATTAACCTATAAGCTTTTGTTTACTGGTTAATCGACTACACGATTACATCCCTATCCAGCATGTTTTTAGTTAGCTGGATGTCCCCTTATCATGGGTGTGGCCAAGTTTCCCACGGTTCCATAAAGTTTGTTTACAGCCACCAGTCCTGGCTCTCAGTGTTCTGTGCTGTTGTTTAGCTCTCATGTACCCTAAGTGTCTTCTAAGAGTGGAAGTGTTGGTAATGCTCCTTGACAATATTGATCTCCTGAGGTCCAGCAAATTCTCTGGTTCAGCGCCGGTCAAATCCCGAGGGTGCCAGACTAGGGAGGTTCAAACTGTAGTGGGTTGTCATCTTTGGGTGAGAAATCAAGCTGAATTCTTGGTATAGTGAGGCAGCTTGGCCTTCTTCAGAACTAGAAGGGGAAGGACTCTCAAAGACCCCTTGGTAAGCAGGACCCGAGTCACCCAGCCCTACCCGCAGGAAGGCAGGGCAAGAGGCATAAGAACAGGAGCTCAGAGCTCAGCAGGGCCCCAATCACAGAGCAGGTCAGATGCTCTGCCCAAGCTCCCGAGGACGAAGGCCCAGCCACGCCGCCCTCAAAGGGAGGACTGTCCTGGGCCACCAGGGCAGCTGCCGGGCCCAGAAGGCTGGGTAGGGCCACTGCCAGGCCCAGAGGACTGGCCAGGGCCACCAGGACCACTGTGGGGCCCCGAAGACTGGATTGGGCCACCTGGACCCCTACTTGACCCTGACCCGGAGCCCATGGACACACTGCCAGCACCACTGTGCACCCCGAGGAGCAGAGGCTGAGCCAGACAGGAAATGGAGGTCATTGCAGTCAGAATCCCCGCTGACCTAGCAAATTGCTCAGCATGTTGCGGCCAGGATCCCCGCCAACCCAGTTGCAGCCGACAGGCCTGAACTTTAAACTGTTTAAACTGTCTGTTGCCCTTGGCCTAATGAACTGCTGCTTAGCCTTTAACTGTTCACAGCCCACCTTGACGAAGGGCCTGGGCTCATCAACTGCTGCTCAGCATGAGCCTTAAACTGCTTATCTGTTTGTAAACAGCTCAGCTGTTTGTTTGCTGCCCTGCCCTCAATATGGGCCTGAACCCATAAACTGCGACTCAGCCTGCAGATGGGCTGAAATTCAAAGTGCTGATCCGTTTGTTGGCTGCCCCCTTCCGAACGAGGGCCTGGACATGTCACTTGTTGCTCAGCCTACAGAGAGACCTGCGTCCTTAAACAGTTGGCCGCCCCACCCTGAGCCAGTGCTGGGGGCCTTGAACTACTACTTTGCCTTAAGGGGTGTGTCTACACTACAGGGCTTAACTCGAAATAAGTGACTCAAATTGAGCTACGTCAATTGTGTATTTTATTTTGAAATATCTTGTTTCGAAATAGGGAGCGTCTACACAGCACTTATTTCAGAATAGAGCACTCTTCCTCCGACTTCCCTTGCTCCTCATACAATGAGGGTTACAGGAGTTGGAGTAAGAAGTCCTCCAGCTTGACAGTATTTTGACACTATTTTTGGAATAGCGCTAGTTATTTTGAAATAGTGTTGCAGTGTAGACATACCCAAGAAGGCCTGAAACCTTTATTTTGTAGCTTGCCCCATCCTGAGCTCGGGCTGGGCCTGTGAATTGC
Organism: Rafetus swinhoei; assembly: GCA_019425775.1. Taxonomy (NCBI): domain Eukaryota; kingdom Metazoa; phylum Chordata; order Testudines; family Trionychidae; genus Rafetus; species Rafetus swinhoei. The sequence goes on along the minus strand of JAFJHL010000256.1, from coordinate 10,914,379 downwards.
AGCTCAGCCAGCACATTGGCCAGAGCCCCAGGACCATTTATACCCTCACCCTGAGCTACGGCCAGGTAACTCGACTGCTAATTAGCCAGGCTATAGACCTGAGCCCTTAGACTGTGGCAGACCAGCCCTGTAGCAGGGCCTAATGGGTCCACCAGCTGGTCGGAGCACAGAGTAATAAGGCAGCTTGGTCTCCCTCCGGACTGCCACCCGTACACTTGGTCATTCAAAATTCTATGGCATTTTTCTCAAGCCTTGGCCTGCTAGCACCTCCCTCCTAGCCAAATTCCATTTTCAGGAACAACAGTTTAGTTTACTTCAGTCCCCCATAAGGAAGGGGAGGTTTTCTCTCTCACTTTGCCCAGTGGAAGATTTTGCCTCATCAATCTGTTTATTCAGATTTGTGTTCAGCATATGAAACTGAAAGCTTCCAGATTCTACAGTCCTAAAACCAGCTTCAGAACTGAACATGATAGACAAGAATCAAAGGGAGTAGGATAAAGAAGAGAATTGTAGAAGCAGTTCCCAACATTAATGGAACTTTGGTGAAAAGACAAAAGTTAAGGTGGAATTTATGACGGATCCCCCACCCCCATGCTTTATGAAGTGGACTCATGGACATGAATATACATAACTCAAAGGTGGTTTGAGCGAATTATTTCATGTAACCCATCAGTCTTCATGTCATGATCTGCTGGTTCTGTTTATCTTACTCTGTTATATGTATCATTTGTGTGTAGAAAATTAGACACATGGAGTGGGGAATACTTGGTGAGTTTCAAATGTGTGAATGGGAGACATGGAGGGTGTTAACCTGCAACTTCTAGATGAGCCACTGTTAAACAATCTTTTGTCCTTAAGACTGAGCAGTGGCTGGTAGGGAGTGGCCTCAACGCCTTAACAAAAGGAATAGGAAAGCAGAGGCCTGGGTCTTTTGGCTGGGCTGCACCTGAAGGAAGGAGCCTGAGACCCCAGGGTGGGGAAGAGAACCCTGGTTTAGAGTGGCAGCGGGAAAAGAGTTTTTAGGGTGAGTTTAAGTTTGCACTGAGGTTTCAGTGGAGAATTAGCCAAGCGGTTTTATTTCTTTTGATTATTTGTAACCTACTTTGCTTTGCCTACTTTCTCTTATTACTACTTAAATCCTACTGTTTCAACTTAATAAAACCATTTTTATCTTCTATCAACCCAGTGTAAGTTATTGTTACCAGTGGGGGGCACATTCCCAGTGTGCACATTCCCCCTTTCATTGCTAAAGGGGGCGTACCTAATTATTTGGGCTTTGATCCCATCTGGGGAGTGCTCTCTCAGGAGGCTGGGCCCTAAACTGCACTCTTCTTGGACCTGGAGTGGTTCAGTGTCTGTACTGCTTCTCGGTGGGGGCAGGGACCTCAGCTCGGGGCCTTGGTTGGGGGAGACCAGCGGAGCTGGCCCAGCAGGACCGGGCGGTAAGGAGCCCCAGAGAGCGGGAAGGTGAGTGGGCAGTGGCCATGTCAGACCCTGGGAGGCACCCTGAAGGGTCATCTGAGACCACACCCCGTCACAGAATTCACTCACGGAAGTTTAATGAACCCCAAAATATCCTCACCAGCTCAGAATTCTGGGGATACTTACAGTTGGCTGTGTGAAACCTCTGGGAAACTGAACACGAACAGGATCCCCAGGCAGAGAACAAATCCCTCCATGCTGATGAGAGGATCAGGAGGGGTACTGGGCTATTTATCTTGTGAATCCTGTTAAACTGAGATCTTGTGCTAACAGCTGAGCAGTTAATCAGTAATGAGGAGGAGTCCAGGCACCTTCATATCTGTAACCAGAACAAAAATGACAAAAATATGCAGTATAGTTGTAGCCAGGCAGACTGACAGACTTGCCAGTCTCCTGGCAAGGTCGGAGGAGGGTGGCTATGCATTCCCAGAAGAAGAGGGGGCTCAGGCAGACGGGATGGAGCAGGGGGTGGCCATGCCTCACTGCTACCCGAAGTGTGCTGCTCTGCTCCCCACCCAATTCCCCAGGTCTGCTTTGACCCTTGTTCAGTGAAAATTGAAATGACTAGGCAACTTTTCATGATGCACAAGGATCTGAGATGTGCTTCCCATCGTTCGATCCCTCACATGCTAGGGATGACTTTGGATTCAAGTCAAAGAGCTTGCAGCAGAAACAGAAAACTTCATCAGTTGAATCAGAGTAGAGCAGCCAGAAAATGAGGTCATCATTTTCAAGCTTTCTATTTATATTTCAAGCTTTCTATTTATACAAATAGTCAGAAAATCGTGATTCTGCTCATCCAGTGGAAATCCATGTCCTTTACCTGTGGTGGACCATTGTTCACTAGAAGGTCTCAAAATACGGCCATTAGATTGGCCCATAAAGCAGACAAGGCTATTATTGTTCAGAGACAGCAAATGTATGGCTTATTAAAACAACCTGTAATCCACAAACCTTCTCCTTCCATCCTACAACTGCAAAGAGGCTAATGGGCCACTCAGGGTATGTCTAGACTACAGGGTTTTTTTGATCCTGTAAACCTCCTTGCAGAGGTCAGCAAAACGCGGCGGCCATTTTTATGCAAATTAGGCATGGGATATTTAAATCCCTGCCTCATTTGCAATGTCAACCTGCCTAATCTGCATCCCTCTGCCAACAGAGGGATGCAGTCTAGACATACCCTGAAAGCCAGGACTGGTGGCTGTAAAGAAACTTTATAGGACCTTGGAAAACTTGGCCACACCCATGCTTAGGGGACATCCAGCTAACTAAAATCATGCCCACCCACGGATGTTGCTGAACAGAGCGCCAGGCTAGAGTGGTTCAGTCTGTACCTCAGCTGCCGTGTTTCTCTAGTGACATAAATTTGACAGATTTTTAATCTTTGTGTTACACACTCTGATAACAGGTAGGAATGGTGAGCACTCGAAACTTGTAGTGAGGACTGAGACTAAATACTAGAACTGATTAGAGATGGGACTTCCATCCCACAGGAAATCCCAAGATTTTGAAACCTGTTTTAATTCTAAATTTGAACAAAAGTCCAAACTGCACATTTCTCAGGGCATGTGAGCACTGAAATGTTTTTATCTGAAACCACTAAAGTGTTTTAATGTCAAAACATGATAAAATATCACAGAAATAATAACATAAGTATTTTACATTTAAACAGTAGTGCAGATAGGCCAATATGATATGACACATCGTACTAGCAAGACATCTCTAGCCCGTATGGCATTCTGGAAGTGGAAAGATGTTTTATCAGCCTCAGCCCCTCCACAGAGTTGCCTCTCGGAGCTCCAGCTTTGCCTGTACAGAGCCCCATCGGAAAACAAGGCTCTGAGGGAGAGCTGGGAGCAGTATCACAGCCAGAGGAGCTGCCAGAGTTGTAGTGGGGGAAAGCAGCAGAACTGCCAGCAGTTCCTTTAGCTGTTGTACTTGCCCCTAGCCTCCCTCCCCACTGCCTGTCCGGTAACATGGGATGGGGAGGGAAACCCTGGACTGGGTGCAGGGTGGAGTAACATGGAGAGTCATATAAGGAGTGTGAGGAGGTCACATGCCTTCCTCCCCCTTAGCTCATCTCTCCCCTCCCTGGGACAAATGAGAAATTTATGTTATTTGCACCACAGCATTTAAATGATCATATAAAAACCCAGAGGAAAGGAAATTAAATCATAAAATTGTAATGAAAGTTTGTCTTTTTGAAACAAAATGTTCTGACATTATTGAAATGAGAAAGTCAAAACAATTCATTTTGGCTATGTCTACACTGCAGCGTATCCCGAAACAGCTATTCCGCATACTTGGAGCACGTCTGTTATTTTGAAATCTAACGGGCTCGCTATTCTGATGTCCCTGTAAACCTCATTCCACAAGGAGTAAGGGACATTTTAGAATAGCAATTTATTTTTAAATAAGTGTTGTGTAGACAGTGCCAAATTTTGAAATAAGCTATTTGGAAATAACATTGAAATAAGATACGCAATTTCCGTAGCTCAAATTGCGTATCTTATTTCAACCTACAGTGCAGTGTAGATGTACCCTTTAAGACTTTTCTCTCAAAACTGTTGCCAACATCAGCACTTCCCATAAACATTTAGGTTTTGATAAAACTCTGTTTTCTAATGAAAAACTGTTCTGTCCACATTTTTTCAACTGATAGTGGCCCTAAGGTTTGTATTTTATTTGTGTCTGAAATAGTTCCTCAGCTTATCCTAAGGTTTTAATTTCTGTCATTCCAAGAAGAATAAGGAGCTGCTCAGCAGTATCTTTTCTACCGTTCCCAGTTACTGGTATATTACAGGATTATAATATTGACCAACAAGATGCAAATATGTTTTCTTCCTTCCACAGCTAATTCTATTGACGAGTAAAAGACTAATGTTCAAAGATCCCCCATTACAATGCAAATAAAGGGTTAATGAAGAAAGCAGGTATCAGCACGTTTCCAGTAAAATGTTTGTTTACCTAGCAATGACAAAAATACTTGGATTGATTAGTTTGGACAGTCTCCAAAGATTGCAAAATACTGTGTTACTGTATAGTAGGTGGAGGTCATGTCTCTGGTTTTCACGGATTAAAGCTTTCTTTCGCAGTGCCCTGATATCCAGTACGAGACAGGACATTTTGGAGGGGCCTTAGCACTTCTTTTCAGATTATGAAATGTATTTTCTTTTTTGAAAAACAAAAGTCTTAGAACATTTCTGCCAGAAATTATGTAAGAGAGTGTTAAGAGTACACTGTTAACTGTTCAAAACTCTGGAAAATGAAGAATTAATGTTACTCCTGCATGTACATTACTGTATCCTTGATTATAAGGCTATAGAGAAGGGTCAAATAACACAAAGTTATTTGCAAATACTGTAGCTGGTTTGTAACTATGTATAAGGCAGAATTTCCCCCATTTTTGAAGTGGAACTCAACCTCCCAATTCTGGGTACTAAAATAATTCATATCCTTTTTGCCACATGCTGTTAAAAGCTTCCCCCAATGTGAGGCCATTTAATCTCTGTCTACACAGCAGTGTTATTTCAGAATAACTGACATTATTCTGAAATAACATAGTCTGTGTCTGCACTACAAGCAGTTATTTTGACATAATGTTGAAATAATGCCGACTTGAAGGACTGCTTACTCTGACTCCTGTAACCTTCCTTTCACGAGGAGTAAGGGAAGTCAGAGGAAGAGTGCTCTAACTTGGACTTCCTGCTTTGTAGACAGTGCCAAAAGCTGAAATAGGCTATTTCGACTTAAGCTATGCAATTGATGTAGCTCAAGTTGCGTAGCTTATTTTGGCTTTAGCCTGGCTGTGTAGATGTGCCCTTAGAGTTGCTGGTACCGATATTTGTACTGTAAGGACAATATCACCACCGAAAGTATGCGCCTGGAGCACTTCATCCCCTTAGAGCTACTGGCAAATAATGCTGGACTGTTACACTTAAGGCAGATCTCCCCTCTCGGGGCTACTATTTCAGGCTCTCTGCAAACACAGGCAGCCATGAAACTCAGGTCACATTTTCAAGCTTCTCTTCAGAAACATGAGCATTGGAAACTTACTTTTAAACTTTTAAAAAAGGAAAACTGAGATACTGAACAACCACTAAGGAGACACCCAGCTCCCAGCACGTCCTTTCTGCCTCCACATGTTTTGGAAATGGAGGTGTACGATCATGGTCTGTAGTAGCCTGAAGACTTGAAGTTCAGGGTGTGACGGCTTCTCTACCCCACTCTCCCCCAGCTTTGGGAATCCCTCCAGGGATACTGAGCTCCCCACCCCAGACAAGAACTGCGAGCTCCTTCCCCGCCCAGCACTGCTCACCCCTCTCAGGACTGCATGCTCCTCCCCCACCCAGCCCAGCAAGCTTCTTACTGCTCATCCCCACCCAGCGCAGTGTGCTCCCCACCACCCATCATGCTCCCCAGACTGTATCCCACCCCCATGTGCTGCCTATCAGCACCCCATCACCACCACTCGGGACTGCCTGCACCCTCAGCACTCCTCCCCCCAGCACTTCCCCCACCACTCAGGACCCCATGAACCTCCTCAGCACCCCATCACTCAGGATTTCCTGCACCTCCTCAGAGCTTCCCCCCTCACTCGGAACCACATGCACCCCCTTAGCACTCCTCCCCTCCACAGCACTCAGGACTGCCTGCCCCTCCTAGCACCCTTCCCCCCCACACAACTCAGGACCAACTGCATCCCGTCAGCACTGCTCACCACCACCACCTGAGACCACGTGCCCCTCAGCACCCCACTCAGGACCACGTGCCCCTCAGCACCCCGACTCAGGACCACGTGTCCCCTCTGCACCCCATTCAGGACCACGTGCCCCTCAGCACCCCACTCAGGACCACGTGCCCCTCAGCATCCCCACTCAGGACCACGTGTCCCCTCAGTGCATCCCCAGATCCCCAGCAAGGCCCATGTGCTCCCGTATAGCTCCGTTCCCACCCCTTGCACTGTTTCTGCCCCCTCAGGCCCATGGCCCTGCCCCCCAGCCCTGCCCCAAATCTATGTCCGCCCTCCCCACAGTGCCACCCCCCCGTCCCCACCCTCCTCTGCATGGTGTGCTGAGCCTTCCCACTACTCGACGCCCCATTGGCTGGGACTGCTTGTCCGTCTGCTGTTCTTGGCCAATCAGGGTCTGACCACAGCTTACTCGGGTGGGCTCACTTCAATGTTCCATGCTGGGAGGGCAGACAGGGCTGCAAAGAGTAGCTCGTGCCTGTTGCTGCCATTGGCCAGCTGCCTGCCACTCCACACCAGCGTGCACCACATAGGTGACTCTGGCTGTCAATCACATCTCTTCTGTTTATCTATTGGATACCCACAGAGAGGGTTTATAGCTCCTGCCTCTAAACCCCCTGCCTCTGGCTTCTTCTTTGTTCATGTGGAATGTGCCCATCTGCCCCCCCCCCCTTCATTTTAAGGGAGATGGACCCTGACAACCGGTCCCTCCTGGGCCTCCAATTCCCCCATGGTGAGGCTGCAAGGCCCTCCTCCTCCATCCCCTCAGCAGCATGCCTTCCCTACTCAACCGCTCATAGGCCGTGACCCCTGCCCATCTCCCACTCTCTTCCAGTCACACTCCTTCCTATAATTAGTGGGTGGGGCATAACAGACTGAAGAGTGTGTGTGGGGCGTGACACTTCATTCTTTCTAATCCCATTGGCTAACCATCCTGCCCCAGGCCCTGTCTCTCCCCACTCTTGCTACACACACACACACACACACACACACACACACACACACACACACACACACACACACAAATGAAGTTAATGGATAGCAGGTTTAAAACTAATAAAAGAAAGTTCTGCTTCACACAGCATGTAGTCAACCTGTGGAACTCCTTGCCAGAGGAGGCTGTGAAGGCTAGGACTATAACAGAGTTTAAAGAGAAGCTAGATAATTTCATGGAGGTTAGGTCCATAAAAGGCTATTAGCCAGGGGATAGAAATGGTGTCCCTGGCCTCTGTTTGTCAGAGGCTGGAGAGGGATGGCAGGAGACAAATCGCTTGATCATTGTCTTCAGTCCACCCTCTCTGGGGAACCTGGTGCTGGCCACTGTCGGCAGACAGGCTACTGGGCTAGATGGACCTTTGGTCTGACCCAGTATGGCCGTTCTTATGTACACACACACACACACACACACACACACACACACACCCCTCTTCCCTGCTCCCACAGCATCCTGGGAAACTAGCCGGCAGGCTCCAGCAACAGGAGCCCACAACAACTCCATGCCACTGCTCTAGATCATCCCTGACGAGTGTCTGTCTAACCTACTCTTAAATATCTGCAGAGACAGAGATTCCACAACCCTGCCAGGCAATTTATTCCAGTGTTTAACCACCCTGACAGTTGGGAAGTTTTTCCTAATGTCCAACCTAAACCTCCCTTGCTGCAGTTTAAGCCCATTGCTTCTTGTCCTGTCCTCAGAGGTCAAGGAGAACAATTTTTCTCCCTTCTCCTTGTGACACTCTTTTAGATTCTTGAAAACCACTATCTTGTCCCCTCTCAGGCTATGTCTACACTTGTGCAATCTTGCGCCAGAGCTATGCAAATGAGGCTAAGTGTGGAATATCGCCGAGCTTCATTTGCATATATAATGAGCCGCCATATTTGCGGAAGAGGCTCTTGCGCAGGAAGGGGCTGTCTACACTGCCCTTTCTTGCGCAAGAAAAACCCTCTTGCGCAATGCCGTTACACTGATTATTTTCAGGAATAACGGCATTGCGCAAGAGGGTTTTTCTTGCTCAAGAAGGGGCAGTGTAGACAGCTCCTTCTTGCGCAAGAGCCTCTTCCGCAAAAATGGCGGCTCATTAGATATGCAAATGAGGCTCGGCGATATTCCACGCTTAGCCTCATTTGCATCGCTTTGGCGCAAGATCGCGCAAGTGTAGACATAGCCTCAGTCTTCTCTTTTCTAAATGAAACAAGCCCAATTCTTTCAACCTTCCCTCATAGGTCATGTTCTCTAGACCTTTAATTATTCTTGTTGCTCTTCTCTGGACCTTCTCCAATTTCTCCACATCTTTCTTGAAATGGGGTGCCCAGAACTGGACACAATACTCCAATGGAGGCCTAATCAGCACAGAGTAGAGCAGAAGAATGACGTCTCGTGTCTTGTTCACAACACTCCTATTAATGCATCCCAGAATCATGTTTGCTTTTTTTTTTGCAACAGTGTCATAGAATCTTAGAAGACTAGAACTGGAAGGGACCTCAAGAAGTCATCTAGTCCAGTCCCCTGCCCTCATAGCAGCAACAAGCACTGTCTAGATCATCTCTGATAGATGTCTCATGTGGCACCAAGTCTAATGCCTCACAGACAGCTAAATACATTCCATCAGCACTATGACCTTCACCCAAAAAATGTCAAGCTAATTTGACAGGATCTATTTTCCATAAACCTATGTAGATTTGTATGAATTATATTGCCCTCTTAATTCATTATTAATTGAATTCTGTATAAGCCACTCCATTACCTTGCCCTGGATCGATGGCAAATTGACAGGTCTACAATTACTCAGGTTTCCCCATTTACTTTTTTTAAAAATTGGCACAACCTTAGCTTTCTTCCAGTCTTTGGAACTTCTCAAATGTCATAGTCTTTTGGAAAGTCAACATTAACAGTCCAGCATGGTCATCAGACAGCTCTTTTAGAACTCTTGGATGCAAATTCTCTGGGCCTAGTGACTTAGCAACGCTTAACTTTAGTAGCTTCTGTTTAAATAGCTTCCTGAGGCAGCAGTGGAATGCCTAGTGTGTCGTGAGGGGTTGGTTCTGTAATGGCAGGGGAGCCCTGGCTCCACCTACACCTGCATTCTGCACCTATCCCATCCTATAAGGTATCCTATGGCACCCCAGACCTATACCCATTGTAGATCCTTCTCACAACCACCCTCACACTCTCTTACTACACACTTACAGGACAGCCCTCTCCAGCAACGCCCCATTCCTACAACTGACCCTCCTGGTTCCCACTACCCCAATGCTTCATTCCCTACCACAAAGCCCCAGACTTCCATAAGCCCCAGACCTCCACTCCCCAGTCTACAGCCCTCCTGGTGCTTTGATCAGGTTCTCAGAGGGCACACTGAGATTGCTCAATCAAGGCAAAAGCAAAGAATAGGGCAGGAAATCCCCCAAACTGGTGGCTATTTCTAATACTCAGATTCACCACGTCAGCAACAAAATGCTTCTACAAATAACTTACTGGCTACCCAGAAGCCAAAACACAGTTCCCTTAAAGCAACCCAGCCTTGGACTCCCACCCAGGCAGCAAAGTCAAATATGATGAGGATTGCTGACAATCTTGTTCATCATATAAAAAGTCCTAGCAGTCCCAAGGGGTTGGACCACATTACCCACCGGGTCAAGGACTATTTCAGATCTTATCCAAATATGCGCTTGCAGTCAATTTTTATGAACTAAATTAAGATTTATTAAGACAAGAGGGTGTGCATTGGCCATACAGGTGTGAATAGAGTTCTTAGGACAGTTCACAGTAGAGATGGTAAGCTTTGGAGTTGCAAAAAGCTCTTTCAGAATTAGTTCCATACATTATAGTCCAATATCAGGGTCACCCGATCTGGATTGGAGACCTCAATCTTGCAAGTCAGATTTCCTGGGATGAAGCTTAAGCACATGGGAGATAACAGAACCATGGCCCAAAGAGTTCTTTGTATAGTTCTCTAGCAGCTTCTTGACAGCAGGTAAATACTAGGTGAAGCATTGTGGCTTTGAAGTAACCTCCTGTTTCTTAAATATCACAGTTAAATTGCTACCCAGATTAGCATAAGGCAACTGCCCATCTCCTGCCACTTTCAAGCTATGTCTACACTGCACCTCTCTTGCACAAAAAGCCTATGAACATGAAGTGTGGATTAGCATATTGCCGTGCTTCATTTGCATAATTAATTAGGGGCTGTTTTTGTGCAAGAGGCTTTTGCGCAAAAAGGAGCTGTGTAGACGGCTCCTTTTTGCGCAAAACCCGCCTCTCGTGCAAGAGCCCTTCTTCCTCATTAATTAATTATGCAATGAAGTGCGACAATATGCTAATCCACACTTCATTTGCATAGGCTTTTGTCAAGAGTGGTGCAGTGTAGACGTAGCCTTACAGATGAAGTGGGTTTTACCCATGAAAGCTTATCATATATATAGTAGCCCAGTGTCTGAGAGTCTGTAACGCCGAAATGCTGGCTGTTCCCTCTGGGGGGTGCTGGTGCCTAAAATGCTGGCTGTTCCCTCTGCGGGGCGCTGTTGCCTGAAATGCTGGCTGTTCCCTCTGGGCGGCCCTTGCTGCATGGGGAGTGCGGGGCCCAAACAGCCGCTTGCGCCGCTTGCTCCCACGCGGCAGCCCGGCTGAGCGGCGCAGCAGTCAGCCGAGTGCCACGGCGGGAGGGGAAGAGGGCCGGGGCAGTGACGTACATGGCCAGGGGGCGGGGCCTGGCCATGTACGTCACCGCCCTGCCCCCCTTTGCCTCCCACCGTGGCGTTTGGCTGACTTCTGCGCCGCTCAGCCGGGCCACGACAGGGGAACCCAAATGGACGCTTGCTCCCCCGCAGCAGCCCAGCTGAGCGGCACAGAAGTCAGCCGAGCGCCACGGCAGGAGGCAAAGAGGGGCAGGGCGGTGTCCATTTGGGCTCCGCGGTCCCCCGAGTGAGAGGCAGAAGGGGGAGGAGAAGTGAAAGAGAGAGACAGAGAGAATCAGGAGGCGGAGAGCTGAGAGAGAGAGAGGGGGAGGCAGTAGGAGGAGGAGAGAGAGAGAGAGATGGAGCAAGAGACCAGAGGCTCAGGAGAGAAGACCGACGTGGAGGAGAGACCTGAAAATCCCATTTTATGATGGGCTAATTGGCTAGTCATATATATAGTAGCCCATTGTCTGTGAGTCTGTAACGTTCGTGTACGTCAGCGCCCGGCCCCCCTTCCCTGCCCTCCGTGGCGGTTCAGCCCAGCGCTGCGCCGCTCAGCTGGGCCCGGTGGGAGTGCCGCTCAGCTGGGCCCAGGGCGGCAAGCTGTTGCCACCCTGGCTGTTCCCTCTGGGCAGCGCTGTTGCCTGAATCATGTCCTTCACCTCCTGCCGTGGCGCTCAGCTGACTTCTGCGCCGCTCAGCTGGGCTGCCGCGTGGGAGCAAGTGGCACAAGCAACCGTTTGGACTCCGCGCTCCCCCGAGTGAGAGGTAGGAGCGGGAGGAGAAGAGAAAGAGAGAGACAGAGAGAGAGGCAGGAGGCGGAGGAGAGCTGAAAGAGAGAGCAGGGGGAGGCAGTAGGAGGAGGAGAGAGACAGAGCCGGAGCTGGAGCGAGAGACCGGAGGCTCAGGAGAGAAGACCGACGTGGAGAAGAGACCTGAAAATCCCGTCTTATGATGGGCTAATTGGCTAGTACCCTAATAAATCTGTTAGTCTCTAAAGGTGTGTCTAAACTACACCCCTCTGTCGGCAGAGGGGATGTAGATTAGGCATATCAAAAGTGCAAATGAAGCTGGGATTTAAATATCCCACGCTTCATTTACATAATGGTGGCTGCCGCTTTTTTTCGAAATGGGGCTTTTTCGAAAAAACCCCCAGCAATCTAGACAAGGATCTTTCGAAAATAAAAGTTTTTTTCGAAAGATCCTGTAAACCTCATTTTTTGAGGAATACGGGATCTTTCTAAAATGGCTTTTATTTTCGAAAGATCTGCATTTAAACTGCTGCGTTTTTTCGAAAAAGCCCCATTTTGAAAAAAAGTGGCAGCCACAATTATGCAAATTAAGCGCAGGATATTTAAATCCTGGCTTCATTTGCACTTTTGATGTGCCTAATCTACCTCTCTCTGCCGACAGAGGGGTGTAGTTTAGACACACCTTGTGTGTCTACACTGCACTGTTGTTTCGAGATAACTAGCGTTATTTTGAAATAACGGATGGCTTATTCCAAAATCTGTAAACCTCATTCTATGAGGAATAGAGCCTCTTCTGAAATAGCTATTTTGAAATAAGGTGTGTCTACATGCTCCACTACTGCTATTTTGAAATAGCCCCTCAACAGGGTCATTCTAAGTTAGTCCTCCCCAGTGCCTCCTAGGGCTCTAAATCAAGATAGCATGTGTACATTAGGGGAGCCTGCCTCAGACTCATTTTGAGGCTTCCCTGCAGTGTAGATGTGCTATTTCGAAATAACTGTTCCGGAATGACTTATTTCGAAATAGCTGGGCAGTGTAGATGTACCCTAAGGTGCCACAGGACTCCTCCTTGTTTTTACCACATTCATAGTTCATCTCAAAATGTTACTATTCCCTTTTGATCAATAGCTCATAGTGACAGACAGCAAACATCTGGTTACATTTTAAGGTCTAACAAGATCCAGGCAAACACAGACTACTATAATCAGTACAAATCTACATACCAAAGCCCTAGTATCTCTAACAAGGCTTTATTAGCAATTTATAAGCAATTACCATTTACATACTTTCCTAACAGACTTTTAAAAGTAGAATTTGGGTGTGAATTGGGAATAACTCCACTGATTTAATTAATTCTGTATTGGTATCATTCTGAACTGAGATGAGAAGTTGTCCCAAGTTCTCTCAGGCTATGTCTAGACTGCAAGCCTCTTTCGAAAGAGGCTTTTTGGAAAAAAAGCATCTAGACTACAACCAATACTTTTGAAAAAGCAAGCCGCTTTTTCGAAAGAGAGCACCCAGGCAGTCTGGATGCTCTCTCTTGAAAAAGCACAGTTTGCACTCAATAGCGCCTTTTTTCAAAAGAGCACTTTCGAAAAAAGGCGTTATTCCTCGTAAAACGAGGTTTTCCGCGATCGAAAAAACTGCCGCGTTCTTTCGATTTACTTTCAAAAGAATGCAGCAGCAGTCTAGATGCAGGGGAAGTTTTTTCAAAAGAAGGCCACTTTTTCCGAAAAAACCCTGTAGTCTAGACACACCCTCAGGCTCAGAAATGCCAAGCCTAGGATTTGGAGAAGGTGAGCAAATGAAGTCATTTTTTCTACCTTTTATTAACTGGCTAGATTTGCCGATTCTTTGGATCTCTGCTCCCCCCCTCCCACTGAAGTCAATGGAAAAACTCCAGTTGACTTCAACTGGAGCAGCCAGCACCTCATTCGAGACTTTAGCGAGGAGATTGCAGCCACTTGGGGGAAGCCAAAGATACTAAAACAATAAAACATGTGACACGCAGCCTTCCCCTACTTCATACAAAGAGAAGCCATAGAGTTGCAGCTATCAGAGGATACTGAAGATCAGCAACTTCTTCTTCTGGGTAAAGGAAGAGACTTGTGGTGCTGAAGATGGAGCAAGTCTTGATTTTCACCCCACATGCAGTAGGCGTCTCCACTTTTCAGGAGGACTTATCCCATTCCTGGAAAGAAAGCAAAGATGCTATGACATGGTCAAGGTCACTGAGGTTACATCTACTCTGAACCACAGTTCGAAATAAGCTATGCAAGTTGAGCTTTGCAAACTATATATCTCATTTCAAAATAGCTTATTTCATAATTTGGTGCTGTCTACACAGCCCCAACTTTCGAAATAACCTGCTATTCTGAAATGTCCCTTATTCCTCATGGAAAGAGTTTTCCAGGGATGTCAGAATAGCGAGCCCGAAATAATGGGCTTACTGTGAAGAAGTGTGATAACTATTTTGGGATACTCCAGTATGCCAAATATCTCCACAGTGTAGATGTACCCTGAGGCTATGTCTTCCCTGCCAGTCCTTCTGGCAGAAAATATGCTAATGGAGGACTCATTAGCATAAATTGTGATCTCATTAGCATATTTTCTGCTAAACGGGGGTTTTGTGCCAAATGGAAGCGGCTACACCGCTTCTTTTTGCACAAAAACTCCTTGCGCAAAAAGAAATGGCAGAAAATATGCTAATGACATCGTGACTCATGCTAATGAGTCCCTCATTAGCATATTTTCTGCTGCAAAAACTCGCAGTGTAGACACAGGCCCAGTACTGTTCTCAGTTGGACTATCTCAAAGCACCAGTCACTTGGAGGCAAAAACTTCTAGCACAAGAGCGTCCACACTGCAAAAGAGCATCAAAAAAGCAATGTGCTTTTGCAAAAGATAGTGTCCAGACTGTCTGGATGCTCTCTCGCAGGTAAGCAGTGATTGCTATAGATAGAATGGCCACCAGGCCACCTGTGCTTTTTCCTCTTCCCTCTCCTTGCACAAAAACCCCCTCTTCCCATCCATACATGCCTTTTTGCTCAAGAGCTCTTCCTCAAAGAATGAGAATTACCAATTACACAAAACCCCCTCTCATCTTTCGATTTACTTGCGCAAAAACGCGCTTGAGGTGTGGACGCTCCATGAGTTTTTTCGGAAAAACGGCTATTTTTCCACAAAAACTCTGTAGTGTAGACATAGCCTTGGTGCCTTACTCACTAAATACAATCCAGTAGTATAAGCCCAGGGGCCTAAAAGAGAACCAGCCAGAAGGAACATGAAAAATATCCCAGTTTCTCCACAGCACCAGCTTTGGACTCTCTGTCCTACCAATTCTGCCATATAGTTAAGCCAATAGATATGGAAGATGCAGCAGGCATCTGTTTATTATTGCTAGAGTAGATGTGATGTCGATAAATGTATTATTGTGTTGACATATTATGGTTTTGGCCATTTGATACAGTAGATAGACACTCACCAGCCCACCAAAAGCAATTCTGTACTCCAGGGCAGAAATCATTGGGCCTTCTGCCCCCTTCCCTCAACTAGACCACAAGCCCCTTGTCCCCACCATGCTCTAATCTGCCATAAGAGCCCTGTGCCAGCCCAGTCCTACCCAATACCTTCTGGGTGAGCCTCAGGGCAGCCTCACCAAACCTCCCCTCCCTTTCCCGGACCCGACCTGCCTTCTGGGAAAAAGCTGCAGCAGCATCTCTTGATTAAAAGACACTTTTGATATGCCCTAAGCAGGTTTCACAGCTTGGGAATCCAGCCCTGGAACCTACATGGAAAATATCAAAAGTGTCTTTGAATCGAGATCCTTTTTTGGCAGAGCTTTTGCGGCAGCAGCTAGACCCCTTTTAATTGCTAGGCCATTGAGAAGCTGTCCCCCATGCTTCTCCTGCACTCCCTTCCCCCAGCAGCTGGCCCAGATACACAGCAGTGAGGCTGCTAAAAGGAGACCCTGTTTGATGGATGTGTGTCACATGGCAGTGTTGGAAAAGAGGACAGTACCATCCCAATTCCGGGGCTAGTGGGAACAGCTGAGATCGACATCTCAAAAGTTGTAGTCCTGGTACTGGCTTTTTCAATCCTTTGGATCCATCGCTTGTACTCCTCTCTCACCTAGAAAAATAAGGAGCACACCCATTGGATCAGGTAACCAATGACCCATGAGACGCGTGGACAGTTTTCATCCCTCCCTTCTATATCTGAACAGAGCCAAAGGACTGGAATTCTTGTGACCAACTTCCCCACCATAAATCCCCACATGGGAAGTGAGAGGAGACGCCCTCAGTCCCCTCGTTGCAAATGAGCCAAATTCTGTTCATCAGGTTGCAAAGTCCAAACTAGCAAATGCAAGCTGATGCAGCTAGAACCAAACTATGCGTTAATTACCTGGGGAAATGCGATGACCTTTGTTACACAGGTCAGGCCATGTCTACACTCCCACTTATGTCAGCCCCACTTAAGTCGCTCAGGCTATGTCTAGACTGCAGGCTTCTTTTGGAAGAAGCTTTTCCGGAAGAGATCTTCCAAAAAAACTTTCAAAAGAGAGTGTCCACACAGCAAAAGCACATCGAAAAAGCAATCTGCTTTTTCAACAGAGTCCACACTGAATGGACACTATCTTGCATGTAAGCTGTGATTACTATGGGTGGAATGGCCACCAGGGCACCTGTGCTTTTTCCTCTTTCCTCTTCTTTCAGAACATCTCCCTCTTCCGTGTCCACACATGCCTTTTTCCAAAAGATCTCTTTCGGAAAAAGGCTTCTCTCTCATAGAAAGAGGTTTGCCAATGTTGGGAAAACCCCTCTGTTCTTTCGATTTACTTTAGAAAGAATGTGATTGCAGTGTGGATGTTACTCAGGTGTTGCTGGAAACCCCTTATCCCCCCGTCCCTCCAATTCTCAAGCGACATAACTTTCGCTGGCACAGCACTATGTTGATGGAAGAGCTTCTCCCACCCACCTAGCTATTGCCACTAGTTGGGGGTGGTTTAACTTCCTTGATCAGAGAGCTCTCCCATCAGCATGAAGCAACTCCACAGGAGATCTTCCAGCGGCACAGCTGCATGGTACAGCTAACCTGTATGCCACTTGGCATGGCATCCTGTCCCCTCCAGTGGCACCTCGCTCAGCTAAAGGTTAAGGAATCTGCTACAGCCTTAGCTAAGTCACATGGCTTTTAGCTCATAGAATCCTAGAAATGGAAGGTGTCACATTATTGGATTTTGAGGGGAGCAGCCAGGTCACTGCTATACCCATGGGGGGTGTTCGCCCCAAAAGTGGTACAAAGGGGGCCATGTGAGGAGTCAAACAAAAGCTTACTTTCTACTGATTCTGTGTATGCCCTCTTCATATATCTGTGTAATGTCTGGGTGTGGAGTTATGAATATGTACTCTGTATGGAGACTGGAAGTTTCTCTGTATGTGGTTGAGCGATGGGCTCGGCCTATGGACATGCTAATTAGCAAGGTTCTGGGGACCATAGGTCTCTTAAGTACCTGAGACCCACCTATGAAGGAATCTAGGTGCCTGGTCAGAGACCATGTGACCATCTCCAGCTTGGAAGAAGCCAGGAAGGAGTTATAAATAGGCCATGTGGCTGACTCCATCTTGGTCTAGAGATCTGCTTCTGACCCCAGATGCGGCCTCTCAGGGAATCACAAGCCGGGAAGAACTGTGGACCCATCCTGACATAGGATGTGTAACAAGGACTTTTAAGCCAGCAGCTATAACATCTCTGCTAGAGCCTGCATCGAGAACTGGGAGATTCGATGCATGTAATGTATCTTTAACAACCTTACTCTCATGCTTTTCTTTCTTGTAGTAATAAACCTTTAGATTGTAGATTCTAAAGGATTGGCTCAGCGTGGTTTGTGGGTAAGATCCAGAGAGTAAATTGGCCTGTGATCTGTGGCTGGTTCCTTGGAACCGGACAGAACTTGTTCGGGATGGGTGAGATTGGGTTCTAAGACCCCTCACCTGTGTATGAGGCCCAGGGCCATCTGGGGCACGGATATTGCTGGGGTGTCGGAGGGGTTTTGCTCCTGAGGCTTCAGGCAGGCAGCTGAAGCGCTCTGTGGGCTCTGGTTTGTGGCCTGTTTGGGAAGGTCTCCAGTCTGGGGGCTGTAAGGAGCCCCGAATTTGAGCAATTCGCCCTGAGCGGATGCCCTCAGCTGTGCCCAGACCCAGCCCGGTCCGTCACAGAAGGGACATCAAGAGATCACCAAATCCAGTCCTCTGCATTCACGGCAGGACCAAACACCATCAGACCATCCCTGACAGGTGTTTGTCTGTCCTGCTCTTAAAAATCTCCAGTGATGGAGATTCCACAATCTCTGTAGGCAAGTTATTCCAGTGCCTAACCCCCTGACAGTTAGGAAGTTTTTCCTAATGTCAACCTGAAGCTCCCTCATGAAATTTAAGCCCATTGCTTCTTGTACTATCCTCAGAGGTTAAGAAGAACAATTTTCTTCCTCCTCCTTGTAACACCCTTTTAGGTACTTGCTAAAGGCTTATTCAGGCTACGTTTACACTGCAGGTATTTGTTGGCAGAGAGTATACTAATGAAGCGCTCATTAGCATTGTCATTTGCATATCTTTGCTGAGGCTTTTTGCGCAAGAGGTTTTTGCACAAAAACAAGCAGTGGAGTCAGGTCAAAAAAGGAAATATGCGTAATCTTGCACAAAAGGGGGTTTTTTTGCGCAAAATGGACTCATCTACGCTGCTTGTTTTTGTGCAAAAACCTCTTGTGCAAAAAGCATTGACAGAGATATGCAAATGACAGCGCAACAATGCTAATGAGCACTTCATTAGCATACTCTCTGCCGATAAATACTGGCAATGTAGATGTAGCCTCATTTATCTCCCAACATCCTAGGTTTGATCCTGCCTACAGCTGACAGAGTTCTGTCTGTGTTTCATAGACATGGCCCCTGCTGACCTTAAAGAAGAAGCTGTGGATTTACCCAAAGAATGCAGTCCAAGCTACAGGAGTAAAGAGAGATGGGAGGGAGAAGGCTGAGTCTCAAAACAGGGCAAGGAACAAATGCAAGCGAGGGGTTCAGGTGCACATGGCCTGAAGAGAGTGACCCCAGGATACACGTGAGCAATGCATTTCTGCCAGCTGAGCATTAATGGAGCTGCTGAGCTAAAGAGGTGACAGGACATGGGCTTTACCTGGCGATTGAGGAGACAGTGCACCAGGAAGATGAAGGCTCCCTGCAGGCTGTTGACAATGGTGAATAAATACGCCATGACCGTGCCTGCTGGGCCGACTTGTAGGAACCCAAAGCTCCAAGTGCAGCCAAGGATGAAAAGCTGGGCAATTGCTTTAAATGTCAGTAACCTGGATTCAAGCAGATGAAGAGATCCCATTACAAACCTGTGCAAAGGGGTCCAGTCCGTGGGCCCTGGGCAGGATGGCTGGAACTAGCAAATGCCCTCCAAGTAGCCACGATTGAAAAAGTCTCCTATAGACACTGGTGTGAAATCATAGAATCATAGAGCTGGAAGAGACCTCAGGAGGTCATCAAGTCCAGCCCCCTGCCCAAGGCAGGACCAATCCCAACTAAATCAACCCAGCCAGGGCTTTGTCAAGACGAGACTGAAATGCTTCTAGATAGGGCCTGTTTGCAGAGTGACTATACAAACCAGGTTTTTATTCCTGATACTATGCTCTTTAGTGTATTTACCCTCACCCCACTCAGTGGGGTGCTGGAACAATTTGTATAGTGGGGATTTTGAGAGTCACTGAACCAAATTGTAACCCTGCTTTGGACAGAAACCTCCCTTCATGTATTGCACCAATGTTAAGAAAGTGCTCTCCTCCCCATTTTCCAGCTGGAGAACCAGGGCATGGAGATATTAAGTGACTTGGCCAAGGGCAAGCAGTTGAATGCAGGTCTCTCTCAAATCCCAGACTAGCACCCTAACCACTGAACCATCCTTCATCTCCTTTACAAACTGATTTGGAAACCACCACAATAACAGCCCTGCAAGGAGAAGGCTACGTTTGAGAGAAGCCATGGCTTGCCATTAAAGATTTGGTTCCCTCGTTCTTACACAGCACTCATGATACGGACTAGAATAGCTGAGCTATGTAAGGGTTTGTTGTATGCCTGTTGCTATAGCATGGGAAAGTGCAGTGCAGACTGATGGGCCCAGATTCTAAAGCCAGCTTTGTGCAGAGCCATACAAGGCAGATCCAGCCTTTGTCTCACTTCACTGGTTGCAGCCTGAAGATGGACACCTATAAAAACAGCACTTTTGCTAACTACTTAAGCCAGGTTCAGCCTTCTACCCTATGTAGATGTAGTTATGCAATACTTTGGCATAAACAAGTAAACTGTGAATCACAAGTTACAAAATGACACAGGTCTTGTTTATTGTTTTGTAATAATCACAAATGTTGCAAACTGCTGATCGGTAACAGCAAAAAGGCCGTTTCTCCCAGTTTAAAATATTTTTAAACAGAAAATGCCAAACCACAGGTACCATTCCAATTGTTGACCAGTTTAGCCTAGTTAATATACTTACCTATTCAATAAGAACATCCTAAAGGCAAAAATTAAGGATGTTAAGATGTGGGTAATGGGGTGATTGTGTAGTCGATATTATCCCCACTGTGGCTCTGCAGTTTAAATATAGTAAGAGCCGTGCAGCAGCCCCTGTCCGCGGAGGGGTCCCCACAGGGAGTTGGGGTCCCCACAGACAGGGGCTGCTGCCGGAGGAGCCCCTGCCACTCTGCACTGCTATCTCTGAGAGGCAGCAGCACAGTGGGGGGAGGGGGAGGGGAAGTGGCACCATGGAGATGGTGCTGAGGGGAAGCAACTTTTAAGCCAGCTCCCACCAGCATCAGCTCCTGCTTCCCTCCCATTTTGCTGCTTCTGATATAGAGGCAGTGGAGTGTGGGGGGGAGAGGGGGTAATGCGAGTAGTCGACCAATCGACTACTCTTTTACATTCCTAGTAAAAATCTGAAAATACGGCTTAAAAAACTAGGCATACGTGGTTTTAAAAACACTAACACCTAGAACACATCTAATCTCATACACAGCTGTTAACATTCTTTATGAGCCTGCCAGAGACAAACTAAAACCTGTCTCAAGCCTTAAAGCTCTCCCTGAAAATTAAGTAAGTATACAAATGTAATAGTGCTGGTTCCTCACAGTGTTATGCTGTCTCACATATATGGACACAAATCAGACATCAGAAATGGTAACACCCACAACCCTTTAGGGAGAACACTTTAACATTTTAACTTGCCTGAATTTAAAAGTAGCCATTCTTCTACAAAGGAATTACACTAACCAATTGTGGAGAGAGTCTGCAGAACTGGAATTCATCTACAGAGTTGATACCTTTACCCTGGACTTGAACAAACACATTAACTGGTTGGTGCATTATAAAGCTAATGTCTGCTGCCTTTAACATCTGCATTTCCACATCAATAGCTCTGAATGGGACACATCCATCTCACCGAAGTAGCCTCATTAACATGGGTCCTACATTTGACAGGTACTTCTGCTGTTCTATATTTTTCTTGGTTTCAGTTACTTCCCCTCTAGTTAATCCAATGAAGTGGATTTTACCCACGAAAGTGCATGATATTATATATTCTGGTTAGTCTCTAAGGTGCCGCAGGAGCCCTCATTGTTTTTACTATTTCACTTGTTTAAATTGTTTCCCACACACTAGTCATTCTGATGGTAAAACTTTGACAGTTACAGAAACCCTTGCCTAAGTACAAGTGTTTTTATTGCTGTGCCCCCCAGGGTTCCCAGAGCAGTAACTCTAATAACACCAGGCTGAATCTTAAAATAAAAATCCATCAATGACAAACTGTTAATTGGGCAAACTAAATCAGTAACCTAATCAATAAGTCATGCAAGCCAGTGTTGATATTGGCCAGTTCGACTGTAAACTCCTTGGGGCAGGGATTGATTTCTCCTCCCCAGCTGGACCTGCAAGGCCACCTTTCTATGTAAACATTAGGGCCTAGTCTGTCCCTCACGACCATCATGCGGCCCTGCTGAAATCAATGAAATGACAAGGGTGTTATAGGGTTGCCGGGTGTCCGGTATTGACCCGGACAGTCCGGTATTTTTGCCTCCTGTCTGATAAAAAAATTCAGAAAATACTGGACACCCAAAATGTCCGGTATTTTCTGATTTTTTCCTGGCCTGGAGGTGAAAATACCAGGCTGTCCGGCTCAATACGGAGGCATCCTGGCAACCCAGAGGGGCAGGGATGACTAATCTCCCACTCAACCAAGGGAGCTAAAATCCCTGCAGGCTGGGAGGCTTGGGAGCAGCCTGGGTCCAAACCCTCCTCCTGCAGCCCAGGGGCACCAGGGCGCCGCTCCTGGAGTGTCTCTCTTACCTGCCCCCCAAGCGCTGCCCGCCCTGAGGCAGGGGCTGGGCCAGACAGGGGCTGGCGAGACTGGGGGCACTTCCCTGGGAAAGGCTCCTGGGGAGCAGCGGGACTGGCCCTGCCAGAGATTCTCCCTCCCGGCTGCAGCCCCTGCCATGGCTCGGGGATCTGGCCCGGAGCCTGGCCCCAGAGTCCCCACGAGCAGCGGCGGCAAGTTGTTTCCCGCGGCTGGGCCGGAGCCTGCGATTGCTCCCCCCACACCTGCTGGGACAGCAGGACTCCCAGCCACGGCTCCCGTCCCCAGCATCTACTGGGTCCTAGCGAGTGCAGGGCAGTGGAGGGGACTCCTCACACAGGGTTGGAGTGGTTCCCAGCTAGGGGGCAGGTTGGGAGAATTTTTGCTGGTGCCTAGAATGGGTCCAAAACTGCCCTCCTTCCCCCCACCTACACCTGCCTAAGGCTCTGGGAGGGAGTTTGGGGGCAGGATCTGGGCTGAGGCAGGGGACTGGGATGAGAATTTGGGAGCAGGAGGGGGTGCAGGCTATGGGTGCTTGGGGGATTTTCAGAAAAGACAGTGTACTCATAAAAACGTATTTAACCCCTCCTAATATTTAACTGCCCCCCCCCACACCTGTTATTAAGTCTAATTAAGGTTTTTTTTGCATGATCATTCAGCCCCAAGGGTTGTTTCTGGTCCACCTTTTGCCTCCCTGCGCCGGGCCAGATAGCTCTCCTGTAGGTTTTTGCGTTTTTTTTCGTTCAACAAACTTTTTCCTGACAGACTTTTTTTTTTTTTTTTTTTTTGGTTCAGTATTTTTTCTAAAACCATCTGGCAACCCTAGGGTGTTAATGCAGGCAGAAGTTGTCCCAGGACTTCAAGTCCTCAAATCGGGTCTCTTCTCACTATGGTCAATTATAAGCCTCAGCTACCATGCCCTGATGTCCAGCTCTTCCAGCAAACACAGATTTAGAAATCAGATACCAGGAAATCACTGTGCAGTTTTCCTCACACTGTATCAGTTGTGCCTGGCAAAAGGCACCAAACTAGAGAGAACAAACACTAGCGGATTTGAGGGGTTTTGGTCCCATTTGGGGGTTGATTTCCTGGGTGCTGAGCCCTCAAAATGCGTCCCCCCAGAGCTGAAGTGGTTCAGTGTCTGCATTGGTCTGTGAGGGGGCAGTAACCCCAACTCTGTGCCTTGTCTGGGGGAGACCAGAGGATCTGGCCCAGCAGGACAGGGAGGTGAGGAGACCCAGAGAGTAAGAAGGTGGGTGTCAGTGGCATGAGCAGCACACTGGGGAACAATCCCAAAGGGACTTCTATAACTGCACCTAGGAGGATAGATGCTGAGGAAAATGGGTTAGAATACCATCACAGATATCTATAACACTTTTATCCATCACAGATATCTATAACACTCTGGCCAACTGAAAGGGCAAAGGGTTCTCACACTAGCCAAAAGAGAAGATGGCAGGAGGATCTAACAGGAAACTGTGTCCAAGGCTGCCTTGATCAGCCATATTTCCATTATGCAGAAGAAGGACATATGTCCCCACTTTGTTAATTACATTGAAAATTCCCGATTATAGAGGAAGGATGGTGTTATGGTTGTGGCTGTAGCCAAGTCCTTGGGAGACAACAGTGCAATTCTGTGCTCTGCGACAGACTTTGTGTGTGACCTTGGGCATCTCCCTTCACCTCTCTGTGCCTCAGTTTCCCATCTGCACAATGGGTACAATAGGCTTGTCCTGTCTGTCTAACACCCTTGTTAGACAGACAGGACAAGGCTATTGTATCCATTGTCGTGCATTAAAGATTGTGAAGTGCTCTGTAACCTGCAGGGGAAAAGTGCTATGTAAAAGCTACAAGATTGGAGCCCAGTGGGTACTCAGCACCTCCCAAGGAGGTGCTCCGTACCCTCATCTGCCAGGCAAGCGAATAGGCAGTGAAGGGTGTCAGCTGCTTGCAGGACCAGGTATTCAGTGTTCTCCATGACCTTCTGATACCAAGTCTGTATCACACTGGTATTTCCTCAGTTTACTTGAGAGAAGACCCATCCCCCACAGAAGGCTAACTGGACCTCTTGGGCAGGTTTAGTGCTTTCATACCTTGTGTCTTTCAGGGTAGAGACGTCCGAATTGAGGGAGCAGATTTTGTCTCTCAGGATCCAGAGGGTTGTAATAAAAAATGTACAATTTGTCTGTGGAAACAACACAAGTTGAGTGGGTCAGACCCCAAGTCCATCCAGTCCAGTATCCTGACTCTGTATCAGTACCAGATGCTCAGATGAAGTGATAAAATCTGCCCCCTATATAAGGTCTCCTCTTGGTCTTTGGTAGATACAGATTGGTTTAAACCCTGAAGCAGGGGGTGTAATCTCCCTTCCAGACCTTTTGTTAGCCTTGATCAGACAACTCTGGACACTATTTTGGCTACCCATAGAAATGCCCAATCTCTTTCTGAATCTTGCTAAAATTCTTCACGTGTTCACAGCGCCCAGCACAATGGCACTTTGATGTGCTAGTCCTACAGCCATCCAAATCCTTCCCGCGCTGCCAGTCTGTCTTAAGGCCCAAATAAGTCCCCCCATCCCTCTGTCCTGAGCCACTCACTGTCTCTGCCTCCCCAACCCCTCCCCACCTGCCCCCAGCCATGTTGCTAAGGACCATATGCTGTCGCTTTCCCAGCTGGCCTCTTCCATGTTTCTCCATTTGGGCAGCGGCCACAGCCAAAGCTCTGGCTCCATTCTTAGATCCAGCCCAGATATTTCCATCTTCTCTTCTGGGTAACTCTGGAACTAAGGAGTTGCTGAAGTTGACCAGTCCCAGTATCTGGGATAAATTCATTCCATTGTAAATAAATAGTGTAAGTTTATTCATTGTTTGTGCACTAGACTCACCCTAGGGAACTTCAGTGCAGGGGGCTGGTGCTGTGGGTGTTTGTATGCAGGAGTCAGGACAGGGCCTTGGGGATGTGTGTGAGCACAGATCAGGAGGCTGGTGGCTTGGGGGTGGGTGCAAGAGTGAGGGTTGGGGGTGAGGATGGGCTCAGGGCAGGGGTTCCCATCTGGTAGGGCTTTTTCTCCCCCCCCCCCCATAGCCAGTGGAGTCTCTGCTGCCCCTCAGTCCCTCTGGCCGTATTGGGCCTTCTGTCTCCCCTGAACCTCCCCCAGGCTGTGGCCAAGGGAAAGGGTTTGGAGAAGCAGGGTTCCTTTCCAGGTGTGCTGGCAGGCAAGATAGAGGATCCCCAGCCCTGCTGGCCACTCCTTGGCCAGACCTGGGCAAAATACGGCCCACGGGCTGGATTTGGCCCATGGATGCAGCGGGGAAAGGCAGACAGGATCCCTGGCTGGCTCACCCCACCTGCACACCGCTCAGAAAGGAGGCTGCCGGACGTTTCGCTTTCAAAACTGTAAGCCCTGAAGAGAGAGGGGAGAGAAGGCTTGGTGGTACGCCCACCCTCAGCACAATCCCATTGGCTGGTTTCTGACCCTTCAAGGCTACTAGTTATTCACCTATGCACATGGCCCTGCAGCCTATGTGGGGGCAGGACAGGTAGGGAGGCTGCTTCAGAAATGTCCTGGGCTGCTGGCAAGGAGTCACCCAGGTAAGCCTCCTGACCAGAGTCTGCCCCTGGCACTCCAACCCTTCCCTTCCCCAACACTCTTCCCCACTAGTCCACGTGCCCAAACCCTCTGCCCCATCATGCACTCATATCCCCTCCCAGATCCAGCAAGCCAATCCCCAGCCCCAGACCACAATCCTCTTGGGCCCCTAGGACACAACCCAAACTCCTACACCCTTGGGCCTCTCCTGTACCCCAATTCCCTGCCCTTGGTCACAATCCCCTCCAGCCCTGGGACACATCCCAAACCCCTGAACCCCAGTCCATTGCCTCAGGCCAGGTCACAACCGCCTCCTTCACTCAAATTCCCTCCCAGACCCCACACTCCCTCTTGCACCCAACCACCATCCCAGACCCGGCACATCCTCCATTAATATCAGGGAAGAGTGCAGCCCTCACCACTTTTCCAAATTCTTGGTGTGGCCCCCCATCAAAAATTATTGCCCACCCCTGCCCTAGGTGGGGTGGCTGCCCCGAGTGGTCACTCTGCATATAGCTCTCCCCTGTGCTCACTGCCCCAACGGCCACTGTCAGTAACATGCCCCTCCTCTCTCTGTCCCTCCCTTTCACATGCCTCCTCTCTCTGCCCCCTCCCTTTTCATGTTATGGAAAACAGTCACATTCCTGGCACTTCCCATTTTTTTGGCACAACTGAACCCTGATCTTGCTTTACGTTAGGATAAGAGGAAGCTGCCTACCAAATTTGGCAGTCCTAGCTCTTACTGTTGAAGAGGAATTTTTGAACAACAGAATCACAGATGGACAGACAGACAGATGTCCATTTCTCACGTATATGGATAGATTTACTATAATACAAATTAACCAGATGAAAGTGACATTTTACCTAGTCACTTTCCTGAGAGGGAATCCACAGTGGCTAGGCAAACATCCCAATGTCTGACTCATCTCACTATCAAAGGCCTTTCCCTATGGCATAGCTATAATTCAGCCTCTTTCATTGTCCCCCAAGAGAGGAGAAGAGTAATAACTCACCATAATAATCAGGCAGACCGGTCCAAGAAAACTCCAGAGAAAGCCTGTCTCTGTGTTAAGCCAGCAACTAAAAGGTGAGATCACAAAAAGGTAACAGATTATTCCTGGCAATAAAAGGAAGTGAATTCTCCTCTTGGGGTTTCCAGAGTTGATAACTGGGAGGAATGGGAACAATAAAACCAAGGTCTTAATTCAGAAGAGGACTGACACAGGTACTTGAGTGCTTCCCTGAACTGGGGTCTGGGAGAGGAAGAATGAAATACTGGTTGCACCTCTATAAACTCGAACTCTCTGATACAGAAGAACCACAGATGCTCCAGGATCACTGAGTCCCAGTGTGCTGCAGGGGGTGAGGGGCTGGGAGTCCTACATGCTATGGGCGGGGGAGGGAGGCTAGAGTTCTGGGAGAGGGGAAGGGGGATGAGAAGCCCGGCATGCAACCCAGCTAGGCTGCCCAGGGGGGCCAGGAGTTAGGAAGCCCAGAACATGGCTAAGCTGGGCTGCCAGTAGGGCCAGGAGCTGCGGGGGAGGGAGAGCGAGATCAGAGCAGGGTGCCTTGCGTGTGGCTCAGCTGGGGTGCAGCGGGGAAGGGGACTGAGAGCCAGTGCACAGCTCAGTTGGGCTGGGAGGGCAAGAAGGCTGGCGTGCACCTCCGCTGGGCTGTGGTGGGGGGGGGAAGGAAGGCCCATGCGCGGCCAATCTAGGCTGCTTGAGACAGTTATGAAGCCTGGTGGGGCAGCAGGGCACGGGTGGGGCCAGCAGCAGGGTGGCCAGAAATGACCTCCCCAGTCCAACAAATTCCCTCACCCGGAACCAGTCAGGTACCGAGGGTGCCAGACCAGGGAGGTCCAACGTGTATAAGGTATCCAGGGCTTTGCTGACCCTTCAGTTCTCTCCTGGGGTAGAGCAGCAGAGTAGGAGTCAAGGGCTCAAGTTCTGTTCCTCGTGCCCTGTTGGCCATGTCATTTCCCTTGTGAGTCTTGGCTTGAGTTGTGAGTGAGTATTTGTAGTGTCCGGGGATAACAGTTGCACTTGTTCAACAACCTTATGGCCTGCACACCGGCAGCTAGACATGTGAAAACATAATATACTCGTATGTACACAAATACGTTTTGTCTTTCCTGCAAGTCTGGCATCTCTTTTCTTGGGCCCTTGGGGTAAGATGCAGGGTGAACGCTGCCTGCTTCCCTTTATGTCAGTCTCATAAACCTAGCTTGGAGAAACAAGTCTCATAAGAACTGCCACACTGGGTTGTACCATCCAGCCCAGTATCCTGTCTGCCAACAGTGTCCCAGAGGCAATGAACAGAACAGGGAATGCTCAAGTGATCCATTCCCCATCACCTGTTCATACTTCCCAGTGAATAGAGGTTGGGGACACTATCCCTACCCATCTTGGCTAATAGCCATTGATGGACCTGCCCTCCATGAATATATCTGGGTGTTTGGTTTTTTTTTTGGAGCCCTGTTAAATTCTGTCCCTTCACAACATCCTCTGGCAAGGAGTTCCACAAGTTGACTGGGTGTTGTGTAAAACATCTGAAGAAGCGGGTATAGTAGAATACATTAGGTCTCTGCAATTCATCAGATAAGCTGAGAGACCTGCTCTCCCCCAGGGATGGATGATGCACTTACTGCTCAGAAGTTCCATAGCCTTCAGAATTTGCTGCAGCAGAAATAGCCACAATCAGGGCTGGGAATCCATAGCCGAACAGGTACACGTATCTCTTCTTGTATCTGCTGGAACTGGTATAATTCACCATCTTCAGGTTCTTGACGGTGAGGAAGAGATGCAGCCCCTCCAGGAACATCCAGGTGAAGCAGGCCAGGAATAGGTAGTGTAGGAAGCCTGCAATGACTGGACAGGCCACCTGGGGGTGACAGAGAACTCAGGAACTCTGGCATGTAGCTCATCATGACGGCAGAAGCAACAGTTATTTGATGTGTCCTCCTCAAGTTGAGGAGAAAATAGCACCCAATAATTGTGAAATATTTAACAAACCCCTCTGCCATGTAGGACTACACACGACATACAGTGGCTGCTCTACTTCATCAAGGCAGTAGAGAGTGGAACTCAGATCTTCCTGGTCTGAAAGCACCAGCCCCTACCTCATGAGCTAAAAGAGAATCTCCATTAGAGGCTAACAGTATAGGGCTCATGGCACATAGTGAGAGAAGCTGCTCCTGTGATTAAGCTGCTTGAGAGATCTGAGTTCAGTTCTCAGCCCTGCCACTGACTTCATGTGTGACCTTAGGCAAGTCAATTCATCTCCCTCTGTCTCAGATCCCCTTCTGTACAATGGGGATAATAGAATTCTGTCCTCCGCTCTTTATCTCAAGAAGCTTAGACCAGAAGTTCCCAGCTGCTGGTCTGCAACCTGATGTAGGGCTGTGAACAGCTGGTTGCCAAACTGCGGGGGCTCTGGGGACTGGGGCTGAAGTCAAAGTTCCCCCAACCACTCCCTCAGTACAGCCATGCAGTACTATAAATAGCACCGTGGCCCTGCCTCCCGTTCCAGCACACAGGGTAGCTCGCCCTGTGTACTGGGACTAGAGCCGGGACTGTGGTGCTATTTTGGTACCATGGTCCTGGCCCCAGCCGCTATGCCACTGCAGCTCCAGCTGCTCCCTAGAGTGGGGCCACATGGTGGACGGGGCCGGAGGCAGGGCCACATTGCAGGGAAGCTGCTCCGTTGCTGCCACATGGTGGTGGCTGCCACAGGGAAACAGGAGGCTGGCAGTGGGGGATCTGGTTGTGGTGGGTTAGGGCAGGGTTGGCCAACCCATTAAAGGCAAAGGCAAGGAGCCAAAATACTTGGGGACATAGCACAAAGAGCCGGGGGGAAAAACTGTATGTTGTGTGTAGTCCTACATGGCAAAGGGGTTTGTTAAATATTTCTCATTTCTTGGGTGCTATTTTGTTGAGGAAAAAAGAAAAAAAAAACAAAAAGGACACTTCCCCTTAAACACAGCCCCCGTCACATTTGGTCGAGAAAAAAAAAAAGGAAGCTGCCAATTCCGAGTGGGCTCCCATCGGCCAGCACCATCTTGCCGGCATCATTTTGCTTTTCCACGCCACCAGTGAGCACAGGGAAACAGCGGCCGGGGGCTATTTTTAGGGGTAGCTTCGCAAGCCACGGCGGAGGCCTCACCCACTTGCCACAGGAAGTCCCACCCCTGGGGGTAGTATTTTTTAGGTCAAGATGGACACATGACTGGAAGTAAAGGGTGTCATGAGAAGAATGAAAGTTCATGATCCCATCTACATGCTGAAGCCCAGAGATACTGAAACTCTGGAGTCAGACTCTGATTTTACTGATGCTGGTGTAAACCAGTGTATCTCCACTGAGGCCAGTGGTGTCAAGCTAGCATAAGCAAGATCTGAACCTGCACCATTTAATTTATTCTGGACACTATGATACCAGGCATGTGCAGGCTCCCAGGGGCAAAACCAACCCCTGATTTAGGCATCGCACATGCCTTGGCTCGCAGTCTGAATGCCCTGCCCACACCAGCAGTTCTGTGTGCACCTCCATCCCTCCAGCAAGCTCCCTGAGCCATCCTCCCACACTCCTCTCCTGCTCCCTGAAAGACCCCACCTGCCCGGCCTAGTGCCAGGCTCTGTGTTTCACCCCCAGCTCTCGCCTGAGTCCCCCCCCCCTTGTCCAGAGGCGCTGAGTTTTTATTTCCCCAAGAGAGCTAGACCCCCCACTCTGCCCCACCCCAGGCCCTGCCCCTACTCCACCTCTTCCACAAAAGGCTCCGCCTCATCCTGTCCCTCCCCCACAAGTGCCTCCTGCATGCCACTGCACAGCTGATCTGGCAGGCAGGTGGTGCTGATCCATGGAGCCTGCCAGTGGGTGTTGAGCACCCACTATGGCTTTTTCCTGTGTGCTCCAGCCCCAGAGCATCAAAGGCGTCGTTTTGGGAGAGTGGAGGAGAGAGGGTAGCCATGTGCACTGGGACGCAGCTTGCTTTTCTTCCCATTCCCCTGACGATACGAAACCAAAGGGAAAGTACCTGGATTCCATGAATAACTGGTGCTCAGCACTGTACAAATACACTACGGAGGGGAAGGGGGTATGCACCCTCCAGGCAGCAGCTCAGGCCAGCTGCCTAACTACCATCACACCCGAGCAGAAGCTGTTGGCCCACTCCATGAGGCAACCCCCAGGTGCAGTGTGGACGAACCTTTGAAGAACCTGCACCAAAGAACTTACAATCTAAACAGGCAAGACAGAGAAAAGCGGGGAAGGGGTGCATTTGGGATGATTTCTCAACCTTATCCTTGACTGTGTCCATCCCGGTGAGGAAGAGCAGGTCGGCCAGGAAGAGGCAGAGGCAGAGCTGCAGGTGGAGGGAGGTGCTGACGTTGCGGATGGAGCGGCACAGGAGGAAGGTGAGGATGGCGAGGAAGAGGCACAGCAGGGAGATGGACAGGCCCACGTGGGTGATGATGCTCAGGGCGCCGTCTTCCTGCTAAAGGAAAAATTAAAGCCAGAGAAAATCTTGCAAATCGCACTGCAGAAACAGGCGCTCTGAAATACCCGGATAGTTTCCCACAGCAATCGGAGCTCCAGCTCCATTGGTGGGGATCCCCTCCGTGCCCTGCCCCTTCCACTAGAAAACACAGAGGCACAACAGCGCAGGACTGGAGTTTGCAGCCCCAGACAACTACATGGTTCTCTGGATCTCATAGTAACTGCGAACAGATTGGACCAAATATTAGGTTGCATAGGACACGAGCCAGTATGTAGGACGTCTAACATGCTGGCCAAGTGCAGGGGATCATGACTAGCGGCTGGCTCCAGCCACTGTAACTATTCACAGCACAACACATCACTCCTTTCCTTTCTGTGCCTCAGGCCTGCAGTTTGGGTGTCCAAGGGCTCGGGTGCACTCTTGCAAATCCCTGCGGGTTTTTGTCTGGGCGAATGCAACCCCAGCTTGCTGCACGTAGACCGGGAGCTTCGGCAGCTGCTTGAAATACCTGGCTGACATTCCTGCCCATCAGGACGGCAAAGCTGGACATGTGGTCACAGGCGCAGGTGGTGTGAGTGTTGTTCGCATCAAGCAGGACACAGCCCTGTGTGGACCAAGTGCCTTTCTCAGTGACATCCCAGAAAACACAGATGCTCTTCTCTTCGTAATTCTTTGTCTGGGAACAGAAATTGCAGCCCCAACCTCATCCTCGGCCTTTTAAGAGTCACAGACTAGTTTAGCCCGCACTCAAGGAAAGGGGATCCAGAGATGACAGATCAGGGTGCCCTCTAATTTTTTACGTCCAGGGGCAGAATGAATTTTGTTATGTCACCTATAGGGAGATATGTCACCTCAGTATTGGGGCACATAACAAAATTCTGTCTGCACATGGACAGTCGGGGGGGTGGTGCTGAGAGATTTGAACTGAAAGGAGGCTCAGGCTGAAGGTGCAGGGTGGGGCTGGAGATGAGGGGTTTTGAGTACAGGCTCCCCCAGGAGAGAGGGCTCTCCCCAGTCCTCTAGCTCCACAGCAGCTCTGGGCTTGGTGCAAGGTTCCTCTCTGCAGGCCGGGGCAGCTCCAGTGAGGCTGGGTTGGACTGGGGAAGGGGCACAGCTCTCCAGTTTACGACAAGTCCATGCTGCTGGGAACAGTGAGGGGAGAACTTGGAGAAGGGCCTCTCCCGTACACGGCATACTGAGCTCCTGGATGGGGCTTATTAGGCAGCTGCGCGGCGGCACAGCTTAGAGGTGCTTTTGTTTGGGACTCAGGGGCTGGGGTCTCTGCCTGGCTCTGACCTGATGCACAAACTTTTGAGACGCTTCTGTGCCTCTGGTTCCCTTCCCACCCTCTCTCTCATATATTTAGACCAAGCTCCTGTGAGTTGGGGTCCATGTCTATTTTTCTGCAGTGCCTCATAGAATGGGACCCTCCTCTCAGTGGGTCTCCTCATGCCTACGCATGATGTGATGTGATGCAGGAGAGGGAACCAGGGAAATGTTTCGGATCATAGGGGATCTGTGGGAGTGCTGGGCAAGGAAGATCATTTTGGCAGGACTGAAGGGGGACCTTACAGGTCCGGGGGACCCAGAGAGGAGGCTGCAGTAGAAAGGTGGAAGGTGATCAAGGCCACAGCGAGGACAAAGAAGAAAAGCCAGATTTTGGTGGCAGAAGCAGCATCAAGATTTGGACTCCTTGTGGGGTAGGGGAGGGGGTGGAAGGAGCTGAAGAGGACCCTCTGCAGTGAGGCCAACTGGAAGAAGATAGCAGTGTTAACAGAGGCAAGAAAGAGGCGAGTGGCAGGGAAAAAACGTGGCCAAGACAGACCCTGTCTCTTTCAAGCAGGGTTGTGATTGCCATTCAGGGACAACCGGGGTCCTCCCAGGGAAGGGCAGGGACAAAACTCTGTCTACTCAGGCTCCACCCCTCTCCTCTGCTCCCTGCCACTCTTGCTCCACCCATAGCCCACCTTTTCCCTGCCCTTGCTCCACCCACACCCCTCCTCTTCGCCCAACCAAGGCAGACCAGGGCAATAGTAGGGCTGGGGCTGCAGTGGTCCGTCCTCCCCCAGAAGTGGGGAAGCAGAACAGCAACGCCCCAGCTCACTCTGCTCCTCCTGCTCTGTCGCTTCCACTTCCGGTGAGTACGGACCAGTCCTGCCCCTCCTCTGAGCAATGTGCTGGGAGAGCAGAGTGAGCTGGGGCTGCATTGCCCTGCTTCCCCCACTGCTGCTGGTGAGCGGGGGAAGGGCCCTGCTGTGAGCTGCAGACCCCTTTGCTAGTTCCCCTGGCTGCTGGCTGGCCCTTGTCCTTCCCACCCCTAGGGGTGTGTGACCCCTTGTGCCCCCCAACGTATCACCCCAGCTGCCCATCACCTGTTTATGCTCCAAGGTGAAGTTGAAAGGTCTGGAGAGGTTTCTGTGTTCCCCTATGCTCCCACTCACTACTTTGGAATTCAGGGTAATGTCTCCCAGTCTGTCAGCACCTGTCAGGTTTTGATCGCTGACACAGTCCTTTAGGACGGACTCCAGCTGGTCGTACACTATGAAGACGACGGCTCCAGTGCCTGCAGGAGCAAAGGAACAAGAGGTGATTTCTTAACAGCCTGTGTCCTAGGCCCTTTGCACCACAAGGAGCTGGAAGACTTGGCTGATGGGCACAGCCAAGAGGAGAAGGACGCAGGTTTGGGGGGACAGAACGGCTTCCCCAAGGGCGCACAGATCATCACTAGCAAAACTGGGACTAGACTCCCAGGCTGCCCTGCACTAGCCAACCAGAAGCACTGCCTCCTAGGGGCCTGGCCAACCAGGACTCAGCACTCCAGCTCCGCTTCCTCTAGTCCCAGAAAATCCATCCCCCTCCTGGTCAGTGGGAACTCCCCAGCCCTGACGTGCCCTCTGCCTGGGGGAAGCTGCAAGGGCTGTGCTTAACTTGTGCCAGGCAGGCCCACCAATAGGGCAGGAAAGGGGACAGTTGACTTGGGGCCTGGTGGTCCAGGCAGTTTTGAGGGCTGGCTGCCTCAAGCCCCACCTCTTCCACCTGAGGCTCCATTCCTTCTGGGGGCCTGGAGTTGGGCCCCTTCCCACCTTGCCCAGGGGCCCGGCCAGTCTGTCAGCCCCCTTGGTGCCATAATGAGCTCCAGCACCTCTGGGCTTGGCGGCTCAGAACCAGGCACCTGCTTCCTCCGTAATGAAAGTGAAACCAGTGTTTGAGCCTTGGGACCTTTTCCATTACACATTAAGCCCTGCACGAGAGGCTGGTGTAAAGCCACCCAATGTCCCCTGGGGAGTCTGTCGGGGCTGCTTTAAGGTCCCTCTGCAGCCCTGGAAGATCTGGCCTCCCAGCTGGCTCTGACAAAGCAGCTGGAGTGCTCTGATCCTCTTGCCCGTCCAGAAGGCTTCTAGTTGGTACCTGAGCGATCGGAGCCGACGACCGTAGTGCAGTCAATGGCCATCGATTGGTTTTTTGCATTCAGTGAGATACTCTCCCCTTGACTGCTGCAGTTATCCTTAATGGCCTTGGCTGCGATGGCTGGGACAGAAGGACAAGTTCTTCACTGAGGTGCTTTGAAAACTACCCCCCCTTTAGCGTGGAGCCAAATCTCCTCCAAGGAGACACGCCACGGACAGCAGGAGAGTGACACTGCAGTGAAGGCAGCAGAGGCAAGAAAAGAAGCAGGAGTCTGGACTATTCTCATGTTCTTTGTGCAGCAGAATGAACTGTGGCTCACAGTCACTGCCCCAATCCTACTCCTTGCTGAGCTCAGAGCCCCCTTGTGCTGGGCACCAGAGGCACATGCAGCAAGAGACTGCGCCTGCCCCTAGCAACACAAAGGGCTCATGCCCCCATTTCACAGACAGGAAAACATAAGCTCCAAGCAAGCAGGCAGGCAGGAATGGCCTGGACCCGGATCCCTTACACTTCAACCCAGCACCCTGGCACCCTGCACCGCAGAGACTAGCTATCATGGTGCTCAGAGCTGTGCAGGGGGTGAGGGTTCCTTTTTCTTACTCATCGTCTTGGTTTTGATGGGCTCTGACTGGTTCGACGGGCTTCTCAGAGCAGCTTCAAAGGTGACCGATTCCACGCTCTTCAGAAAGACTGTGGCAATCAATGAGGCCTCCTCCTTGTGCCCACTAGATAGCTCACGAATGTTCCCGACAAATGAATCAAAAGAGGCAGTGGCTTTCTGGGAAGCAAAAAGAAGACACCCTGTGTCAAGCAAGGGCTGTCAAACAGCGGCCTCCTGGCTAACAGAGAGATGGTCCATGGATCCATAAGAAGACAGGAAGAAGGTAAGAACGGCCAGACTGGGTTAGACAAACACTCCATTTAACCCTGTATCCTGTCTTCTGACGGGCCAATGCCAGGTACCCCGGAGGGAATGAACGGAACAGGCAACCATCAAGCAATCCCTCCTCTGTTGTCCATTCCCAACTTTGACAGATAGAGGCTATGGCAAGGATGGGCAAAAAGGCCTCAGCAGGCCAGATCCAGCCTGCCAAGTAGGTTGATCTGACCCATGGAAGCCCTGCCACTCCCCTGCCCCCAAGCCAATCAGGGCTTAGGGATGGGGGAGTACGTGAAGCTTAGAGTCAATCCTGGTGGTTGACTAAGCACCATGCACTGGAGAGCAGGGAGTGAGTGACTGCACGCTCCACCCACCCCAAACCAATCAGGGTTTGAGGGTGGAAGGAAGTGCATAAAGTCTTCTCCTGCCCTGCACTTCTAAGAGCTCTTAGCAGTACGGGGACAGGGCAGGAGGAAATTTCATTTGCAGCAGGGGGAGCATGCAAAGTCTCCTCCCAGCCTGCATGGGGCTTGGCACTTAAAGTCAACCACCAGCTGCTGCTCAGCTGGTGGTTGACTCTAAGGCTTTGTCTACACTACGAGCTTTGCTGGAAGAGACAATGCAAATGAAGCACTGATTAGCATTTTGTCACACTTCATTTGCATAATCTCTTCTGAGCTGTTTTTGCTCAAGGGGTTTTTGCGCAAAAACAAGCAGTGTGGAGAGGCATAAGGAGCGGTATAAGGATCTTGCGCACAAAGGGGGGTTTGCGCAAAATGGCCACGGCCACACTGCTTGTTTTTGTGCAAAAACACCTTGTGCAAAAACAGATCGGAAGTGATTATGCAAATGAAGCGCAACAAAATGCTAATCAGCACTTCATTTGCATTGCCTCTTCTGGCAAAGCTTGTAGTGTAGACATAGCCTCTGTGCAGTGCTCTCTTGCAGAGCCGGGGCAGGGAGCAAGAGACTTTGTGTGCTTCCCGGCCCCCAGGCCATGGTTACTTTGGGAGTAGGGGGTGGAGCACTCAAAGTCTCCTGCCACTGCCAGGGGCATGGGTACCTGGAGGAAACTGCCAACTGTTCAGAACAGCTGGCAGTTCTCTCTGAGATGGTGGGGGCAAAGATTTCTTCCCCAACCCCCAGACTAATCAGGGTCTGTGGATGGGGAAGCACAGAAGTATCCTGGCCCCGCCCCTTCAACCTGAGGCCCCACCCCTTCCAGGGTGGCCCCAGGCCAGTTCAAAAATTTCAGAAGTGACCCCTGGTCAAAAATTATTGCCTACCTCTGGGCAAGGGACTATAGCCCTCTTGGCTAATAGCCATGGATGGACCTATCCTCCATGAATCTAGTTCTTTTTTGAACCCTGTCATAGTCTTGGACCTCACAACATCCTCTGGCAAGAAATTCCATGGTCTGTGTGCTGTGTGAAGAAACACTTCCTTTTGTTTGTTTTAAACCTCCACCCTATTCATTTCATTGGGTGATCCCTAGTACTTGGGATCCTTCCCACTCACATTAAACTATTTCACTAGGAGGGTGGGGAAGCACTGGAATGGGTTACCTAGGGAGGTGGTGAAATCCCCATCCTTAGAGGTTTTTAAGTCTTGGCTTGACAAAGCCCTGGCTGCGTTGATTTAGTTGGGATTAGTCCTGCCTTGGGCAGGGGGCTGGACTTGATGACCTCCTGAGGTCTCTTCCAGCTCTAGGATTCTATGATCACAGAACATCCCAGGGCATCTACAACTGCGTACATGGATGGGTGATGATAGGCAGGTCCCTGGGCCCTCCAAGCACTCCACATGGCTCCCATACTGCCCACCCAGGTACCAGACACTGCCTTGTTCCCTTCACCCCAAAACATTCACCACCCACTCTTGGCTGGCAACTGAAATCCCACTCGCTGTTGGCTTCAGTCGACTCCTCTAGAGCAGAGGCAGCTAAGCCTTGTTTTTGGCGACTTGTTCATCTTTTAAGGAAGAGTCTGGAGACTGGTCCAAGCAGATGGGGATAAAGGAGGGACCTTGTCTTGGTGGGGGGAAGGCAGGGAATGGCAAATATAGGCACAGAGCCTCTGACCTGCAGTGACACTGGGTTGCTTCCATTTCCAAATGCAGAAGACTGTGTCTTTAAGATACCTTCTATTAAGATGCAAAATGGGTTGCTTTCCTGGTTTCCCTGCAGGTGAATCATGGAGAAAGGAGTGAGTTCCGTAACACATCTACCGACTTGCTGCACTGGGGGAGGGGGTGGGGGAAAGGAATGATGGGTGACCACCTCCAGGCACCTGTTCTGTCCCTCTCCACCCACTGTATCCTTCTCCCCAGCCTCTTTCGGTAGCTCTGGCTATTTCTCCATCCAGTGAGGGATGCCAACTTTCTGACTGAACAAAACCAAACACCCACCCCCACTCCTTGTCCAAGGCCCCGTCCTCCTCACTCCATCCCCCTGCCTTCACTCATTATCACCCCTTTTCAACCAGGTGTTCGAGTGCCTGGCAGCCCATCCACACATCTCTTAGGACAGGGCTACTCAACATGTGGCCCGCAGCCCATTTATTTGCGTCCCGCGGTGCGGTTTGGGTTTACGTGGGGCTCAACACGCAGCCCGTGGGTGGGATCCTTTGAACATGGCCTCTGCTAGGAACATGCTCCACAGTGGCGAGGTGTCTCCTTGGCGGGGTGAGCACTGAAAGATGCAAGCGGATGGGCTGGCTGGAACAGATGGATACAGGGTGTTTCCAGCCCTCAGGGAGGAGGTGCTGGGAGCACTGGGGCATTGTGGGAAGCGCTGTCTGCTTAGCCTTGTGGGCAGAGCTTGAGAGGTGTTGACTGGCTCACATTGGCCACATTTGGGTCCAGCACCACAGCATAAAGCTTAATCTTTGCACATTGCCTGTCAATGTGAAAGAATCTTTTTGCATATATTTGCATATGGACATGCTTGTATATGCAACCACACTTCAGTTGCGGCCTTCGGCATGTGCTGTGAGTATCATTGTGGCCCCTGGGGCTTCCAAAGGTGAGTAGCCCTGACTTAGGATACAGAGATTCAGGCCAACCTGTAAAGGCTGATACTATAAGTAGGTAGGAGTGTTCTGGTCACTTAGCTAGTGATAGAAATATCAGAGCAAAGAATCAAAGTCACAGTCTGCCTTTGTGTGGGGCTTCTCTCACCGCGAGCATCTGAGGCAGGGCTGGGCAAAACCATGGCCACTCAGAAAAATGGCTGCTGGGCCATTTCTCTTTCACAGCTGTGAGCTTGAAGGAGGGGAAGAGGCTTCACATGTTTCCCCTACCCCCAGCACAATCTCATTGGTCAGTTTCATTTTGAAAATAGGCAATCTGGGGCTGTAAGAAAGGCGATCCAATCTTTCTCCTCCAGATAAAAGGAAGAGCCTAAAAGGCTTAAAGAAAACTTAGTTTGATTGCTCCATTTAAGAAGGAACAATGTTTCACACATACAGAATGGGAAGCAACTGTCTAGGAAGGAGTACGGCAGAAAGGGATCTAGAGGTCATAGTGGACCACACAGGGCTGGCCTGAGCCCTTTTGGCGCCCTGGGCCCGGGCGTGTGGTGCCGCCCCCAGGCGCAGGGCGCATGCGCAGGCCCGCCCCCGGGGCGCACAGCGCATGCGCTGCCCAGCCTGGCCCGGCCAGCGCTGCTAGCGCACGCGCCGGGCCGTGCATGGCCCCGCAGCCGTAGGGGCAAGGGCGCTGCTGTCTGGTGCCGCGGGGCCAGTGCTGCGGGAGCCGGGCGCGTGGCTCCTGAAGGCAGCTGTAAGGGACGCCGTGCACCCCTTACAGCTGCCATCAGGCGCCCCAGTGGGTTGGCGCCCTGGGCAGCTGCCCGGCTCACCCATGCCTCCGTCCGGCCCTGGGACCACAAGTGTGACACTGTTGCAAAAAAAGCAAACATGATTCTGGGAGGCATTAACAGGAGTGTTGTGAGCAAGACACGAGAAATCATTCTTTTGCTCTGCTCTGCACTGGTATAGGCTTCAGTTGGAGTATTGTGTCCAGTTCTAGGCACCACATTTCAAAAAAGATGTGGAGGAATTGGAAAAAATCCAGAGAAGAGCAACAAAAATGATTAAAGCTCTAGAAAACATGATCTATGAGGGAAGACTGAAAGAATTGGGCTTGTTTAGTCTGGAGAAGAGAAGACTGAGAGGGGACATGATAGCAGTTTTCAAGTGCCTGAAAGGGTGTTACAAGGAGGAGGGAGAAAAATTGTTCTTCTTGACCTCTGATGATCGAACAAGAAGCGATGGGCTGAAATTGCAGCAATGGAGGTTTAGGCTGGACATTAGGGAAAAACTTCTTAATTGTCAGGGTGATGAAACATTGGAATAAGTTGCCTAGGGAGGTTGTGGAATTGCCATCACTGGGGATATTGAAGAGCAGGTTGGACAGGCACCTGTTGGAGATGATCTAGATGATGCTTGTTCCTGCCATGAGGGCAGGGGACTGGACTTGATGACCTCTCAAGGTTTCTTCCAGTTTTAGTCTTCTACGATTCTATGATTTTTTCCATCTGGCAAGGAGCCACTTATCAGTAGTTAAGGCTGTGAAATTCTCATTTCTTTACGGCAGGGATGGGGAACCTTTTTTGGATCAGAGGCCACTGATCCACAGAAAAATCAGTCGGGGACCACACACAAACCAGAAGCAAAAAAAGAAAATAAAAAGCCCTCACTGATGTGGTCCCCCAGCTGAGAAGAAGACACTCCTCACAGTCTCTTGCATACCAGGCTAGTAGATTTTGTGTGCTCCCATCCTGTAGATGGATGGTTGCAGGTGGGGCTCCCCAATGCCCAGAGCCTCAGCAGCCAGATACAGGCATGCGGGGGACCACATCTGGT
The DNA here is from genome assembly GCA_019425775.1 of Rafetus swinhoei. Classification (NCBI taxonomy): domain Eukaryota; kingdom Metazoa; phylum Chordata; order Testudines; family Trionychidae; genus Rafetus; species Rafetus swinhoei. The sequence continues at coordinate 10,874,084 of JAFJHL010000256.1, read as the reverse complement.
CCCCAGGCCGTAGGCTCCTCACCCCTGCTTTATTGTTTTGTCACTATGCTCCCCGTTTCTCCACTGTTTATCTGTATAGTGTGTCTGGCCCTTTGATGGTTTCTGTCTGCGGTATAATTAAATTTTCTGGGTATAAATCAGGTGATGGACATGATTAGTTAGATAATCATGTTACAATGTAAGGGCTGGTTTTTACATTTCAGCAAAATGATTGGTAAATGTATAGCTGAAAAATCAGTGTTCCCTCTAACATTTTCCAACCTTGGGCGGGTTGAATTTTCTTTTGGGTGGGTTGAATTTTCTTATTTACGACATCAATATTGAGATAGTGTGTAGATGTGCATCACTAGTACACACAAATAACCTAGTTATATGTATTTAAACAGTTCAGAGGTGTGGAAGAAAACATATCAAAATGGATAGTTAACAAGGAGCAATTCTTATGAGGTTTATTTAATGTGAAATTAAATAAAAAGAAAATTAACACTACTCTTGGAGTACATGCATCATCATCCTTTTTTAACATGTCAAGCTAGTAAACACACCAAAGTGCATATTATCCACACATAGCTCAGCTTGAAGATGCTAAACAAATCTTTTTCCGATTTACTTTTGAAAGAGGCTTTTTCTAAATTTGGCGCATCTACATGGTGCCAAATTTCAGAAAAAAGGGCTCTTTCAAGCCAACCCTTAATCCTCATAGAAGAGGTTTACAGGGATGACGAAAGAGCTAGTCCTCTTTTTCAAAAAATTTTCTGAAAAAGTGGACGTGTTCCTTGGATGTGGAGTTGCTTCTTCAGGATACCAGAGGTATCCCGAAAAAGCAATGCAATCTAGACATAACCTATGAGACAACTAGAAATACTCATATTTTTCTTGCAACTCCTAATACAATATTTACTAAAAAAACAAAAAATGGTCTGGTAGCATTTTATAGACTAACAAAACGTGTAGATGGCATCATGAGCTTTCGAGGGCACAGACCACTTCTTCAGATGACCGGAGTTTTGAGTTTAGGATGTGCAGACCCAAAATAAATAGGAGGGGGCAGGGGAGGGGAAGGGGAGACAGGAAGCAGAGGGTATAGAAAATTCACAAAGATAAAGGGAATCAGTAAGTATCTGAAAACGGGGTAGTTAAAATGACGCAGATAAGAATCAAAGTCAATTGATAGTATCCTTCCTGACAGGAATCTACACAAAGAGCTGTTTGCACCTTCATTTACTGTTAGGCAGATAGTGTCCCAATATTTACTGACTCTGGAAAGGAGAGTAAAAGGCATTCACTCATAAGAACATAACATAAGAACATAAGAACGGCCGTACCGGGTCAGACCAAAGGTCCATCTAGCCCAGTATCCTGTCTGCCGACAGTGGCCAGCACCAGGTGCCCCAGAGGAGTGGACCGAAGACAATGATCAAGCGATTTGTCTCCTGCCATCCCTCTCCAGCCTCTGTCAAACAGAGGCCAAGGACACCATTTTATCCCTGGCTAATAGCCTTTTATGGACCTAACCTCCATGAAATTATCTAGCTTCTCTTTAAACTCTGTTATAGTCCTAGCCTTCACAGCCTCCTCTGGCAAGGAGTTCCACAGGCTGACTACACGCTGTGTGAAGAAGAACTTTCTTTTATTAGTTTTAAACCTGCTACCCATTAATTTCATTTGGTGTCCTCTAGTTCTTCTATTTAGGAACTAATAAATAACTTTTCTTTATCCGCCCTCTCCACACCACTCATGATTTTATACACCTCTATCATATCCCCCTCAGTCTCCTCTTTTCTAAACTGAAAAGTCCCAGTCGCTTTAACCTCTCCTCATATGGGACCCGTTCCAAACCCCTAATCATTTTAGTTGCCCTTTTCTGAACCCTTTCCAAGGCCAAAATATCTTTTTGAGGTGAGAGACCACATCTGTACACAGTATTCAAGATGTGGGCGTACCATAGTTTTATACAGGGGGCAGTAAGATATTCTGGGTCTTATTTTCTATCCCTTTCTTAATAATTCCTAGCATCCTATTTGCCTTTTTGACCGCCGCTGCACATGTGTGGAAGTTTTCAGAGAACTGTCCACGATAACTCCAAGATCTCTTTCCTGATTTTGTTAGCCAAATTAGCCCCCATCATACTGTGTATAGTTGGGGTTATTTTTCCCGATGTGCATTACTTTACACTTATCCACATTAAATTTCATTTGCCATTTTGTTGCCCAATCACTCAGTTTGGTGAGATCTTCTTGGAGTCCCTTACAGTCTGCTTCTGTCTTGACTATCCTAAACAGTTTGGTATCATCTGCAAACTTTACCACCTCACTGCTTACCCCTTTCTCCAGATCATTTATGAATAAGTTGAACAGGATTGGTCCTAGGACTGACCCTTGGGGACACCACTAGTTACCCCTCTCCATTCTGAAAATTTACCATTTATTCCTACCCTTTGTTTCCTGTCTTTTAACCAGTTCTCAATCCAAGAAAGGACCTTCCCTCTTATCCCATGGCCATGTAATTTACACAAGAGCCTTTGGTGAGGACCTTGTCAAAGGCTTTCTGGAAATCTAAGTATACTATATCTACTGGATCCCCCTTGTCCGCATGTTTGTTAACCCCTTCAAAGAACTCTAATAGATTAGTAAGACAGGATTTCCCTTTACAGAAACCATGTTGACTTTTGTCCAACAAATTATGTTCTTCTACATGCTTCACAATTTTATTCTTTACTATTGTTTTGACTAATTTGCCAGGTACTGAAGTTAGACTTGCCGGTCTGTAATTGCCGGATCGCCTCTAGAGCCCTTTTTAAATATTGGTGTCACGTTGGCTACCTTCCAGTCATTAGGTACGGAAGCTGATTTAAGGGATAGGTTACAAACCACAGATAATAGTTCAGCAATTTCCCATTTGAGTTCTTTTAGAACCCTTGGATGAATGCCATCCGGTCCGGAGATTTGTTAACATTAAGTTTTCTATTTGTTCCAAAACCTCCTCTAATGACACTTCAATCTGGGACAGTTCCTCAGATTCATTACCCACAAAGGGACGGTGCAGATTTGGGAATCTCCCCAACGTCCTCAGCCGTGAAGACTGAAGCAAAGAAATCATTTAGTTTCTCCGCAATGGCTTTATCGTCCTTGATTGCGCCTTTTATAGTTCGATCGTCTAGGGGACCCACAGGTTTTTTAGCAGGCTTATGCAGTTTCTCTGGGGAATGCTTAGGATACAAGAACAAGTGAAACAGAGACCTGTAAAAACAGATACAACTTCTGATTTCAAATATTCAGCTTGTGTGTGTCACCAACTCAAAGAGTAGAAGCCACAGGGCAAATTAATACATGGTTAGGGATGTTAGATAGCGTGTAATTGAATAGTCATGTAGCTGCCTCAAATTTCAGCGGTTGCACAACTATTTGATGGCCCCTAGGGGCAAAGCCAGCAGCCAGCATGCTCCAGTCCCACTCCTGGCGAGCCCCCTGCTGCCCCATGCTGCTGCCTCTGATACAAATAGCCCCTATCTGTGGGACACCCAGGCTCCCTGGAGAGCAAGGCTGCTCCATGGCAGCAGCCTCTGACTGTGGTTGGCCCAGGCTTGCTGCGGACTGAGTCTGCTCACTGGGTTGCAGAAAAGCCTGTCCATGGGGAGCTTGCCCCCCCCCACCATGGATAAAGGCTGTTGCCACAGAGCTGCCTCTGCACACGGTGAGCCCAGGCCCACCACAGACAGAGGTTGCTCTGTGGCAGTCTCCACTGTCCTCCACCACCCCCCGCTGTGGAGGAGGGGACCAGGTGACCCTGTGGAGCCAGTGCTCTGGTGACGATGGCTTAAAAGTCGTCTCCACCCCGAGCACCAGCTCCTGTACTCCCCCCCACTGCCCCCACTGTCTCTGTAGGAGGCAGCAAGCAGGGCCAGGTGGGTCTGCGGAGCCAACACACATGGAGAGCTGGCTTAAAAGCTAGCTCCTTGCACATATCTGCCCCCCTCACCCTCCGCACTGTTGCCTCTCTATGGGTACGTCTACACTAGCCCCCTAGATCGATCTAGGGAGGCTAATGAGGGCAACCGAAATTGCAAATCAAGCCCGGGATTTGAATATCCTGAGCTTGATTTGCATGTTCCCAGCCGGTCGCCATTTTAGAAATTGACTAGCCCGAAGTAACTGCCTGTGTTTATACGCGGCAGTGAAACGGGATTCCGATTTAAAGCCCCTAAATCGAATTAGCTGGTAAACCTCATTGCAACCTTAATGCCATGTATTAATTAATAGTATCAATAGCATGTATTAATAGTATTAATACATAGTAACAGTAATAGTACTAATACCATTAATTAGAATTAATACCATGTATTAATTAGTAATACAAGATTTTAAATGATCATTAAGATCAGTGTTTTAGATATCTTCAACACTCCAAAAAATTTCTCTTAAAAGAATCATTCTTACGTCAAGCCATTAACACCTATGTAAACTTTGTTTGAAATGTAATCTTGCAAATGTCCTGGCACATCACCCCCATATGCAGCCAGTTTCTCCCCACTCCAGCCCAGAGAGAGAGGACTGCAAATGAGTCAAGACATCCCAAACCCTCCTTGCCTCCACCTCACTGCACAGATGCCAGCACCCACCCACCCCTGTACAATCTGCTCCTTCCAGCCCAGCTGGGGGCTGGGATAAAATCCTGCTTCTCAGACTTAAAGGCACCAGCAGCCTAGCTAGGAGTTAGGACAGGACACAGCACAAACTCCCCTTGACTCTACCTCACCCCAATGCCCGCACCCATCCACCCCATTTCCCCTACCAATTCCATGCAGTCAGCTTTTGGGAAGTCCTGGAGAGAGAAGTAAACTCCCTTCCCCTCTGACTCTTCCCAGCCAATTACTTTCTCCCTCCTCATTGTCATCTCTCCTAGCTCCCATACCCTACAACTCTCCCCCAAACACTTATGCCCTCCATCCCTCCTCCTTATCTCCCCTCCCTACCTGCTCTCTGAGCTCCTCCATTGAAAGCAGGCAGCTCCATTTGAAGCTGCTCAGATGGCCCCTCCCCCTGAGTGGGAGGTCTGAGACTCTGAGTGGGTCTCATTTAACAGCTGTGAAGCCGTGCAACCGCGTAGCTTACAGGGAAGCTAGCTGAATTATGACACTAAAAGTTGGGAGCAGCCAGGATGTAAGTTGGAAGACAAAGGAAGAAAGGAAAAAGGAAAGTGGATTCGTGCTTGCTGGAAGCTACCCCCAATAAACATTGAATTGTTTGCATCTCTGGACTTTGGGTGTTGCTGTTCTCTGTCCATGTGAGAGGGACATGAAGAGATGAGCACAGGCCCGCTGACGGAGGAGACGGGGAAGTGGGCAAGTGCCCTGGGGCCAGGTGATTGAAAAGGGCCTGGAGCTCCCAGGCACCACTACTATGGTAGTGGCAGTGGCAGTGGCTGGAGCCCTAGGCCCTTTAAATCTCTGCCAGAGCACCATGCAGCGTGCTCTGGGTGGCACTGAGGGCTCGCTGGTGGGAGAGAGGACACAGTACAGTCCCAGCAGTGCTGAGGGCTGCTGGGGGGAGAGAGGACATGGTGCCTCAGCCATGGTGCCTCGCCCCTTCTGCCTGAAGCCCTGCCCCTTCCAGGAGCACAGAGATGGGCCTCCCTCCCTGCAGCTCTGCAATTCTGTCAGCCTCCCTGGATAAGCCCTTTAACACGAACTTCTCCATCTCCACCCACTCTTTTTCTCCACCCTTCTCTGGGTACCGGATCTAGTCCATCCTCTCCATCTCTGTCCATCTGCACTGCCCAACCCAGTCGCAGCACACACACTGCCTTCGTGCATTGCACTAACTCCATGCATGCCCATGCCCATATCCATTCGACCATTCCCCTCCTTTTCCCCTCCTGCCCTTTTCATGCCCTTTTCCCCTCCTGCCGCAATCTGGAATCACTCGACACGTACCTTCTGGCTGGTTTTGCACTGGCTTTCTAAATTGACTCCTTTCAGATTCCTGAGTTGGTCACTGATGTCTTCTAGGGAAGGAAGCAGAAAGCCAGTGTTGGGGTCTCTCTTACAAGAATCAAATCTTTACAATAGGTTCAAAGTATTATTGCACTTCTGGGCACAGAAATGAAACCAGGCAAAGTCCAACCAACAGCAGAGCTGATGTTAATGGTTAAAGAACTTGGTTTATAGGGTCCAAGAAGGTGGCACCACTCCAGAGGCAACTCTCCCCAACTATTATAGATTTGAAACAGTTTGTCTGTCTGTGCATCTGTCTGTATGTCCATTTGTTCAAAAACTCCCCCTAGCCGGTAAGAGCTAGGACCACCAAATTCGGTATGCAGCTTCCTCTTATCATAACTTAAAGTAGGGTTTGGTTGTGTCAGGACAATGGGATGTGCCTGGAATGTGGTTGATGCTCATAAAGTGGAAAGGGAAGCTCTGCTAGCAGGGACAGTTATACTGTATAGTGACCATAGGGAGTCAGCAAGGGCCCAGAGATGGAGACTGGAACAGCTATAGCCTCATTGGGGCAGCAGGGGGCAGGTGTGGAGAAAGGAGAGCTCTCTACCATATATGTGAGAGAGTTTGTCTTTCTGTCCATCAGCTGGGGGACATGCACCCCTCCCTCAGCTGTGTCTACTGTAGCTGCAGCAGCCATGAACAGGCGCTTCTCACCTGACCCTAGCTGCTGTGGTGTCCGAGGACTGGGGTTGTACTCTCACCCCAGTCAGCCTTTACATTGAGCCCTCTCGTCCCCAGTGCCACCCCAGAACAATGATTTAAATGAAGAAAAACAAACTTTATTTGAGTTAAGGTCCTGAGCAATGCCAGGTCAATCTTCCAGTAATATAAAGAAATCACATGGACGCAGCGGGCTCCCCTGGGGCCTACAGAACATATGCAAACATGCCAGGGCCTAGCTATGCACACATTGGTTTGTGGGCAGCGTCGCAAGCATGGAGCACAGCGAGCACCACCCCCATCCCAGCTTTTGAGACCATCAGGGCCTGATGTCTGTTCCATGGCTTTGCCAGGGAGGGCAGCGTGTTGCAACCGGTACCTGTGCAGTTCAAGATGTGGCTGTCACCAGGTTTCCAAGAGTTCCCCCCGGTGGAAGCGTGGCCTGGTTTGCACCGGCAGCTGTAACTCCCCGGGGTGTTGACGCAGAAGCTGCGAAGGCCACAGATGGACAGGTCTTGAGAACATTCATCAATATCTAAACAGAAGAACAGGGAATCGATTACTAATCACAGCGGCACTTACGGGACCAAACCAGGATCAGAGGCCCATTGTGCCAATGGGGTGGGGGATGGGGCAGCATTTTGGGTATCTGGGAGGGGGGGCAGCAGCTGTGCGCTCCGGGCTGCAGCTCACATTTCATCCTGTTCCCCGGACGCTAAGGGAGGGAGGGGAAAGTGCTTGCAACCCGTGCATGCCTCTCACACCTGGCTGGTGAACAGAGCCCAGCAAATACACAGGGGACCAGGCTGATTGCAACATGAGCCTAGGTGGGGGTGCAATCAGGTGACGCCTTTTTCCCAGGAAGCAGGACAAAAGGAGGACGTGGAGCTGTCCGCAGGGCTAGGACTGGTTGCTGAGTGTGAGTTAGTCTGCGCTGCCTTAGGATACAGGAAGGGAGTGCAGGGCCCTGGATATGGGGCCCATCTCCCCAAGATGGATTGTACTGACTACCCCGATTCCTCTGCTAACAAGCCTGGTCTATGCTATGGCCCTGTGAACTAATCAGCCTTCTGGCTGAGGGTCCCATCTGGCTGTGGATAGGGGTGCAGGGCTTGGGAGCTCCCCACTCTTTCAGTGACACATGGACGTGAACATTCGGCCCCACTCCAGGGTCAGCTCCCAGCTCCCATCTGGCTGGGTTGGGGACAGTCTGTGGGGGGAAAGGGGCAGAGTGGGGTTGCGAGGGCAGACACCAAATATGGTTACCTAGGCAGTGGGTTTTCCCAGGTTTCCAGGTGTCTGGCGTGGATGGACTGTACCCTGGTGGGCACTGGCAGGTGTAGTTCCCAGGTGTGTTTGTGCAATAGAGACTGAGCCCGCAGATTGCAGGATTTTCAGCACATTCATCCACATCTGCCAAGAGAAGACTTGCCATTAGGCCAGGTGTTTATTACATGCATTACGGTAGCACCCAGCAGATGCATTGAGTTAGGCGCTGCACACACACAGGGCACGTTTACAGTTTAACAAGACAAAGAATGGGAAGAGGACAGGATCTAACAGAGAGAAAGAAACTCAGCTGATCAGGAGCAGAGCTGGGACTAACTCCCATCCCCTCATTCCCAGGCACTTGCCCTACCCACTGAGCAACACTGCAGGACAAGCAGTGAGGACAGAGGGAGCTCGTCTCAGCCCCCAGGAACTGGAGACAGTCAGACACCAGGCTGGGTGCACACTGATCCAAAGCCCATTGGAGTCTGTGAGAATATTTTCATCAACCCCAGGGTCCCTCAGAATCGGTCGCTCTGCTCTGTGCCAGAGCCAGCATTCACCATTACACTGCGCGGCTGGGTCAGGGAAGCACTGCTCCCCAGAACTGGATGCAATTCTAGTCATGCATTTGGAATACGGAGGGCACAAGACACTTGTCAGTTTGTGACAGTGGAAGACGCAATGGACCCAGCTCTACACAACAACTTCCTTTCATGGTAGAGAGGGGAAAAAAGAAGATGCCACCTGCTGGCATCAGAGGGGGCACCGTGCGAAAAACACAGCTCCTGGCAGGGTTGCAATCTGCTGCTCATCCCCAAGAGCCAGTGGCTACTAGTGGCCTGGGAAGTGGGTGCCAGGAGGCCTGGGTTCGACTGCTGGCTGTGGGACAGGGAGGTGATGCACTGGCCCTAGCAGGATGGTGCACAGGCTGCATTCCAGGCTTCTATCCTCAGCCTCAGGAGGGGAGTGAGGTCTGGTAGTGAAAGCAGGAGGCTGAGGAATCAGGACTCCTGGGTTCTGTCCCCAGCTCTGCCACAGACTCTCCATGTAACCGTTGCCAAGTCTTTTCCTGTCCAGAAGCCTCCGTTTCCATAGATGTGCAGGGAGATAATCCTGTTTTCCAGATTTGCTTTCCTATTATTGTAGAGCCACACCCTGAGGGGTGGAGCCCTGCCAGCTCCCCCTGCAACCAATGGGAGTGCAGGCTGTTCAGCTGTCACTCAGCATATCTATGAATGGAGAGCAGCACCTGAGAGCACCACAGTGGTCTACGGCACTGCATTACCTCAGCCTGGGGCCCTCTTGGCACTGCAGCTACGCTGCAATTCCCCGTCTGGGCAGACACAGGCTCACTGGCTCTGTCTGGGCTACAAAGCAGCACGGCCACTGTGCGGCTCAGGCTATGCCCAGCGTACACCTGGGATCAGGGACAGGGCGGCTCTAGGGCACTGGCCCATCCACTGCCTGCCCCCTGTGAATGCTCTGCCTTGCTGGGGGGGTGGTTTCTGCTTGAGCTGGGACTTGCACCTCCCTGCTGCACTGTCCCCATGTCACAGCCACACAGTAACACACCCATGTGCCTTCCTAGCACTGGACCTAGGGGTCTGGCTCATGCACAGAAGTTTTTGGTCTGATGGCGCCTCCCAGGAACAGACTCGGCCCATTAGCTCAGGCAGCAGGTACAGTGTGACACAGGGTTTGGCGTCTTGGATCATCTTCAGTGGCCAGGGAAGAGCAGAGCAAATCCTGGCTGTTTTCAGCGCAGGGACCAAACCAGGATAAAAATAGCCAGGAGGAAATTGTCCATACGTAACCCAAGGTGGATTTTGGGGGTCTTTTGTCACTGAAACAAACACCCCAAATGGTTTATCAGGGATCAAGCAAAATGTTGCCTTTCCCCCAATGTGAGGTTTTGGTTTTCCGTTTCTGTTTGGAAGTGGCTGGTTTGCATTTGGGTGGTTGGTTTTTGTTAGAACTAAAAATTAGCAAAATTTCCAGATGTAACCTCATTTAAAAGTAAAAAGCCAGAACATTGCATTCTGAAACAGTCACTAATGTCGCTGTCCCCAGTCTGAGGACCCAGCTTCGATGCTCGCCCACAGGGGTGCTACTTTCAGACATTAGGGAGGCCAGGCCAACCCTTGGCCCAAGGAGTTCAGAGTCTAATGGACACCATTCCAGGCACTGGCAGTAGGGCAGGGGAGGAGGCCCCACTGGAGGGCTGGTGGACAGTCTCTGTTGAAAGTCTCTGTTTTGAGACTGCATGACTTTCAGGGCTCATCTAGACTACAGGGAATGGTCAAAAGAAGATATGCAAATTCCACAGGATTTCGAAAGTGGAGTTTTTGAAAGTGAAAGTAATTAAGATGTGGCTTTTTTGGCCAACCACCCCCTTCGCCGAAAAGCCGCTCTTCCTCAAAAGGAGGTTTATGCGGCTTTTCGACAAGGGGGAGAGGGTTACCGAAAAAGCTGCGTCTTAATTACTTTCACTTTTGAAAGTTCCACTTTCGAAAGTGCAATCGGAAGAAGATATGCAAATTCCCGTGGAGTGCTTTCCTGTCCGGGCCTTTGCCAAGAAGCCACCTAGGGAGACGGCCGGGGCTGTCCTGTGCAGGAAGGAAGGGTACCAGGCACTGGACTTTCTCGTCTGCTCTTGAGCTGGGGATTGTGCCTTAGGAAGGGCCGGCGATTGACTCCCATCCTCTTCCCGAGCTGAGTGGATGAACCAGCTTTTGGGCTGGGGATGAGAATCCCATGAGAACCCCTCCCCCGTGCCAGGGTGCTTATCACCTGGGCTGCCAGAGGCCTAGATCTTGGCCAGACCCTCTTGTGAGCCGGACAGTGGCTGAGACCGGCTTTGGGTTCCCCAACACCACTGCGGTTGTTGCATCAGTCATCTGTCAGCAGGCTGGTGTCTAAACGGCAGGCAATACCTGTTGGGGCGCCCCAGCGAGCGCGGCTTAACCCCCTTCCCCCCAGCAATGTGTTGAAGGGATCCCCGCCGATCCCTCCCTGGGTTAATGAGAGCAGGGATTGGGGCCTGAAGCGGCGGCTCTTTTGCTAGGGGTAGCTGGGGGGTAGCGCCCAGTCCCACGTGGGGGTTACTTCCAGCTGCGGTACTAACCCCCCTGCCCCCCGCCCTGTTAAGTATCAGTCCCAGCTGCTTGCAGGCAAACCCGGCACGTGTCGGGGAAGAGGCGAGAGAGATTTAGGAGCTGGACTGTCCAGGTGAGGCTTTTTCATGGCTCTGGGACAGACTGAGTGGCGCCCCTAGCCCCGCTTGTCCTAATCCTCCCCCCTCTCCCCAGCCCTCACATCGCCTTTGATGTGTAAGATATTCTGGGAACCTAGACGGGGAGGCATTTTACAGGAGCAGGACCCTGGGAGGAGGCAGTGATGGGAAAGCAGGGACTGGGGGGAAGGGGATGCCAGGGGACATTCCTGCCAATTAAGGGGAAAGGGAAAGTCAGACCTGGGAGCCTTTTACTGAAAGGAGAGAGCAGTGGGGAAGAAGACGCTGGCAATTGCTAGATTTTAAGGCAGGAAAATTCCCGAACTCGTCTCCCAGTTTGGGTGGAAAGTAAATCCGGAGGGGTACGCCTGAAAGAAGGGCAAATGCAAAAGAGACTGGCCTTTCATTAGGCCAGTGGCCCCCAATACACCAAGTCCACTCAGACAGCTCCCATCCTTTTTGCATCTCAGAGACGGGCTTGGAATGACGTTAAAGAGCAAAACAGGTGATACGCCAGACCGCTTGGCAGCCTTTCATTTCATTTCTCGCCATTGCCCCCCAAGGCAACTAAAAATCCCTTCAACACGGAGCGAGATTAACCCCATGTTCGCTCCAAATCCGAATCCCAACCCACTTTACACAGAAAGATCCGGGTAGAACCGTGTGCGCCGGTCTAGTGAGAACTGAGCCACAGGGACTCATGTTGCGAGGTGGAAATGCGCTGCACAATCCTCGGGCAATGCCATAGTTCAAGACTATCTGCGCCCGCTTTATCCATCGCTCGAATTGCTCGCTCTTGGCTCCCTAATGCCACCTACAAACACATTCAAGCCAGATATTCCCTAGACTCAGGGAGCATGTTGTCCTGCCTCACTCACAAGACTTAGCAGTCTCCTTGAAAGGATTGTACGTGTTTAAAACCTTTCCCAGGCTTTCCTGCCCCTCATCCTCGATTTGCTTTTCTCTCTTTTTCTGTCTACATGAAGTGGAAAGGAAACGAACCGGAATGATGGCTTCGGGAAAAACGTAATTTCCAAAATTCGTTAGCCAAGTTTTGCGAAACTCTGTAATACTGCCGCGCCCTCTCTTTTTGGTGCCCAACAACATAAGGAGCATATATGAGCTTATTTCCCATTTTCTGGGTACAGGAAAGAGTTTAAACCTTTTTAAAATTTGTTGCTTGGGGCGGCAAAAAACCTAGAGCCGGCCCTGGCCTGGGCAGACATTGCGGGGGCCACAGAGGGGAGCGGGACAGGTCGCCCTCCTGAAGCTGGCTACGCAACACCTGGGGGGCCCGCTAATCCGAATTGCCGCGCACCCAGCAGCTTGCTCTGGGCGGTGCAATGGGACTGGCTGTGCACACACCCCGCCCGAGCCCACTGTGCTCCCCGCCATGTATGCGCCCAGTACTGAGCGCCACACCTGCAGATCCTGCCACCGGGTGAGCCGCAGCCAGGGCTGGTCACCCACTAGCAAAAGATCTGCCGCGGGCAGCATGTTTCGTCCTGGGGTCTGCTGTGTGCGTGCCTCACAGTGGGCCTCCAACGTGGGCAAGTTCAGGGCTGGCACGACCGCGCTGTCCCACCTCCCCCAAGCCCAGGGTGTGGAGCAGGGCCAAGGCGGGCGCCGCAGCCTGTAGCTCTCTCCCTAGCCGCCTGCGAAACGAGCTTACCTCCCAGGCGGCGAGCCCCGCAGGCAATGGCAGCCGGTTTTGGGCTCGCGTGAGCAGTGGGGCTCCTGGGCTGGCTTCGGGACGTGACAGTGACTCCCGCTGCGCAGTGCCTGGAAAGGGCTGGGATCCCGCACCAGGGCTGGCTCCAATCAGGCTCCCATCAGCTGCACTGTGAGCTTCCCCTGGTTGACAGGCAGCTCTCCCTTCCCTCTGAGCCCAGCACTGAGGCGCTGACCCTTCTTGTCCTTGTCCTGTTTTATTTTTTGTATGACCTTGCCAAGAAGGGGAAGTGGAGGAAAGGCATCTAGAAGATTGTGGGACCAGCTGATTGTCGTAGCATCCCGCAGGAGCCTTTGCCCAGCCCTGACTTGGAACAATACTTGGTGCATTTAGCATTGTGCAACATGGCAAATCAGTCTATTCCTGCAAAGTCCCACCTGAGGAAGATGGAATGGAGGGCCCGGGGATGTACTTCTCGTTCATATTTCTGATGAAATATACAGCTTAGTTGGTCCGTGGTGACACTTTGCTTGCCTGGGAGATATTCCGCTGACATGGTGATTTGGTGACCAATGCACCACTGCCACAGTGTTGCTACCTCTTTGCAGAGGAGGTATGATCTTGCATCCCCCCCCCCTTCCCTCTTCCTCTTCAGGTTCCCTCTCAGGAGTTCTTGCTACAACAAGAGACAGACAGATTGCTCCAGATGGTGGTTATAGGTCGACAGCCTCTGCTCAGGGGTTCCATTTCAGCAAACACCCCCATCCATAAACATATCCATGGATGCTTCATTGGAGGGCTGGGTCAACTTGCTCAACAAGTTTTTTTTTTGAGTGTGTGTGTGAGGGTTTTTCAAAAATCAGAAAGGGGGGCGTGATGCTGAAAAGTTTGGGAACCACTGGTCTAAGGTTTTAAACTGCAACTCATTGTGCTCTTTGTCAAACTTTGTAATTTGTGTAACTCTCAGAAACTTGCTGTAAGCTGCAACTTTGTAATCTTTTTAACTCTCAGCCACCTTGCTTGTAACTTTCTGTAACTGCATTCTCCCTGGAGTGAATGGAGAAAGAGTATGTTTGAAGAAGGCTTGGAACAATGGAGCACATTTCAATGAGTCATCAGTCTGGGCATGCTCCTTGCTGGATAAAGGGAAATCTGGGCATGCTCTCTGATGACAAGGTGAATGAGTCCCAGGAGCCATTCAGACACAATATAAAGAGAAGGCGCACAAGTGAGACTCTCTCTTTTTCCTTCCCCTGCTCCTGGAAGCTCTTCTCCAGTGTCTCTCCTCCTGACCAGCTTCCCCAGCCATGATGAGCAGACAGACCCTCCAGGATCCACATGCCTTGGCTCCTTCTGCAACCTATATGTCTGTAAGTGTGTGATTGCCTGAGGGCAGGAATGAATGGGTGTGAATGAGTGAATGAATGGAGGGGGGTGTGTGTGTGTGTGAGAGAGAGAGAGAGAGAGAGAGAGAGAGAGAGTTCTATCTTCTTTAGTTTAAACCTTTGGTGGCTGCTTACTTCTCTTTAGTTTTACCTAGTGGAAATAAACCCAAACTAGTGTAACCCTGGGTGGTCTCCAGTGAGAATACTTTTGGGGTAACAGAACCATAAACAAGAATCTAACTATCTAAAAGTAAGTAACACGATAAGTAACTATCTAAGGGTGCATCTAGACAGCACCCTTCTGTTGGAATAAGCTATGCCATTTTTACCTATGCAAATTGCATAGCTTATTCTGAGTCTCGGTCGAAAGAGCTTATTTTGAAATTTGGCACTGTCTGACACACAAAATAAAGGCACTATTCCAACAAATCCTGTAACCCTCATTCGTTACAGGGATGCCAGAATAGCATACCCACTATTTCAGGAAATAATGGGAGTGTTTAAAGACGCAGTGTTGCTATTTCAGCATACTTCCAGTATCCCAAAATAGCGTTGCAGTCTAGATGTACCCTAAGATATAACATGAAGCGCTGCTGTGTTCCAACTAAACCGGGAGCAGTTGAGAAGGAACTGATGGACGGTTGACAGCTGAAGCGCAGCAGCACGTTTGCTACAGCAATCCCCCTGTGGAATCCCCTTGTTATGCCCTTCCAACATGACTCTGAACCATTGATATCTACTCTCTGAGAATGGTTATCCAAGCAGTCATGTACCCAACTTATAGTTCCCCATCTAGGCTGTATTTCTGCAGTCTATTGATCAGAAGGTCATGCGACACTATCAAATGCTTTAAGTCTACATATACCACGTCTACTGCTTGCTCTTACCCACAAGGCTTGTTATCCTATCAAAGAAAGTGATCAGATTGGTTTGACATGATTTGTTCTTTACAAATCCACACTGTTACTTATCACCTTATAATCTTCCAGATGTTTGCAGATGGATTCCTTAATTAATTGCTCCATTATATTTCCTAGCACAGAAGTTAAGCTCACTGGTCTGTAAATCCCTGGGTTGTCCATATTTCTCTTTTTATAGATGGACCCTGTAATTGCCCTTTTCCAGTCTTCTGGAATCTCTCCTGACTTCTATGACTTTTCAAAATTACGGCTAATGGTTCAGATACAACTGGCCTTAGGTTTGCTGCAGAGCTGACCAGGAGCCCGGTGAACTAAGCCCACACCCCAACTCTTAGCCACAAGATCCCACTGCACCCTCAACGCCCTAAACCAGAGCCTCCTCCTGCATCACAAACTGCTCTTCCCCAGCCCCACCCAGAGCCTGCACCCCCCAGCTAGAACTCTCACCCCCTCTGGATCCAAAACTCCCTGCCCCATCCCAAAATCCCCTCCTCACTCAGAAACGCTCATTTCTGTTACCACACCAAACCTACAAGGCCAGTTAGAGCCCTCATGGCCTCCAGTCTCCCAAACACCAGCCCTATCCGGTGAAATTGAGTGAGGGTGGACAGAAGGAGACACAAAGGGAGGGGCAACGTAGTGAGTGGGAGGTGGGGCCTCGGGAAAGGGGAGGGATAGGGGAGTGGCCTTGAGGAAGGGATGAGGCTACAGTATTCACTTGCGTAATATTTAAAATTTGGAAACTGTAACCAAGGCCTGGCTGGGATACCTAGTACAGTGTCTAGTCCAGGGCTGGCCTTACCATCAGGCAAACTGAGGTGGCCGCCTCAGGTGCCAGACTGTGGGGAGAGGAGGCGCCATTAGGACCCAGAGTGTAGAAAATTGTGTCTGCTGCTGGTGCATCTGTAGGTAGCAGAGCAGTACCATGAGAGCAGTAGAACAGGAAGAAGGCAGAATTGAGACCTTTCAAAGTTTTCGGCCCAAGTGAGGGTGCATGGGGGTGTCATTTGAGCTCCCGCCTAAGGTGACAAAATGCTATGGGCCTGCCCTTGCCTAGTCCCTGCTCCTGAGGGCCTCATGTGGGCTGTCTCTGTGCATACTGGGCTGCCCCTGTGGACCATTAACTAGGCCCCTTCCCAGGCTCAGGCAGGCGGCTGCATGCTGGGCCCAGCAAGGGTCCCCTCAAATCTTCCTGATGCCTCTCTGCAAATCTAGAGGATTATTCCAAATCCAAGTGCCAAATCAGGAAATCTTGCTCACACTCCACTAGGGGAGCATTCGAGGGTCACAGCTGATCACAGATGTGAGGAATGGATTAGGGGTCTTTGCTGCATGTGGCAGCAGCCTCTGGTGCTGCACCAGGCCTGGAATGAACAGGTGTGTGCAGGGATCCCAGAAGGGCAGGGTGGGCACAAGAGGAGAACTCACCCCGGCAACTGTTCTGACTCATGTGCGCGAAGGTGGCACTCCCAGAGCTAGACTTGAAACCATCGTTGCAGGCACAGTGGAAACTCCCAGGCTCGTTGGTGCAGTGGGCGTTGGGTCCGCAGTTCACTCCAGAGGGCCCCTGACACTCGTCAATATCTACAATACAAGGGATACTATGCACCGCCCTTGCAGGAAGACGTTACCCGTTCCCCTCCCCACCCCCTGCACTGACCCTGCAGCGGGAGCCCCAGCACCGAGGTGGATGGTCGTTTGGCCACTTCCGGGGGGGCAGGGTGAAGCCAGGATAGGTAGGGAGCCTCACAGGTGCTCCCTGAGATAAGTCCGCACCAGAGTTCTGGACCGAAAGCCAAGTACCCCAAGTGTATCCCTAACACCAGATCCCCCTCCGGCACCCCTATCCTCTCATCCCAGCCCCACACCAGAGCCAGCACCCAAATCAGTCCTTCGACCCGCAGCTCGATCCCACAATCCAAATACTTCCACCTGAATTTTCTGCCCATAGCCCCACCCCCATTCTCCTCAAGCCTCTTATCCCCGGCCACAAAGTCTGCAATGCCAACCAGAGCCCTCAGCCACTCTCCACTCCACACTCCATTCCCCCCAAGCATCCCCCTGCACCCTCAACCCCTCATCTGGCCCCACCCTGAGCCTGCACCCCAGTTATTGCCCCCACCCTCCCATATTCTAAGTGCCTGCTCCAGCCTGGTAAAAGGGAGTAAGGGCAGCAGGACTGAGCCACCAAGAGACAGCGAAGTAGTTACTGGGGGTGGGACCTGTGAGCGGAAGAGCCAGAGTGTTCAACGTTGTACTGTGAGAAAGGTGGCGACAGGCGAGGGGCGTGGCTGGGGTGTCTGACAAGGAGCCTGTTCTCTGCTCCCGGGGCCATGGGGCACATCGCACTCTGGGCTGTGTCTCTGCACTGTACACAGGGCCCCTTCCCAGGCTCAGCGAGGCACTATCAGCAGGAGACTTCGTGTAGAGGAACCGCCAGTGAGGGCGCCTCTATGGTGGAGTTTTTGAGGAGAATAATTGACATTATTCCAAAATAACAGAGTCCCCGTCTACACGACAAGATGTTATTTCAACACAATGTCCAAATACTGTCGAGCTAGAGGACTGCTTACCCCAGCCCCGATAACTCTCATCTGACGAGGAGTAGGGGAAGTCGGTGGTAGAGTGCTCCAACTCGGACTTCCTGCTGCATAGGCATTGGCAAAAGCCAAAATAGGCTATTTTGACTCAAGCTAGGCAATTGACGTAGCTCAAGTTGTGCAGCTTATTTCGGCTTTAGCCCTGCTGTGTAGATGTGCCCTTAGGGTCTCCTCCCCTCTCCTGGCTGGCTCCCTGTAAATTTAGCAATGTATTCCCAATCCAAAGGCCGAGGCGGGGTTGATCCTGGACACCCCACAGTGGGGAAACGGTCTAGGGTCACAGCTGATCACGAGCTCAGCGAGTGCATCGAGAGTGTCTATTGCAGATGGCAGCAGCCCCTGGTGCAGCACCCGGCCTGGTTGGCCTGAGGAGGGGTTCTCAGCAGGGCTGGGTGGGTGCCAGGGGAGAACTCACCCCTGCAGCTGTTTTCTCTCATGTGTGAAGCTGGCTTTCCCAGAGCTCAACTTGAAACCATCGTTGCAGGCGCAGTAGAAACTCCCAGGCTCGTTGGTGCAGTGGGCATTGGGGCCGCATTTCACGCCAGTGGGCCCCCGACACTCGTCAATATCTGCAATATAAGGGAAGCTCTGCACAGCCCCGGCAGGGAGACATTCCCCGTTCGCCCCCCTGCGCTGACCTGGCAGCGGGAGACCCAGGATACAGGAGACCGGTGCCCGGAGCATTCGGCAGTCACAGGCCGGATTCACAGCGACAATGAGGCCCTGCTGGGCCATTCTGGCAGCATCATGGCCTCTGACAGCCACTCCTCCTGTGCAGGGGCTTCTCCAGCCAGCCCGAAGCAAGTCTAAGAGTCCTACCCCAACCCCACTGCAGGGGGCAGATTGGGGCATCGCCAAAACCCCTTGCGCAGTGCTTATTCTCTGCTCTGGGGAGCCGTAGTGTAGTAGCAGCAGAAGGTTTCATGTTCGGACCAGGAAGTGTCTCCTGCTGCTCCCCCAGGTGACTCCCTAGAAATCTAGTGATTTAGTCCCAACCTGAAGACAGAGGCAGGGGAGATTCTGGCCCCCTCAACACACTGGGGAACCGTCGAGGGCCACAGTTGACCATAGCCTGAGTGCCATGTGGATTAGGCACCTTTGGTGCAACCAGCGGAGTCCCTGGTGCAGCACCAGGCCTGGAATGAACAGGTGTGTGCAGAGATCCCAGCAGGGCTAGGTGGGCCAAAGAGGAGAACTCACCCTGGCAACTGTTCTCACTCATGTGCGCGAAGGTGGCACTCCCAGAGCTCGACTTGAAACCATCGTTGCAGGCGCAGTGGAAACTCCCAGGCTCGTTGGTGCAGGTGGCGTTGGGGCCGCAGTTCACTCCAGTCGGCCCCTGACACTCGTCAATATCTGCAACAGGAGGGAAGCTCTGCACAGCCCTGGCACTGGCTTGTATCTCTGGACTGTACACAAGGCCCCTTCCCAGGCTCAGGGAGAAATTAGCAGCAGGAGGCTGCGTGTAGAGGCCAGTTACGGTCCCCTCACTTCTACGAGGTGCCTCTTTGCAAACTTCGCTATTTGTTCCCTATCCAAAGACGGAGGCAGGGGAGACTCCGGCTACTCTGCGGCAGGGGGTGCGGTTCAGGGTCACAGTTGATCATGAGCCCAGCGAGTGCATCGAGGGCTTTTATTGCAGCTAGCAGCACCCCTGGTGCAGCACCAGGCCAAGGTGGCTTGAGGAGGGGGTTTCAGCAGGGCAGGGTTGGTCCAGGGGAGAACTCACCCCGGCAGCTGTTGTCTCTCACGTGTGTGAACCTGGCTTTCCCAGAGCTCGACTTGAAACCATCGTTGCAGGCGCAGTGGAAACTCCCAGGCTCGTTGGTGCAGTGGGCGTTGGGTCCACAGTTCACTCCAGAGGGCCCCTGACACTCGTCAATATCTACAATACAAGGGATACTATGCACCGCCCTTGCAGGAAGACGTTACCCGTTCCTCCCCACCCCCTGCACTGACCCTGCAGCGGGAGCCCCAGCACCGAGGTGGATGGTCGTTTGGCCACTTCCGGGGGGCAGGGTGAAGCCAGGATAGGTAGGGAGCCTCACAGGTGCTCCCTGAGATAAGTCCGCACCAGAGTTCTGGACCGAAAGCCAAGTACCCCAAGTGTATCCCTAACACCAGATCCCCTCCGGCACCCCTATCCTCTCATCCCAGCCCCACACCAGAGCCAGCACCCAAATCAGTCCTTCGACCCGCAGCTCGATCCACAATCCAAATACTTCCACCTGAATTTTCTGCCCATAGCCCCACCCCATTCTCCTCAAGCCTCTTATCCCCGGCCACAAAGTCTGCAATGCCAACCAGAGCCCTCAGCCACTCTCCACTCCACACTCCATTCCCCCCAAGCATCCCCCTGCACCCTCAACCCCTCATCTGGCCCCACCCTGAGCCTGCACCCCAGTTATTGCCCCCACCCCCTCCCATATTCTAAGTGCCTGCTCCAGCCTGGTAAAAGGGAGTAAGGGCAGCAGGACTGAGCCACCAAGAGACAGCGAAAGTAGTTACTGGGGGTGGGACCTCTCGGAACGGAAGAGCCAGAGTGTTCAACGTTGTACTGTGAGAAAGGTGGCGACAGGCATAGGGGCGTGGCTGGGGTGTCTGACAAGGAGCCTGTTCTCTGCTCCCCGGGGCCATGGGGCACATCGCACTCTGGGCTGTGTCTCTGCACCGTACACAGGGCCCCTTCCCAGGCTCAGCGAGGCACTATCAGCAGGAGACTTCGTGTAGAGGAGCCGCCAGTGAGGGCGCCTCTATGGTGGAGTTTTTTGAGGAGAATAATTGACATTATTCCAAAATAACAGAGTCCCCGTCTACACGACAAGATGTTATTTCAACACAATGTCCAAATACTGTCGAGCTAGAGGACTGCTTACCCCAGCCCCGATAACTCTCATCTGACGAGGAGTAGGGGGAAGTCGGTGGTAGAGTGCTCCAACTCGGACTTCCTGCTGCATAGGCATTGGCAAAAGCCAAAATAGGCTATTTTGACTCAAGCTAGGCAATTGACGTAGCTCAAGTTGTGCAGCTTATTTCGGCTTTAGCCCTGCTGTGTAGATGTGCCCTTAGGGTCTCCTCCCCTCTCCTGGCTGGCTCCCTGTAAATTTAGCAATGTATTCCCAATCCAAAGGCCGAGGCGGGGTTGATCCTGGACACCCCACAGTGGGGAAACGGTCTAGGGTCACAGCTGATCACGAGCTCAGCGAGTGCATCGAGGGTGTCTATTGCAGATGGCAGCAGCCCCTGGTGCAGCACCCGGCCTGGTTGGCCTGAGGAGGGGTTCTCAGCAGGGCTGGGTGGGTGCCAGGGGAGAACTCACCCCTGCAGCTGTTTTCTCTCATGTGTGTGAAGCTGGCTTTCCCAGAGCTCGACTTGAAACCATCGTTGCAGGCGCAGTGGAAACTCCCAGGCTCGTTGGTGCAGTGGGCGTTGGGTCCGCAGTTCACTCCAGAGGGCCCCTGACACTCGTCAATATCTACAATACAAGGGATACTATGCACCGCCCTTGCAGGAAGACGTTACCCGTTCCCTCCCCACCCCTGCACTGACCCTGCAGCGGGAGCCCCAGCACCGAGGTGGATGGTCGTTTGGCCACTTCCGGGGCAGGGTGAAGCCAGGATAGGTAGGAGCCTCACAGGTGCTCCCTGAGATAAGTCCGCACCAGAGTTCTGGACTGAAAGCCAAGTACCCCAAGTGTATCCCTAACACCAGATCCCCTCCGGCACCCCTATCCTCTCATCCCAGCCCCACACCAGAGCCAGCACCCAAATCAGTCCTTCGACCGCAGCTCGATCCCACAATCCAAATACTTCCACCTGAATTTTCTGCCCATAGCCCCACCCCATTCTCCTCAAGCCTCTTATCCCCCGGCCAAAGTCTGCAATGCCAACCAGAGCCCTCAGCCACTCTCACGCCACACTCCATTCCCCAAGCATCCCCTGCACCCCTCAACCCCTCATCTGGCCCCCACCTGAGCCTGCACCCCAGTTATTGCCCCCACCCCCTCCCATATTCTAAGTGCCTGCTCCAGCCTGGTAAAAGGGAGTAAGGGCAGCAGGACTGAGCCACCAAGAGACAGTGAAAGTAGTTACTGGGGGTGGGACCTCGCGGAACGGAAGAGCCAGAGTGTTCAACGTTGTACTGTGAGAAAGGTGGCGACAGGCGTAGGGGCGTGGCTGGGGTGTCTGACAAGGAGCCTGTTCTCTGCTCCCCGGGGCCATGGGGCACATCGCACTCTGGGCTGTGTCTCTGCACCGTACACAGGGCCCCTTCCCAGGCTCAGCGAGGCACTATCAGCAGGAGACTTCGTGTAGAGGAGCCGCCAGTGAGGGCGCCTCTATGGTGGAGTTTTTGAGGAGAATAATTGACATTATTCCAAAATAACAGAGTCCCCGTCTACACGACAAGATGTTATTTCAACACAATGTCCAAATACTGTCGAGCTAGAGGACTGCTTACCCCAGCCCCGATAACTCTCATCTGACGAGGAGTAGGGGAAGTCGGTGGTAGAGTGCTCCAACTCGGACTTCCTGCTGCATAGGCATTGGCAAAAGCCAAAATAGGCTATTTTGACTCAAGCTAGGCAATTGGCGTAGCTCAAGTTGTGCAGCTTATTTGCTTTAGCCCTGCTGTGTAGATGTGCCCTTAGGTCTCCTCCCTCTCTGGCTGGCTCCTGTAAATTTAGCAATGTATTCCCAATCCAAAGGCCGAGGGGGTTGATCCTGGACACCCCACAGTGGGGAAGCGGTCTAGGGTCACAGCTGATCACGAGCTCAGCGAGTGCATCGAGAGTGTCTATTGCAGATGGCAGCAGCCCTGGTGCAGCACCCGGCCTGGTTGGCCTGAGGAGGGTTCTCAG
The DNA here is from genome assembly GCA_019425775.1 of Rafetus swinhoei. Taxonomy (NCBI): domain Eukaryota; kingdom Metazoa; phylum Chordata; order Testudines; family Trionychidae; genus Rafetus; species Rafetus swinhoei. The sequence goes on along the minus strand of JAFJHL010000256.1, from coordinate 10,851,487 downwards.
CAGGGCTGGGTGGGTGCCAGGAGAACTCACCCCTGCAGCTGTTTTCTCATGTGTGAAGCTGGCTTTCCCAGAGCTCAACTTGAAACCATCGTTGCAGCGCAGTAGAAACTCCCAGGCTCGTTGGTGCAGTGGGCGTTGGGGCGCATTTCACGCCAGTGGGCCCCGACACTCGTCAATATCTGCAATATAAGGAAGCTCTGCACAGCCCCGGCAGAGACATTCCCGTTCGCCCCCTGCGCTGACCTGGCAGCGGGAGACCCAGGATACAGGAGACCGGTGCCCGGAGCATTCGGCAGTCACAGGCCGGATTCACAGCGACAATGAGGCCCTGCTGGGCCATTCTGGCAGCATCATGGCCTCTGACAGCCACTCCTCCTGTGCAGGGGCTTCTCCAGCCAGCCCGAAGCAAGTCTAAGAGTCCTACCCCAACCCCACTGCAGGGGCAGATTGGGGCATCGCCAAAACCCTTGCGCAGTGCTTATTCTCTGCTCTGGGAGCCGTAGTGTAGTAGCAGCAGAAGGTTTCATGTTCGGACCAGGAAGTGTCTCCTGCTGCTCCCCCAGGTGACTCCCTAGAAATCTAGTGATTTAGTCCCAACCTGAAGACAGAGGCAGGGGAGATTCTGGCCCCCTCAACACACTGGGGAACCGTCGAGGGCCACAGTTGACCATAGCCTGAGTGCCATGTGGATTAGGCACCTTTGGTGCAACCAGCGGAGTCCCTGGTGCAGCACCAGGCCTGGAATGAACAGGTGTGTGCAGAGATCCCAGCAGGGCTAGGTGGGCCAAAGAGGAGAACTCACCCTGGCAACTGTTCTCACTCATGTGCGCGGTGGCACTCCCAGAGCTCGACTTGAAACCATCGTTGCAGGCGCAGTGGAAACTCCCAGGCTCGTTGGTGCAGGTGGCGTTGGGGGCAGTTCACTCCAGTCGGCCCCTGACACTCGTCAATATCTGCAACAGGAGAAGCTCTGCACAGCCCTGGCACTGGCTTGTATCTCTGGACTGTACACAAGGCCCTTCCCAGGCTCAGGAGAAATTAGCAGCAGGAGGCTGCGTGTAGAGGCCAGTTACGGTCCCCTCACTTCTACGAGGTGCCTCTTTGCAAACTTAGCTATTTGTTCCCTATCCAAAGACGGAGGCAGGGAGACTCCGGCTATTCTGCGGCAGGGGTGCGGTTCAGGGTCACAGTTGATCATGAGCCCAGCGAGTGCATCGAGGGCTTTATTGCAGCTAGCAGCACCTGGTGCAGCACCAGGCCAAGGTGGCTTGAGGAGGGGTTTCAGCAGGGCAGGGTTGGTCCAGGGAGAACTCACCCCGGCAGCTGTTGTCTCACGTGTGAACCTGGCTTTCCCAGAGCTCGACTTGAAACCATCGTTGCAGGCGCAGTGGAAACTCCCAGGCTCGTTGGTGCAGTGGGCGTTGGGTCCGCAGTTCACTCCAGAGGGCCCCTGACACTCGTCAATATCTACAATACAAGGGATACTATGCACCGCCCTTGCAGGAAGACGTTACCCGTTCTCCCCCCCCACCTCCTCCACACTGACCCGACAGCGGGAGCCCCAGGACCGAGGTGGGCGGTCGTTTGGCCACTTACGGAGGGCAGGGTGAAGCCAGGAGAGGTAGGGAGCCTCACAGGTGCTCCCTGAGGTAAATCCGCACCACAGTTCTGGACCGAAAGCCACTGCCCGAAGTGTATCCCTAACACCAGATCCCCCTCCGACACCCCTATCCTCTCATCCCAGCCTCACACCAGAGCCAGCACCCCAACTCGGTCCTTCGACCTGCAGCTCGATCCCACACTTCAAATACTTCCACCTGACTTTTCTGCCCATAGCCCCACCCCCATTCTCCTCAAGCCTCTTATCCCCGGCCGCAAAGTCTGCTCCAGTCTGGTAAAAGGAAGTAAGGGCAGCAGGACTGAGCCACCAAGAGACAGCGAATGTAGTTACTGGGGGTGGGAGCTCTCAGAACGGAAGGGCCAGAGTGTTCAACGTTGTACTGTGAGAAAGGTGGCGACAGGCGTAGGGGCGTGGCTTAGGTGTCTGACGAGGAGCCTGTTCTCTGCTCCCTGGGGCCATGGGACACATCGCACTCTGGGCTGTGTCTCCGGACCGTACACAGGGCCCCTTCCCAGGCTCAGCGAGGCACTATCAGCAGGAGACTGCGTGTAGAGGAGCCGCCAGTGAGGGCGCCTCTATGGTGGAGCTTTTGAGGGGAATAATTGACATTATTCCAAAATAACAGAGTCCCCGTCTACACGACAAGATGTTATTTCGACACAATGTCCAAATACTGTTGAGCTAGAGGACTGCTTACCCCAGCCCCACTGCCCACGTGGAGTAAGAGAAGTCGGTGGCAGAGTGCTCCAGCTCGGACTTCCTGCTGCATAGGCATCGGCAAAAGCCAAAATAGGCTATTTCGACCCAAGCTAGGCAACTGACATAGCTCAAGTTGTGCAGCTTATTTTGGCTTTAGCCATGCTGTGTAGATGTGCCCTTAGGGTCTCCTCCCCTCTCCTGGCTGGCTCCCTGTAAATTTAGCGATGTATTCCCAATCCAAAGGCCGAGGCGGGGGAGATCCTGGACACCCCACCGTGGGGAAACGGTCTAGGGTCACAGCTGATCACGAGCCCAGCGAGTGCATCGAGGGTGTTTCTTGCAGAGGGCAGCAGCCCCTGGTGCAGCACCCGGCCTGGTTGGCCTGAGGAGGGGTTCTCAGCAGGGCTGGGTGGGTGCCAGGGGAGAACTCACCTCTGCAGCTGTTTTCTCTCATGTGTGTGAAGCTGGCTTTCCCAGAGCTCAACTTGAAACCATCGTTGCAGGCGCAGTAGAAACTCCCAGGCTCGTTGGTGCAGTGGGCGTTGGGGCCGCATTTCACACCAGTGGGCCCCCGACACTCATCAATATCTGCAATATAAGGGAAGCTCTGCACAGCCCCGGCAGGGAGACATTCCCCGTTCGCCCCCCTGCGCTGACCTGGCAGCGGGAGACCCAGGATACAGGAGACCGGTGCCCGGAGCATTCGGCAGTCACAGGCCGGATTCACAGCGACAATGAGGCCCTGCTGGGCCATTCTGGCAGCATCATGGCCTCTGACAGCCACTCCTCCTGTGCAGGGGCTTCTCCAGCCAGCCCGAAGCAAGTCTAAGAGTCCTACCCCAACCCCACTGCAGGGGGCAGATTGGGGCATCGCCAAAACCCCTTTGCGCAGTGCTTATTCTCTGCTCTGGGGAGCCGTAGTGTAGTAGCAGCAGAAGGTTTCATGTTCGGACCAGGAAGTGTCTCCTGCTGCTCCCCCAGGTGACTCCCTAGAAATCTAGTGATTTAGTCCCAACCTGAAGACAGAGGCAGGGGGAGATTCTGGCCCCCTCAACACACTGGGGAACCGTCGAGGGCCACAGTTGACCATAGCCTGAGTGCCATGTGGATTAGGCACCTTTGGTGCAACCAGCGGAGTCCCTGGTGCAGCACCAGGCCTGGAATGAACAGGTGTGTGCAGAGATCCCAGCAGGGCTAGGTGGGCCAAAGAGGAGAACTCACCCTGGCAACTGTTCTCACTCATGTGCGCGAAGGTGGCACTCCCAGAGCTCGACTTGAAACCATCGTTGCAGGCGCAGTGGAAACTCCCAGGCTCGTTGGTGCAGGTGGCGTTGGGGCCGCAGTTCACTCCAGTCGGCCCCTGACACTCGTCAATATCTGCAACAGGAGGAAGCTCTGCACAGCCCTGGCACTGGCTTGTATCTCTGGACTGTACACAAGGCCCCTTCCCAGGCTCAGGAGAAATTAGCAGCAGGAGGCTGCGTGTAGAAACCAGTTACGGTCCCCTCACTTCTACGAGGTGCCTCTTTGCAAACTTCTATTTGTTCCCTATCCAAAGAGGCGGAGGCAGGGAGACTCCGGCTACTCTGCGGCAGGGGGTGCGGTTCAGGGTCACAGTTGATCATGAGCCCAGCGAGTGCATCGAGGGCTTTTATTGCAGCTAGCAGCACCCCTGGTGCAGCACCAGGCCAAGGTGGCTTGAGGAGGGGATTTCAGCAGGGCAGGGTTGGTCCAGGGGAGAACTCACCCCGGCAGCTGTTGTCTCCCACGTGTGTGAACCTGGCTTTCCCAGAGCTCGACTTGAAACCATCGTTGCAGGCGCAGTGGAAACTCCCAGGCTCGTTGGTGCAGTGGGCGTTGGGTCCGCAGTTCACTCCAGAGGGCCCCTGACACTCGTCAATATCTACAATACAAGGGATACTATGCACCGCCCTTGCAGGAAGCGTTACCCGTTCTCCCCCACCACCTCCTCCACACTGACCCGACAGCGGGAGCCCCAGGACCGAGGTGGGCGGTCGTTTGGCCACTTACGGAGGGCAGGGTGAAGCCAGGAGAGGTAGGGAGCCTCACAGGTGCTCCCTGAGGTAAATCCGCACCACAGTTCTGGACCGAAAGCCACTGCCCGAAGTGTATCCCTAACACCAGATCCCCCTCCGACACCCCTATCCTCTCATCCCAGCCTCACACCAGAGCCAGCACCCCAACTCGGTCCTTCGACCTGCAGCTCGATCCCACACTTCAAATACTTCCACCTGACTTTTCTGCCCATAGCCCCACCCCCATTCTCCTCAAGCCTCTTATCCCCGGCCGCAAAGTCTGCTCCAGTCTGGTAAAAGGAAGTAAGGGCAGCAGGACTGAGCCACCAAGAGACAGCGAATGTAGTTACTGGGGGTGGGAGCTCTCAGAACGGAAGGGCCAGAGTGTTCAACGTTGTACTGTGAGAAAGGTGGCGACAGGCGTGAGGGGCGTGGCTTAGGTGTCTGACGAGAGCCTGTTCTCTGCTCCCTGGGGCCATGGGACACATCGCACTCTGGGCTGTGTCTCGGACCGTACACAGGGCCCCTTCCCAGGCTCAGCGAGGCACTATCAGCAGGAGACTGCGTGTAGAGGAGCCGCCAGTGAGGCGCCTCTATGGTGGAGCTTTTGAGGAATAATTGACATTATTCCAAAATAACAGAGTCCCGTCTACGACAGACAAGATGTTATTTCGACACAATGTCCAAATACTGTTGAGCTAGAGGACTGCTTACCCCAGCCCCACTGCCCACGTGGAGTAAGAGAAGTCGGTGGCAGAGTGCTCCAGCTCGGACTTCCTGCTGCATAGGCATCGGCAAAAGCCAAAATAGGCTATTTCGACCCAAGCTAGGCAACTGACATAGCTCAAGTTGTGCAGCTTATTTTGGCTTTAGCCATGCTGTGTAGATGTGCCCTTAGGGTCTCCTCCCCTCTCCTGGCTGGCTCCCTGTAAATTTAGCGATGTATTCCCAATCCAAAGGCCGGCGGGAGATCCTGGACACCCACAGTGGGAAACGGTCTAGGGTCACAGCTGATCACGAGCCCAGCGAGTGCATCGAGGGTGTTTCTTGCAGAGGGCAGCAGCCCCTGGTGCAGCACCCGGCCTGGTTGGCCTGAGGAGGGGTTCTCAGCAGGGCTGGGTGGGTGCCAGGGGAGAACTCACCTCTGCAGCTGTTTTCTCTCATGTGTGTGAAGCTGGCTTTCCCAGAGCTCAACTTGAAACCATCGTTGCAGGCGCAGTAGAAACTCCCAGGCTCGTTGGTGCAGTGGGCGTTGGGGCCGCATTTCACGCCAGTGGGCCTCCGACATTCGTCAATATCTGCAATATAAGGGAAGCTCTGCACAGCCCCGGCAGGGAGACATTCCCCGTTCGCCCCCCTGCGCTGACCTGGCAGCGGGAGATCCAGTATGCAGGTGACCGGTGCCCGGAGCATTCGGCAGTCACAGGCCGAATTCACAGCGACTCTGAGGCCCTGCTGGGCCATTCTGGCAGCATCATGGCCTCTGACAGCCACTCCTCCTGTGCAGGGGCTTCCCCAGCCAGCCCGGAGCTAGTCTAAGAGTCCTACCCCAACCCCACTGCAGGGGGCAGATTGGGGCATCGCCAAAACCATGCGATGCTTATTCTCTGCTCCGGGGAGCCGTAGTGTAGTAGCAGCAGAAGGTTTCATGCTGGGACCACGGAGTGTCTCCTGCTGTGCCCCGAGCTGACTCCCTAGAAATCTAGTGATTTAGTCCCAACCTGAAGACAGAGGCAGGGGAGATTCTGGCCCCCTCAACACACTGGGGATCCGTCGAGGGCCACAGTTGACCATAGCCAGAGTGCCATGTGTATTAGGCACCTTTGGTGCAACCAGTGGAGTCCCTGGTGCAGCACCAGGCCTGGAATGAACAGGTGTGTGCAGAGATCCCAGCAGGGCAAGGTGGGCAAAGAGGAGAACTCACCTGGCAGCTGTTCTCACTCATGTAATGCGCAGGTGGCACTCCCAGAGCTCAACTTGAAACCATCGTTGCAGGCGCAGTGGAATCTCCCAGGCTCGTTGGTGCAGTGGGCGTTGGGGCCGCAGTTCACTCCAGAGGGCCCCTGACACTCGTCAATATCTAAAATACAAGGGATGCTATGCACCGCCCTTGTAGGAAGACTTTACCTGTGTGTTTCACCCCCCACTGACCCGGCAGCGGGAGCCCCAAGACTGAGGTGAACGGTCGTTTGGCCACTTCCGGGGGGCAGGGTGAAGCCAGGAGAGGTATGGAGCCTCACAGGTGCTCCCTGAGATAAGTCCGCACCACAGTTCTGGACCGAAAGCCAAGTGCCCCCAAGTGTATCCCTATTACCAGATCCCCCTCCGACACCCCTATCCTCTCATCCCAGCCCGACACCAGAGCCAGGACCCAAATCAGTCCTTCGACCCGCATCTCGATCCCACAATCCAAATACTTCCACCTGACTTTTCTGCCCATAGCCCCACCCCCATTCTCCTCAAGCCTCTTATCCCCGGTCCCAAAGTCTGCAATGCCAAACTGAGCCCTCAGCCACTCTCCACTCCACACTCCATTCCCCCCAAGCATCCCCCTGCCCTCAACCCCTCATCTGGCCCCACCCTGAGCCTGCACCCCAGTTATTGCCCCAACCCCCTCCCATATTCCAAGTGCCTGCTCCAGCCCGGTAAAAGGCAGTAAGGGCAACAGGACTGAGCCACCAAGAGACAGCGAATGTAGTTACTGGGGGTGGGACCTCACGGAACGGAAGAGCCACAGTGTTCAATGTTGTACTGTGAGAAAGGTGGTGACACGCGTAGGGGCATGGCTGGGGTGTCTGACGGGTGTCTGTACTCTGCTCCCCGGGGCCATGGGGCACATCACACTCTGGGCTGTGTCTCTGCACCGTACACAGGGCCCCTTCCCAGGCTCAGCGAGGCACTATCAGCAGGAGACTGCGTGTAGAGGAGCCAGTGAGGGCGCCTCTATGGTGGAGCTTTTGAGAGAATAATTGACATTATTCCAAAATAACAGAGTCCCGTCTACACGACAAGATGTTATTTCGACACAATGTCCAAATACTGTTGAGCTAGAGGACTGCTTACCCCAGCCCCTCCCACGAGGAATAAGGAAGTCGGTGGCAGAGTGCTCCAGCTCGGACTTCCTGCTGCATAGGCATCGGCAAAAGCCAAAATAGGCTATTTCGACCCAAGCTAGGCAATTGACGTAGCTCAAGTTGTGCAGCTTATTTTGGCTTTAGCCATGCTGTGTAGATGTGCCCTTAGGGTCTCCTCCCCTCTCCTGGCTGGCTCCCTGTAAATTTAGCGATGTATTCCCAATCCAAAGGCCGAGGCGGGGGAGATCCTGGACACCCCACAGTGGGGAAATGGTCTAGGGTCACAGCTGATCACGAGCCCAGCGAGTGCATCGAGGTGTTTGTGCAGATGGCAGCAGCCCCTGGTGCAGCACCCGGCCTGGTTGGCCTGAGGAGGGGTTCTCAGCAGGGCTGGGTGGGTGCCAGGGGAGAACTCACCCCTGCAGCTGTTTTCTCTCATGTGTGTGAAGCTGGCTTTCCCAGAGCTCAACTTGAAACCATCGTTGCAGGCGCAGTAGAAACTCCCAGGCTCGTTGGTGCAGTGGGCGTTGGGGCCGCATTTCACACCAGTGGGCCCCTGACACTCGTCAATATCTGCAATATAAGGGAAGCTCTGCACAGCCCCGGCAGGGAGACATTCCCTGTACGCCCCCCTGCGCTGACCTGGCAGCGGGAGACCCAGGATCCAGGAGACCGGTGCCTGGAGCATTCGGCAGTCACAGGCCGGATTCACAGCGACAATGAGGCCCTGCTGGGCCATTCTAGCAGCATCATGGCCTCTGACAGCGACTCCTCCTGTGCAGGGGCTTCCCCAGCCAGCCTGGAGCTAGTGTAAGTCCAGTCCCCACCCCATTGCAGGGGGTGGATTGGGGCATAGCCACACCTCTGTGCTGTGGTTATTCTCTGCTCTGGGGGCCGTAGTGTAGTAGCAGCAGAAGGTTGCATGCTGGGGCCAGTGAGTGTCCCCTGCTGTGCCCCCAGCTGACTCCCTAGAAATCTAGTGATTTAGTCCCAACCTGAAGACAGAGGCAGGGGAGATTCTGGCACCCTCAACACACTGGGGAACCGTCGAGGGCCACAGTTGACCATAGCCTGAGTGCCATGTGGATTAGGCACCTTTGGTGCAACCAGTGGAGTCCCTGGTGCAGCACCAGGCCTGGAATGAACAGGTATGTGCAGGGATCCCAGCAGGGCTAGGTGGGAAAAAGAGGAGAACTCACCCTGGCAACTGTTCTCACTCATGTGCGCGAAGGTGGCATTCCCAGAGCTCGACTTGAAACCATCGTTGCAGGCGCAGTGGAAACTCCCAGGCTCGTTGGTGCAGGTGGCGTTGGGGCGCAGTTCACTCCAGTCGGCCCCTGACACTCGTCAATATCTGCAACAGGAGGGAAGCTCTGCACAGCCCTGGCACTGGCTTGTATCTCTGGACTGTACACAAGGCCCCTTCCCAGGCTCAGGGAGAAATTAGCAGCAGGAGGCTGCGTGTAGAGGCCAGTTACGGTCCCCTCACTTCTACGAGGTGCCTCTTTGCAACTTTGCTATTTGTTCCCTATCCAAAGACCGAGACGGGAGACTCTGGTTACTTTGTGGCAGGGGGTGCGGTTCAGGGTCACAGTTGATCATGAGCCCAGCGAGTGCATCGAGGGCTTTTATTGCAACTGGCAGCACCCCTGGTGCAGCACCAGGCCAAGGTGGCTTGAGGAGGGGGTTTCAGCAGGGCAGGGTTGGTCCAGGGGAGAACTCACCCCAGCAGCTGTTGTCTCCCACGTGTGTGAACCTGGCTTTCCCAGAGCTCGACTTGAAACCATCGTTGCAGGCGCAGTGGAAACTCCCAGGCTCGTTGGTGCAGTGGGCGTTGGGTCCGCAGTTCACTCCAGAGGGCCCCTGACACTCGTCAATATCTAAAATAAAAGGGATACTATGCACCGCCCTTGCAGGAAGATGTTACCCGTTCTCCGCCCCCACCCCCTCCACACTGACCCGACAGCGGGAGCCCCAGGACCGAGGTGGACGGTCGTTTGGCCACTTCCGGGGGGCAGGGTGAAGCCAGGAGAGGTAGGGAGCCTCACAGGTGCTCCCTGAGCTAAGTCCGCACCACAGTTCTGGACTGAAAGCCACGTGCCCCAAGTGTATCCCTAACACCGGATCCCCCTCCGGCACCCCTATCCTCTCATCCCAGCCCCACACCAGAGCCAGCACCCCAACTCAGTCCTTCAACCCGCAGCTCGATCCCACACTTCAAATACTTCCACCTGACTTTTCTGCCCATAGCCCCACCCCATTCTCCTCAAGCCTCTTATCCCGGCCCCAAAGTCTGCAATGCCAACCAGAGCCCTCAGCCACTCTCCACTCCACACTCCATTCCCCCCAAGCATCCCCCTGCACCCTCAACCCCTCATCTGGCCCCACCCTGAGCCTCCACCTCAGTTATTGCCCCCACCCTCTCCCATATTCCAAGTGCCTGCTCCAGCCCGGTAAAAGGAAGTAAGGGCAGCGGGACTGAGCCACCAAGAGACAGCGAATGTAGTTACTGGGGGTGGGACCTCTCAGAACGGAAGGGCCACAGTGTTCAATGTTGTACTGTGAGAAAGGTGGCGACACGAGTAGGGCGTGGCTTAGGTGTCTGACGAGGAGCCTGTTCTCTGCTCCCCGGGGCCATGGGGCACATCGCACGCTGGGCTGTGTCTCTGCACTGTACACAGGGCCCCTTCCCAGGCTCAGCGAGGCACTATCAGCAGGAGACTGCGTGTAGAGGAGCCGCCAGTGAGGGCGCCTCTATGGTGGAGCTTTTGAGGGGAATAATTGACATTATTCCAAAATAACAGAGTCCCCGTCTACACGACAAGATGTTATTTCGACACAATGTCCAAATACTGTTGAGCTAGAGGACTGCTTACCCCAGCCCCACTTCCCACGAGGAATAAGGGAAGTCGGTGGCAGAGTGCTCCAACTCGGACTTCCTGCTGCATAGGCATCGGCAAAAGCCAAAATAGGCTATTTCGACTCAAGCTAGGCAATTGACGTAGCTCAAGTTGTGCAGCTTATTTTGGCTTTAGCCATGCTGTGTAGATGTGCCCTTAGGGTCTCCTCCCCTCTCCTGGCTGGCTCCCTGTAAATTTAGCAATGTATTCCCAATCCAAAGGCCGAGGCGGGGTTGATCCTGGACACCCCACAGTGGGGAAACGGTCTAGGGTCACAGCTGATCACGAGCCCAGCGAGTGCATCGAGGGTGTTTATTGCAGAGGGCAGTAGCCCCTGGTGCAGCACCCGGCCTGGTTGGCCTGAGGAGGGGTTCTCAGCAGGGCTGGGTGGGTGCCAGGGGAGAACTCACCCCCGCAGCTGTTTTCTCTCATGTGTGTGAAGCTGGCTTTCCCAGAGCTCAACTTGAAACCATCGTTGCAGGCGCAGTAGAAACTCCCAGGCTCGTTGGTGCAGTGGGCGTTGGGGCCGCATTTCACACCAGTGGGCCCCTGACACTCGTCAATATCTACAATACAAGGGATACTATGCACCACCCTTGCAGGAAGACGTTACCGGTTTCCACCCCCCACGCACTGACCCGGTAGCGGGAGCCCCAGGACCGAGGTGGACGGTCATTTGGCCACTTCCGGGGGGCAGGGTGAAGCCAGGAGAGGTAGGGAGCCTCGCAGGTGCTCCCTGAGGTAAGTCTGCACCACAGTTCTGGACCGAAAGCCACTGCCCCAAGTGTATCCCTAACACCGGATCCCCCTCCGACACCCCTATCCTCTCATCCCAGCCCCACACCAGAGCCAGCACCCCAATTCAGTCCTTCAACCTGCAGCTCGATCCCACAATCCAAATACTTCCACCTGACTTTTCTGCCCATAGCCCCACCCCCATTCTCCTCAAGCCTCTTATCCCTGGCCCCAAAGTCTGCTATGCCAACCAGACCCCTCAGCCACTCTCAACTCCACAGTCCATTCCCCCCAAGCATCCCCCTGCACCCTCAACCCCTCATCTGGCCCCACCCTGAGCCTGCACCCCAGTTATTGCCCCCACCCCCTCCCATATTTCAAGTGCCTGCTCCAGCCCGGTAAAAGGGAGTAAGGGCAGCAGGACTGAGCCACCAAGAGACAACGAATGTAGTTACTGGGGGTGGGACCTCACGGAACGGAAGGGCCACAGTGTTCAGTGTTGTACTGTGAGAAAGGTGGCGACATGAGTAGGGGCGTGGCTGGGGCGTCTGACGAGGAGCCTATTCTCTGCTCCCCGGGGCCATGGGCCACATCGTACGCTGGGCTGTGTCTCTGCACTGTACACAGGGCCCCTTCCCATGCTCAGCGAGGCAGTAGGAGCAGGAGACTGCATGTAGAGGAGCCGCCAGTGAGGGCGCGTCTATGGTGGAGCTTTTGAGGGGAATAATTGACATCATTCCAAAATGACAGAGTCCCTGTCTACACGACAAGATGTTATTTCGACACAATGTCCAAATACTGTCAAGCTAGAGGACTGCTTACCCCAGCCCCGATAACTCTCATCTGACGAGGAGTAAGGGAAGTTGGTGGCAGAGTGCTCCAACTCGGACTTCCTGCTGTATAGGCATCGGCAAAAGCCAAAATAGGCTATTTTGACTCAAGCTAGGCAATTGACGTAGCTCAAGTTGTGCAGCTTATTTCGGCTTTAGCCCTGCTGTGTAGATGTGCCCTTAGGGTCTCCTCCCCTCTCCTGGCTGGCTTCCTGTAAATTTAGCAATGTATTCCCAATCCAAAGGCCGGGCGGGAGATCCTGGACACCCCACAGTGGGGAAATGGTCTAGGGTCACAGCTGATCACGAGCCCAGCGAGTGCATCGAGGGTGTTTATTGCAGAGGGCAGCAGCTCTTGGTGCAGCACCCGGCCTGGTTGGCATGAGGAGGGGTTCTCAGCAGGGCTGGGTGGGTGCCAGGGGAGAACTCACCCCCGCAGCTGTTTTCTCTCATGTGTGTGAAGCTGGCTTTCCCAGAGCTCAACTTGAAACCATCGTTGCAGGTGCAGTAGAAACTCCCAGGCTCGTTGGTGCAGTGGGCGTTGGGGCCGCATTTCACGCCAGTGGGCCTCCGACACTCGTCAATATCTGCAATATAAGGGAAGCTCTGCACAGCCCTGGCAGGGAGACATTCCCCTTTCGCCCCCCTGCGCTGACCTGGCAGCGGGAGCCCCAGGATCCAGGTGACTGGTGCCTGGAGCATTTGGCAGTCACAGGCCGGATTCTCAGAGACACTGAACCCCTGCTAGGCCATTCTGGCAGCATCATGGACTTTGACAGCCCACCCCCCCTCTTGTGCAGGATCCAACCCAGTGAGCCTGGAAGTATTCTAAGGGCCGAGCCCCACCCCATCATAATTGGTGTATTGGGAATGGCCACACCCATCTGAAGAATGGCTCTTGTGCAAAAATGGAGCCTCATTAATTATGCAAATGAGGCACAGCCATATTCCACACATCCTCATTTGCAGGGCTCGACAAACAATAGAATCTACTCCCCCGTGGCGAGTAGATTTCAGCCACGCGTCCCGTTCACCGGCAGCGCGCGCATGCACAATGTGGGTCTTGCGCATGCGCAGTACAAGGCTGGAGAGCAGTTTTCGCCACTGTCAAGCCCTGTTCATTTGCATATGTTTTTCTGCAAGAGAGGGACAGTGTAGACACGAATGAGAGCCCCCACCCTGTCCCATACCGTAAGTGCCTGTCCCCGCCTCATGAAAGGGAGGAAGGGTAGGGGAGCAAGTCATCAAGGCAGGGATGTAGTTAGTGGGGATTTGGCTCGGGGAAGAAGCTGGGCAGGGTTGTGGACCTAGGAAAGGTAGAGGGCAACGGTATTAGGTTTTCTACTCTGAAAAAGTGGGCAACATTCATCGGGACGTGGTTGTGGTGTGCAGTGCTGTTCTTGTTCCCCATGCCATAAGGGAGTGGCTCATACCGGACTGTACCTGTGGTCCATATGCAGGGTCCCTTCTCAGGCTCAGGGAAGCACTGGCAGCTGGGTGCTGTCTGCTGGGGCCAGTGAGGGTCCCTTCCTTTCTTCCCAGTGCCTCCCTGCAAACCTAGCGATTCATTCCCAAAGGCCATGGCAGGGGAGATCCTGCTTCCCCCGCGCCCCGCCCACAATGGGGGAGCAGTCCGGGATCACAGCCCTGGGGAGTGAATCAAGGGCCTTTGCTATAGCTGGCAGCAGCTTTGGTGCATCACCATGCCTGGAATGAGCGCAGTGGGGTGAGGAAGGGGCCTCAGCAGGGCAGGGTGGATGCCAGGGGAGAACTCACCTGGCATCTGTTCTCTTGCTTCTGCTTGAATCTGGCTTTCCCAGTACTGGACTTGTAGCCGTCGATGCAGGTGCAGTAGTAACTCCCTGGCACGTTGGTGCACTTTGCATGGGGTCCACAGTCTGCCTGCTTCGATCCCTCACATTCATTAATATCTACAATGCATAGAGGCAGTCCCCCTTATCGCCCACCTGCACTTACCTGGGAGACAGAACCCAGGTGTCCAGGGCCCCAAGACTTCAATGAGACTGGACCCCAGTTGCACCAGGCTACTGAGTTATGAGATGGTAACAGGGTTCAGAAATAACGGCAAAATTCATGGAGCAGGTCCCTCGATAGCTGGTAGCCAGGCTGGGCCGGGAGGGTGTTTGCCAGTAAGCAGCGAATGGGCAACAAGAGGAGGGATCACTTGGTGATTCTCTGTTCTGTTCCCTCCCTCCGGGGCACCAGGCACTGGCCACTGTTGCCAACAGGACCCTGGGCTAGTTCAGGCCATTCAGCATTTAAAGTCACACATAGAACCATAGAGCTGGAAGAGACCTCAGGAAGCCATCAAGTCCAGCCCCCTGCCCAAGGCAGGACCAATCCCAATTATACCAACCCAGCCAAGTCTTTTTCAAGCCAAGTCTTAAAAACCTCCAGGGATAGAGAGGCTCCACCACCTCCTAGGTAACCCATCCCAGTGCTTCACCACCCTCCTAGGGAAATAGTTTTTCCTAATATCCAACCTGGACTTCTCCCACTGTAACTTGAGACCGTTGCTCCTTGTTCTACCATCCATCACTACTGAGAACAGCCTTTCTCCATCCTCTTTGGAACCTCCCTTCAGGAAGTTGAAGGCTGCTCTCAGATCCCCCCTCACTCTTCTCTTCTGCAGACTGAGGAGAAAACCCAAATCCCTCAGCCTCTCCTCATAGGTCATGTGCTCCAGTCCCCTAATCATTTTGGTCGCCCTCCACTGGACCCTCTCCAATGCGTCCACATCCTTTCTGTAGTCGGGGGCCCAGAAGTGGACACAATATTCCAGATGAGGCCTCACCAGAGCCGAATAAAGGGAATAATCACTTCTCTAGATCTGCTGGCAATGCTCCTCCTAATGCACCCTAATATGCCATTAGCCTTCTTGGCTACAAGGGCACACTGTTGACTCATATCCACCATTCCTGTTGCCTGATTGGCTGGCCTGCCCCATGGAACTCCACTTTGTCCCAAAATATCAACTCAGGTCTGACTTTGATTTCCCCAGGATGCTCCACCCCTGCTCAGGCCTAACCCCGCCCCTTCCTCTGAGGCCCTATCTGCCTGCCACCTTTTCTGACCCCTGCCTCGCCCCTCCCACACAGCCCTGTCCTTACCTCACCCTGAGACTCTGCCCTTGCTCTGCTTCTTCCACCCCCAATCAAGTCCCTCTCTCAAAGCCCCTGCTTTCTGCCCTCCTTCAGGGGCCTCCCCCAGCTTCTGGATAGCTGCTCCGTGGCACCATTCACGAGCTGCTCCCTGGTGCCTTCAGTGGCTGTGCTGAGCAGCTGTGGCTGGTGGGAGCTGGCACCTACAGGACCCAGCAACATTTATCCTCACGAGCGCTTCCCACTTTCCAGGGATGCCTGGGACCCAGCCTCCCTCTCCCCACTGTTCCTTAGTGTCTGGCTAAGACTAAGAGTATTGCTGGGGACTTCACAGCATTTCTGTGCCTGGAACAGCTTCCACAGGAGACAGGGTGCAAGAGCCACCCGACCGCCCAGGGGCTCCCCTGCAGCGTGGGCAAGCCACGTTCAGGCCCTGTTTGAAATCAGGCAGTAGGGCCTTGAGCACCTGCTCTCACATTGCTCCTTTGTGCTTCGCTTTCAGTTCAGATGCCTCAGACATGGTCAAAACGGAAACAAAACTTTTCATTTGACCTGAGACCATTTTCTGGTTCTTTTGTTTTCTGAGAAAACCAAAATATTTCTATTTCAGGTGGATCTGAAGTAATTCTCTGTCCAGTTTGGGCAGCGCCCCGCACACTCAGTTGTGCCCGGTTCTCCTCCTGAGTTGCCCAGGCACTGGGAAAGCCTCCCCCAGGGTGGGCAATGGTTCTGGTTGTATTGCCCAGCACTGGCCTCACTCCTGCAAGGGGCTGGTCACCTCCTGGGGGGCTGGCGACCAACCTTGACTCTGGTTGAATGGAGGGAACTCAGCATCCCTCGGAACGTGCTCAGTGCCTGGCGGAATCCTGCACCCAGGCCCACTGACAGCGATTCCACCTAATCACACAAACCCAAAGGTCTTTGCCCTGCCGCCTACCCCAAGGCCATGTCCTTATCCTGCCCCTTCTCCGAGGCCCTGCCCACCAGTCTATCCCCTGCCCTCTCGCTCTCTCACTCTCACCAGACTAGGCAGGTGGTCAGAGTATGGGAGGGAGGGTTGGTGCAGGTTCTGGTCAGTAGTTGTGATAAAAAGGGGGTGCAGGCTCTAGGAGGGAATTCAGGTGAGGGAGGCGTTGCAGGGTTATGGTTCTAGGAGGAAGTCTGGGTGTGGAGTTGGTCAGAAAAGGACCTGGGGATTACAGTGGATGAGAGAAGCCGATACACAACAGTGGGCCCTTGTGGAGCCGAAAGTTTGACTAGCTCGTTGCCCGAGCTAGTGGTATCGGCAGTAGAGAAGCTCGGGATTTAACATTCCGGCTTCATTTGCATGTTCCCAGGCGCTGTTATTTGGGTTCAATTGCGTTCGCATACATCGCCGGCACGGAGTAGTGTTCGAATTAAAGATCCTAATTCAAACTACCGCTACTCCTCATTCCATCTAAGAGTAACAGTAGTTCGGAATTCAGGATCTTTAATTCGATCCATATTTACCCGCGTCGCTGCAGTCGCAAGTAACGGAGTTCGACTAGGATTTAAAATGGCGAAGTAATTCGGGAACAGTGGGAACGAAGCCCGGATATTTAAACTCGGGCTTCATTTATGCAACTCCGCTGCTCCACTACCCTACGTAGCTCAAACTAACGAGCTAGTGTAGACGCACTCTGCACAAGTATTGGCATATTAGGTTGCATTAGAAAGAGTACTGTGTCCAGTTCTGGGCCCTAACTACAGGAAGGATGGACGATTGGAGATGGTCCAGTGGAGGGTGACCAAATGATTAGGCTGGGAGCATATGACCTATGGAGGGAGAGAATGAGGATTAGTTTGTTTAGTCTGCAGAAGAGAAGAGGAGGATTTGAGAGCAGCCTTAACTTCCTGATGGGAGGTTCCAAAGAGATGGAGAGGCTGTTCACAGTAGTGGCAGATGGCAGAACAAGAACAATGGTTCAAGTTACAGTCAGACGCCTAGTATTTGGGTGATCAGGGGGGTCTCCACTCACTACTGTCCACAGGCACCGCCCCAGCCACTCCCATTGGCTGCAGGCCCCAACCAATAGGAGCTCCAGAGTCAGCACTTAGGGTGGGGGCAGTGTGTGGAGACCCCCAGGGCCACAGGATATGCTGCCACTGGCCAGGAACCCTAGGCCCTTTAATATCGCCCAGGCCCCTGAGCAACTGCCCCCTTTGTCTCCAAGGGTATGTCTAGACTACATGCCTTGTGGAACGAGGTTTACAGGAGAGGTCGACAAAGGCTTCCCCTGTCGACCGATCCACGTCTTGACTCGCGCGCTGTGCCGACGATCAGCTGATCCAGCACAGCGCGGCAGCCATTTTTATTGTAATGAGCCGGGATATTTAAATCCCCACTTCATTGACTATGTCGGGTAGCCTATTTTACATGCCTCTGTCGGCAGAGGCATGTAGTCTAGACATACCCCTAGGGTTACCATGTGTCCAGTATTCATCCGGACAGTCCGGTTTTGGGCCCTCTGTCCAGTAAAAAAATTCAGAAAATACCGGACATGTGCAATGTCTGGTATTTTCTGGTTTTCCGGCTAGGCACCCGACGGAAACCTGGCGTGGGCGGTGGGACTGGCTGGGAGGTGGGGCGCGATTGGCGCTGGGAGCCTCTGGTTGCGTCTAATGTAGGAGTGATGCCTTGAGGAGGAGGAGAAGTCCTGTCCATTCTCCTGAGTGCTGTTCAAGTGCGTTGTGGAGCCATGGCCGAACTTGCTCGTGCTTTGCCGGGACTGTGCGCGGGACAGGCAGCGCCTTGGGATCTACATGTGCCTGAGTCAGTCCCGCTCCCCACCGGCTGATTCCTCCCCCTCCCACCCAGCCAGCCCTGCTTCCTGCTGGCCAGTTCCCCCGATCTCTCAGGCCAGCTCTGCAGCCCCACCTCCCCGATCTCTCCTGGCCAGCCCCGCTCCCCCACCTCCCTCCGATCTCCCCAGCCAGCGCTACCTGGTAACCCTAGCCCCCCCTCTCCCATCGACAGGCCTACCTATACTAGTAGCAGCACACGGGTGGGGCAGGCACCTCTCGTACCATCCTGTGAATCAGCACTGTGTGTGGCTGCAACGAAAGCCCTCCCAGAGCTCTGCTTCCCTCTTGCCAGAAACCCCAACTGCCCCAGATGGGCCTGCTGAGCCTTGTGAAACACTAGTGATCACAGCCAAGCCCCCACTGCCCAGGCCCCTCTCTTTCCCCACACACTGCCCCACATGGGGGGTCGCACGCAGAGCCCGTTACCTCTACAGGGCTCCTTTGTGTCCGTGAAGTAGTGACCCCTTTGTGACTGGAATCCATCAAGGCAGGTGCAGTGGGTTCTGCTCACACATTTGGCATTTAGTGGGCACCATAGATCAGGGCAGATCTCCGTGTCATCTGCTGGGAATGGAAACCAGAGTGAGCCGCCTGCGCCATCTGTCCCCTTCCCCCGGTTCATCACACACCCTGCAGGCTCCTGCCCATGCGCTCCCAGCAGCTCTTCGGCCCCACATCTCCGGCTTGTCAGCCAGGCTGGAGCTAGCAGTGCCTGGTCGCTGGTGAGCACAGTCAGCCTCTTGCGTCCTCGTGGAAGGAGGAAGGGGCCACTCCCACCACCCCACCCCACCCTGGCTCCAGCCAGGTGTAAAGCAGGCAGGGGCTGTGTGGGCTCTACAGGACAACTCAGTCTGTACCCTGCCCCGCAGCCTGGCCCCTCCCATTTCTGACCTGGGCCTCCTCATTTCCACAGTTCCGCTGATGCCCCGCCTGACCCTCAGCCCTGGCTGTTCTAGCTCTGGGATTCCTCCCACCCCCCCAAACCACTATCACAGCCATACCCCCTATCTGGACCCCAAGCCTGAGCTCTGGGCCCGGGCAGAGTTGTGACAATAGGTCACAATCCCACCCCACCCCCACTAGGCCAGCTGTCTGTCTGCTCCCCCAACCCCTGGGCAGAGAGTGAGGCCTAGTGACACCATCAGGTATCGTCTCAGTGAGACTCGGCAGGAGGAGTAGTGTTTAAAAGACGGTGGCCTAGGGGCAGACTAGAACCTATAAACAGAGGGGCAAGAGAGACTGAATGGACCAAGGGACACAGAGGGACTCAACCTCACACATGGAGACAGCCAGGCTAATGTTCCCTCTAATTTTTCCATCCACGTGTGAAATAAATTGTGTTCTGTGCACTGATGCATGAGTAGATGTACACCTCCAATAGAAACACCTGAGGGCGCTCTGCTAATCAGCTGGGCAGCACCTGAAACTGTCCTTGTGTCCATCCAAGTTATAGGGAACAGTAGGCCAGACCTTCAGGGGATGTAAACTGGCAGAAAGGGCCTTTCTGTGTTAGTCTGTATCTGCAAAACCAACAAGGAGTCCTATGGCATCTTAGGGTATGTCTACACTAGCTCGTTAGTTCGAGCTAGGTAGGCAAATGAGGGCAACCGGAGTTGCAAATGAAGCCGGGATTTAAATATCCCGGGCTTCATTTACATATTCCCCAAGCGCCGCCATTTTTAAATCCCCCTTAGTCGAACTCCGTGCCCGCGGCTACGCGGACGCGGGTAGGTGGACCAATTAGGATCTCTAATTAGACTACCTACTCTGTGCAGCGTGTGCAGCGCTGAGTTCGAACAAAAATTTAAAATAAGCGGCGCCAACTATGCAAATGAAACCCGGGATATTTAAATCCGAGCTCATTCACAACTCGGATTGCCCTCATTGCTACCTACCAGCTCGAACTAACGACAATCTTCTACCGTTCAGAACTTGTGAATGGCTTTTTCCTGTGCTAAAGCCCCAGAACGCCCAAATGAGACCTGCTCTGACTGGAGAAGCATGTGGTAATTGCCCCATGGAAATTTGGAACGGCAATCAGCTACTGGTCAGTGGGGAATCAGTTCGGAGTGAGGAAATGCTCAAATTTATATCAAATTAAGCCACATAAGATAAATTTTCTAAGTGACACACTACCAAGCCTGTCACGTGAGCCAGAGGTACCGCTGAAGTCGATTTCAGTACTCCTACTTTTCACAAG
Source organism: Rafetus swinhoei (assembly GCA_019425775.1). Taxonomy (NCBI): domain Eukaryota; kingdom Metazoa; phylum Chordata; order Testudines; family Trionychidae; genus Rafetus; species Rafetus swinhoei. Next base: position 10,831,444 of record JAFJHL010000256.1, on the reverse strand, counting down.
GAGTAACTCTATTCCCAACCTTGCATGGTTGAATTTACAGTCGTGTAGACACAGCACTGGGCAAAAGTCGAGGCTCTTGGCCTCCGGGAGGCCTCCTGTATTTTCCCAGTCTGATTAATCTGGCCAGAACTGGCGCCTCTATTGCTGTCCCAGGTGAACAGAGAAAGGCCCAGGAAAATTTGAACTGCATTTCCCATGTAACTGCTAGAAGTGTGTACACAACACAATGTTATGGGCACTAAGTGCATAGTAGCAATATTAATATAGCTAATGTGAATCAGACCTTTAGATCACGTGAGGTATGATTTTAGCCCAGCGTACAGCAATGGACACATATAAAATAGATTTAACTCCCCCTCAACTATTCATCAGTTCCTGGTGACCCAGATCCAATGGCCCCAGCCCCTGCTACAGAGCTGGGAGCTCCACTGAGAGCTGCCCCCTCATCCCCATATCAGCTTCACAGCAGACACGCTCTGTGTAGGGCTCTTGTAATGGGCACAAATGCATCCCATGTAGCATTTTGTTCCATTCTGCCAGCCTGGGAACCTACCTGCTGACATTTGAATGGTCCCTGGTGGCAGAGGGGGGGGACGAGGACCACGAGGAGAAATACTGGAGAGAAATAAATGTGTTTTTACAATGTTACACACACAGAAACGAGCAACACAGAGAGATTGAGACAGAAAGAGTGAGAGAGGTCTCCTGGCTTCTGCCCATCTCAAATTTTGCTGGGTGACTCTACTGTGATTGTGGTGTAAATCCAATGAAGTCAATTCTTCTATTAATGACTGTTGTTACCATAGTAAATTTAGGAACCCCGGCTTTGTGCCACTTTGTTACAGTCCTCTCCCACCACTGCCACATCCTCTGGTGCAGCAGCTTCCCAAAGGGAGTGTTAGGGCCAAGATACTCCTACGCTCTGGCTACTGCCAACTTCTGGAATGGTCCCTTGGGGCAGGGATGGTTCAGGAGGAATCGGGGAAGGTTTTAGGCTGCTTGCAGGCACCAGACTGATCCACAGTCTCCCTGGGATTCAGTGGTTGGGAACATGGCTGAAAGCATCTTAGATCCATCCAGGCTCTGGTCCCATGTTGAGTCCCTCTCAACCAGCCCCAGGAATCTGATCTGTAAATCTAAGGATGTTTCAGCAAGTCTGGCTGGAGTCTCAATTAGTGCAACATGAGCACAGGAGGGAGCAGAGTAAATTGCCTGTCACACCAATGTAGGTGTAAATTTGAGCTCTAGGAGACATACCTGAGCTTGCTCTGAGCAGCTGGTCTGTAGAGATACAAGTGTGGCCATGTTTGGGCAAGTAACAGGAGAGGTTCCCTGCACCAACCTCATCCCTGTCCTAGACCAGAGGTCAGCACTCAGGGAAGCTCACCCCTCCCGCCACTGTGGGACACTTCTAATTGTTATATGCAGCTAGACGAGAGCTAGCACAGCGGTGTCTTCCCCAGCTGGAGCACACACCTTCCAGCTCTCGTGCAGATGGACACATGGAGCCCTCGAGGCCCCCCAAACCCTACCCCTGAGTCCTGCCCATCGACTCTGTTCCACTCACCCAATGGACGCACGTCCCCTCGGGTTCCCATGCTGGCGCCAACACCCTCAGGAGAGGTTGAGATCTGAGGGCTCTGAGCTTTGCAGCATCCTTATCTTGGAGAAATTAGGCAGGAAGCCAAGTGACTCACGTCCTTGTTTCAGATCATATCAACCCTAGAGTACACATGGCAAAACACTGTCCATCCTGCCCTGCCCTCCCTCATCTCCCAGCCCATACTTGTACTCGGTTGCAGTGAGACCCTATGGGAAAACCGAGCACAGTGCAGATGGCCCAGCCCATTTCACGGAATCACAGAAATGGAGAGTTGCAAGGAGCTGAGGAGCTCAAACAATCCACCTCCAGGTGCTCAGGCAGGACCAAGCGGACCTAGAACATCCCTGGCAGGTGTCGTCCAACCTGTTCATACAGCCTGCAATGACAGGACTCCACACCCCCTCAGTGCGGGTTCCTGTGCTGAACCATCCTCAGAGTTAGAAAGTTTTTCCTAATATCTAACCTGCTTCTTCCTTGCTGCTGACTATGTTGGTTCCTTCTTGTCCTACCTCCGGGAACCTGGGCACCACTTATCACTGTCTTTGTTATAACCACTTTTTGCCTATTTGCAGTGTTATCACATCTCCCCTCAGCCGTCTCTTCTCTGCACAAAACATGCCCAATTCTTTCAACCTTTCCTCATGGGTCATCTTTTCTAACCTTCTGCTCATTTATCTTGCTCTCCTTGGACTCCGTATAGTTTGTCCTCAACCTTCTTTCAGCCCAGCGGCCAAACCTGGACAAGATACTCCCACGCCGCCTAGCGTCACCTCCCATCTCTACCCACCCCACTCTGGTTATACATCCCAGAATGACATTTGCCTTTATCAACAGCCTCACACTGTAGACTCACAATTCATTTGTAGGCCACCAGAAACTTCAGACCCTTTTCTGCAGTTCTGCTGCTGAAATTTGATCCTCCTCAGGGACTAGAGGATACTACCATGTTTCCTGAGTAGCAGTTGGAAAAGACTTTAGAAATTCTACCTCTTTCCCACATCCACTAGGCTGGGTGCCTATGAAGAAAATTACCTGTTTGGGATCATTTGTTCTTTACAAATCCATTTGGCTATTCCTTATCACCCTAGTATCCTGAAATTGGTTGCTTAAGCATGTATTCCCGTAGCCTTCTGGGAACTGAGTTAGGCTGTCTGGTCTGTAATTCCCCAGTTTTGCCCTTTGTGAAGATTGGCACTGTTTGCCCTTGTTAGGAACTTTACTTATCCTCCACAAGCTCTGGAAGATAATCACCAGTGGTTCAGAGATTGCTTCAGCTAGTTCCTTAAGTACTGTAGGGCGAATTTTGTCAGGCACTGCCAAGTTGCATTGATTGAACTTAGGTTAACAAAGACTATTTAGCTATTTGTCATTTCCCTATTCTGGCCACTGTTCCTTCCCTCTTGTTAATATTAACGAGTGTGGTGTATCTGCTCACAATTAACCTTTTAATCCTGCATTCAGGAAAACTTAAGCCTACACTGGTTTGTTGCTAACATACTGGTCAGAGATTTCAGGGTGCTCGGGTTCTTAATGAATCTTGCTGTCATTGGTCTTCCAAGGCGAGGCAGCTATAATGCTGAACAAGAAACACACAGGAAAGCAGATCTTTCTCCAGATCACACTGTGGCTACTGATCTGTGAGATGGTGCTGGCCAAGTCTCAGCCCTTATCAACCCTTAATGCATCTAGTGCCTTGAAAATGCAAACAGAACATCAGTCCTGTTCTGGACCCAGTTGCTCCCCCTGAACCTCATTTCACCCCTAAACTCTGTTGCAGAACCTGCACCCTAACCTCCCTCCCATTCACAAATGCCCTGTCAGAGCCCAACCCCTCACCCCCATCCAAATGCCTTCCCAGAGCAGGCACCCTGCATCTCCTCCTGCACCTCAATCCCCTGCCCCAGCCCCAAGCCTGCACCCAAACTCCAGCTCAGATGTTTGGATGGACCCTTACTGTTGTTGCTGAACCTCCTCACTCACTTGGGGGAAGAGGTGGGGCAGGGGCAGAACAAGGTGGAGAGAGAATGGAACAAGTGCAGGGCTTGGGGCAGAGGAGGGTTGTTCCAGCCCTTCCCCTGTCTGGGGAGGGTCATGTCATTAGTGCCCTCCCCCACTGGTCCCTCCTCACCAATCGCCTCTGCATTGTGGTTTGAACAGTGGAAGCAGAACTTCTGGCCTCTGTGCCTAACTCTGCCCCTAATCCTGCATGATTTGTACTTTGACACGTTCCCTGCTGCTTTGGTTTCTCCTTTTGTAAAAGGGGGATAAAATGGTGTTGGTAATTAGCATGGAGCCCTCATTGTCTGAGTCAGCAGTGAACCAGGGCCCCAGCATGGCGCTTGGGAAGAGAGGCTGCTCTGTGGGAGAGGCCAACATGTGAATGAGAATCAGAACCAAGTCTCAATCATTCTCGGATATTAAATTCCATGGCATTTTTTCCCTAAAAGCTGAGCTGTGGGCCCATGTCTGACAAATTTCCAACTCTGGCACCCACAGTCCTTTCCCTTAAACACCTGCCCTGCAGTTCCCCTTGGATGGAAGATTCTTCAGCTCCTCTGAAAAACCAGTGCAGGGTTTGATGTTAGGCAAATGCTGCCTTCCCTTGGAGAGGCGGCTCCATTTCTGTGTGGGTGAGCAACCCTCATGCAGGGTCAGCAAAGAAAATCTGGGGAATTATTTACCGACATTCGGGTGCTATACAAGACCTAAACATAAAGGTGGACATTGAAATTAGGGATGTAAAAATCCCGTTTAAAATGTTAACCATTAAACTGTATAATTAACCAGTTAACTGGCCCCCCCCGTATTGCATCGCAGACGGGGAGGCTGCTCCGACTTGGCCAAGTTCGCCGCACCATGGGCTGCTCTGGCTGAGCCAGGCTCTGTTTAACCCAGTGTTTCTTAAACTTTTTAAGATGGAGGAACACCAAACAATAATTTTTTTTATAAGGAACACCAAGGACTTTTTGTTGAGAAGAAAAAGGAAAGAGAGAGAGAGGCCAGGGAAAAGTTATTGAGCAAAAAAAAAAAAAAGAATAGAAAAATAGGATCGGGGGGAAGTTATTGAGGGGGAAAAAAGTCACCTGTCCCTTTTAGGATGGCCATTTTGAACTCTGTTGTTCTCCACGGCACAGCTCTGATGGTCTTGCGGCTCACCGGTGTGCTAAAAAACACAGTTTAAGAAACACTGGTTTAGCCGGTTACCCTAAGAAGCATTACCACTTAGGCTAGCCCTGGTTTAACTGGTTCCCCCTTTCATCCCTACTTGAAATAATAATAATACTACAACTTTTTAACATTATTGATTTTCTTCCTCTGGCTTCAGGTTGTCTCTGTCTGCTTTGGTGATGTCCAGGGCTGGCCTCAGGCGCCAGACTGTGGGGGGGCGCCACTAGGACCCAGAGTGTAGAAAATTGTGTCTGCTGCTGGTGCATATGTAGGTAGCAGAGCAGTACCATGAGAGGAGTAGAACAGGAAGAAGGCAGAATTGAGACCTTTCAAAGTTTTGGCCCAAGCGAGGAACATGGGGGTGTCATTTGAGCTCCCCACCTTAGGTGCCAAAATGTTGTGGGCCGGCCCTAGTGATGTCCTTTTCTACAGAACCCTCAGGCCATGTCTCTGCTGTGGTGAGGAGATTACAGGTCCTTGCAAATCGCAGCGAGACACTGTCAGGGGAGAGGAAGGGCTCACAGGCTATAACTATCTGTTTGTACAAGCAGTGTGTTGAACCACTTGGTGAGCTAAATAAATGGTGTTTATTTGGTGTGCTCCCCAACACCCGTCATGCTCCCCAGACTGTACCCAACCCCCATGTGCTGCTTCTCAGCACCCCATCACCACCACTCGGGACTGCCTGCACCCCCAGCACTCCGGGCCCCCTGCGCTCCCCTCAGCACCCCAACCGCCCATCACTCAGGATTGCCTGCACCCTCTCAGTGCTTCTCCCCTCACCACCATTCAGAACCACATGCACCCCTCCTCTGCACAGCACTCAGAATCGCCTGTGTCCCCTCAACACCCATCCCACCACACCACTGTTCCTCTCTACTTGGGACCCTCCCTAAAAATGTTGGTGCCCTGCCCTGGCCACTGTGGGAGGAGGCAGCCCCTCTGGTGTGGGGTGGTGGCTGCACTCGGGGCGACAGGAGCAGGGCAGGGAGGAAACCAGGGTTGGAGCTCCCCTGGTACTCACCAGTCCTGGTGGAAAGGAGAGGAACCCGTCCCTGTCCCGTCCGCTCCTCCTCCTCCCAGGCAAGTCGCTCTGGGGCTGGCGTTTGGAGTGGAACTTCCCCCTGCACTCAGCAGTAGCGGAAAGCAGAAGGATGTGGCTGGGTCCCAGCTTCACTTCCCCACACAGCAGACAATGGGCGTCGGGAGCAAGTCCGACTACTGCTGCTGGTGCCACAGCCCCCACTAATCCCCCAAGCCACGTCACTCGGAATGGTGGAATGGGAGCAGGGAGGGTGTCCTGGGTCCCACATCACCCCAGGAATGGTCATGCTCAGCACAGTCCTGGGGGGAGGGGGAGCAGCCAGGGACTGGGGACCGGGGCCATCCCATACACAGCACCCAGCTGCCTAGGGCACCATGGAATTTGTGGGAATTTGGTACTTTGTTTATTGGTAGGGACAGACCCCTCAGCACCACCCATCCTTCTTAGGACCACGTGTCCCCCTCAGCACCATCCCCCCCACTCAGGACCACGGGTCCCCCTCAGCACCATCCCCCCCACTCAGGACCATGTGCCCCCTTCAGCACCATCGCTCCCCACTCAGGACCACGTGTCCCCCTCAGCACCATCCTCCCCACTCAGGACCACATGCCCCCCTCAGCACCATTCCCCCCACTCAGGACCACGTGCCCCCTCAGAACCATCCCCCCCACTCAGGACCATGTGCCCCCTTCAGCACCATCGCTCCCCACTCAGGACCACGTGTCCCCCTCAGCACCATCCCTCCCCACTCAGGACCACGTGTCCCCTCAGCACCATCCTCCCCACTCCAGGACCACGTGACCCCCTCAGAACCATCCCCACTCAGGATCATGTGCCCCCTTCAGCACCATCGCTCCCCACTCAGGACCACGTGGCCCCCTCAGCACCATCCCCACTCAGGGCCACGTGCCCCTCAGCACCATCCCCCTACAAGGCCCATGTGCTCCCCAGGTAGCTCTGTTCCCACCCCTGCACTGTTTCTGCCCCTCAGGCCCATGGCCCTGCCCCCAGCCCAGTGCCACCGGCCACTGGTCACCTCCCCACTCCACGTGCCCCTGAGCCCTCCCACTGCTCGTCGCCCCATAGGCTGAGACTGCTTGTCCCGTCTGCTGCTCTTGGCCAATCAGGGTCCGCCCACAGCCAGCTAGGGTGCTCGGCTCACTTCAAAGTTCCATGTTGGAGGGGCTGGCTGGCCTGGGCTTGTCTCGGTTGCGTGGGTGGACAGCGTGTGTTCAGAGCTTACTCTTCCGCTTTCCTCGTTTTCCTTCACTTGCCACCTGCCGCAGGGCTTTATCGTGGTGAAACAGCCTGCTGTATGTTATACTGTGAGAATTCTCTCTTCATAAGATTTTATATTGCCAAGATATTATATTCATATTTAATTTTCTTTTAGTTTCTTTGGAACTTTGGAACTGACATGGCCTGCTCCTTGCGCAATCCAGCTCTGTCTCGGCTCACACCAGGGTCAAACCCCGCAGCGACTGTGCAATTTAAAAGGCAGTAGCAGCCGGGCAGCCTTCCCCCGGCTCCTAATGCATTCTGAATTGCAGAGCCGCAGCAGGGTTTGGTCCCTAACCTGGCACAAGCAGGGACTGAGCAGGGTTGCCTGCCTATGTGTAGGAGCCGGGCGGGCAGGCAGTTTGTCTCAGTCTCCTCTTGCATCGGATTGGGGACCAACTCGCACTGCAGCTCTGGAATTTAAAATGCAGTGGGGCAGGATGCCCGGCTCCTACTGCCTTTTAAATTGCAGAGCCACTGCGGGGTTTGGTTCCAGTGTGAGCCAGGACTCAGCTGGCTCCCTTCCCTTATCAAGTAGTCGATAAAAATTCTATCAACTACACAATTACTAAAATAATCTAATTTTAACATCCCCAATACATTTATCCAAATGTAAATTCACATTAGGTTTTTTGCACGCAGTTTACCAAGTGATCCAGATTACCTTGTATCAACAATTTATCTGATTTGTTAATTTCCATTTTACCTATTTTGGGACATCTGCTAACTTTATCAGTGACAATTTTATTTTTTCTTCCAGGTTATTGATACAGATGTTAAATAATATCAGGCCAAGAGTTGGTCTCTGGAGGCCTGCACTGGAAAGAGATGATTCCCTATTTATAGTTGCATTTTCAGACCTATCCGTTAGTCAGTTTTTGATCTATTTAATGTGTTGTCTTGTCAATTTTATATCATTCTAGGTTTTTTCAAATTAATCATAGACTCATAGAAGACTAGAACTGGAAGGGACCTCGAGAGGTCATCAAGTCCAGTTCCATGCCCTCATGGCCGCAACAAGCACTGTCTACAGCATCCCTGATAGATGTCTCATGTGGCACCAAGTCAAATGCCTCACAGACATATAAATATATTACATCAGCACCATGACCTTGTGATTTTACCCCCCTCCACCCCCAAAAAAATGTCAAGCTAATTTGACAGGATCTATTTTCTATAAACCTATATTGATTTGCATGAATTATATTGCCCTCAATTCATTATTAATTGAATTCCATATAAGCCACTCCATTACCTTGCCCAGGATCAACAGCAAATTGACAGGTCTACAATTACCCAGTTTTTCCCATTTGCCCTTTTAAAAAATTGGCCCAGCCTTAGCTTTCTTCCAGTCTTTGGAACTTCTCCAATGTCTTTTGGAAAGTCAACATTAACAATCCAGCATGGTCATCTGATGGCTCTTTTAAAACTCTTGGATGCAAATTCTCTGGGCCTACTGACTTAGCAATGCTTAACTTTAGTAGCTTCTGTTTAAATAGCTTCCTGAGGCAGCAGTGGAATGCCTAGTGTGTCGTGAGGGGCTTGGTTCTGTAGTGTCGGGAAGCCCTGGCTCCACGTACCCCTGCATCTCTGCACCTATCCCATCCTAGGGTATCCTATACACAAGGCTAAGCAGAAACATCTGTTGATCAGTATGGGAGACATAAATCTGCACCCCCCCACACACTCCTCCATGGCACCCTAGAACTACACCCATGGTAGACGCTTCCCACAACCCCCACCCCTTACCACACATCCATAGGACAGCCATCTCCAGCAACACCCCATTCCTACAACTGTCCCTCCTGGTTCCTACTACCCCAAGGCTTCATTCCCTACCACAAATCTCATGACACCCCAGACCTCCACTCCCCAGCCTACAACCCTCCTGGTGCTTGTGACTGAGTTCCTAGAAGGCCGCACTGAGATTGCTCAATCAAGGTAAACAGCAAAGAATGGGGCAGAAAATCCCCTAAATTGGTGGCTATTATTAACACTAAGATTCACCAAGACAGCAACAAAATGCTTCTACAAATGACTTACTGACTACCCAGAAGCCAAAACACAGTTCCTTTAAATCAACCCAGCCTTGGACTCCCACCCAGGCAGCCAAGTGAAATATGATGAGGATTGCTGACAATCTTGTTCGTCATATAAAAAGTCCTACCAGTCCCAAAGGGTCAGACACATTACCCACCGGGTCAATGACTATTTCAGATAGAATCGTAGAAGACCAGAACTGGAAGGGACCTCAAGAAGTCATCGAGTCCAGTCCTCTGCCCTCATGGCAGGACCAAGCACTGTCTAGATCAGTGGTTCTCAAACTTTTTGGTCTGTGGACCACCTGGCTCAATGCAAATCTTTCCAAGGACCACCACTTGTTAATGGAAAGTGACTGTTAATTATGCCCAAGCCATTTTTCTAGTGCTGCAGCTAAGGAGAATGGTTTAATTTAAATTATTAAACAGATTAACTTCCTCATGTTAGTTTATCAAACTTCATTTTAAATAAAGTAAAATATTAATTTATGTCCAACAAAAAAAAAGGATTCAATGTTTTCTTTATTTAGGGCAGAGGTAGGGCTCAAACCACAGACCATCTGGAAGGCAGCCAGGACCACTAGCAGTTCAGGGACCACACTTTGAGAACCACTGGTCTAGCTCATCCCTGACACGTGTCTGTCTAACCTAGTGGTCACCAACCAGTAGATTGGGATCTACTGGTAGATCTTGGAGCCTCTGATGGGTGATCCTGACTGGTTTGGCTGGGAGACTATCAAATGCTGGTACTTCAGCTGCCCCTCCCACTGGGAGCCTCTTGCTTCTTGTGCACGGTGAGGGAGATAGAGGCTGGGGGTCACTTATGTCACTCTGTCCCCCTCTCCTGTACCCCATCTTCACAGAGTGAAGAGGATGAGGCCTCAGTGAAGGGGTGTGGCAGGGGTATTTGGATTTAAGGTATAGCCTGGACTGACTTATATCCAAAAAGTGATCTTGTGCTTAAAAAGGTTGGACATCACTGGTCTAACCTGTTCTTAAATATCTCCAGTGATAGAGATTCCACAATCCTCCCCAGGCAATTTATTCCAGTGTTTAATCACCCTGACAGGCAGGAAGTTTTTCTTGATATCCAACCTAAACCTCCATTGCTGCAGTTTAAGCCCATTGCTTCTTGTTCTATCCTCAGAGACCAAGGAGAACAATTTTTCTCCCTCCTCCTTATAACAGTCTTTTAGATTCTTGAAAACCTCTGTTATGTACTCTCTCAGTCTTATCTTTTCTTAACTAAACAAGCCCAATTCTTTCAGTCTTCCTTCATACGTCATGTTCTCTAGACCTTGAATCATTATTGTTGCTCTTCTCTGGACCTTCTCCAATTTCTCCACATCTTTCCTGAAATGGGGTGCCCAGAACTGGACACAATACTCCAATGGAGGCCTAATCAGCACAGAGTAGAGCAGAAGAATGACTTCTCGTGTCTTGTTCACAACACTCCCATTAATGCAGCCCAGAATCATGTTTGCTTTTTTTGCAACAGTGTCACACTATTTGATCTTATCAAATATGCACCTGCAGCCAATTCTTATGAACTAAATTAAGATTTAAGACAAGAGGGTATTGTCCGTACAGGTATGAATAGAGTTCTTAGGTCAGTTCACAGTAGAGATGGTAAGCTTCAGAATTGCAAAAAGCTCTTTCAGAGTTGGTTTCATACATTATAGCCGAATACCAAGGTCACCCCGTCTGGACTTGGAGACCTCAGTCCAGATGATGAAGTTTAAGTGGATCGGAGATAACAGAACCATGGCCCAAAGAGTTCTTCGTATAGTTCTCTAGCAGCTCCTTGACAGCAGGTGAATACCAGATGATCACTGTGGCTTTGAAGTAACCTCCTGTTTCTTACATATCACAGGTAAATTGCTACCCAGATTAGCATAAAGCAATTGCCCATCTCCTGCCACTTTAAGGGATGAAGAGGGTTTTACCCACAAAAGTTTATGCCCTAATAAATCTCTTAGGGTATGTCTACACTGCCACCCTAGTTCGAACTAGGGTGGCTAATGTAGTCGTTCGAACTTGCAAATGAAGCCCGGGATTAAAATACCCCGGGCTTTATTTGCATGTTCCCGGGCGCCGCCATTTTTAAATGCCCGGTAGTTCGGACTCCCTGCCCACGGCTACACGCGGCAAGGGCTAGGTAGTTCGAATTAAAGCTCCTAATTCAAACTACCGTTACTCCTCATTGCAGAAATAAAAACAAGTATAGCTCATGGTTAATCAAATAGAACAGGCTTCTCTGAAAAGTTCAGATACTTTGTAAGCTTGAGATTTTGCATAAAGATATAATTATTCATGCAATTGCAAAAAAATTGACATATGGATTGATATAAAATTAATATACATTTTGCTATTTTATTTGGAAATAAATAAATAAAAAGAATATTAACAAAATAACCCCTTCCTCGCCCCCAGAACCAGGCACTCCCATACCCCTGTTCTAACCCAATCCCCCTTACTCCCCCAGAGCCAGGTCCTAATGCCTCCCCTCCTCCCCAGAGCCAGGCTCTACCAGCCCCCACAACCTAATACCTGAGTCCTGGAGTCGACGTTGCTGCCTGAGGTGCTGGGCCAGCATGAGCACAGTGGCCGGCTGTAAGCACCTGCCGGAGCGCCCAGCACAGAGCACCCAGCCAGCCGTGAGCGCATGCGCAGAGCAGCCCAGCCGGCCGAGAGCAGTTGCTGTGGCGCAGAGCAGCCCGGCCGGCTGTGAGCAGGCACTCGGCCACGTGCTCTGAGCAGCCAGCGGGCCGCACTTCATTCTTTTATAAAAATGTTCTGGGGGCCACAAAAAATTTCAATCAGGTTGCATGTGGCCCTCCAAACACCAGTTTGACATGCCTGCCCTAGTCTATCTAACATGGCTTTGCTAGCCATTTATAAACAATAACCCTAATTACCACGTACATGCTTTCCTAACAGACCTTTAGCAGTAGAATTTGGGTCATTTACCCTGCAGGTTGCTTACCCCTTTTTGGCTCAGTGTCCCAGTGTCCTTGGTGCCTCATTCCCCTCAGCACCTTCCCACCCTCCATATCTCTCTTCTCCTGCCACCCATTCCTGCTTCCACTCCCACATCCCCACAACACCCCCTTCATACTCTCCTGGAATTTCCCTCCCACACAACCCAACTCCCCCTAAATTGTATTAATTTACCTGGACTATGTGGGCCAAGGGTGTTAACACAACCCATTCACCATTCAACACAAACCCCTTTTAAAGCAGGTCTGCTAAACAGAGAGCTCAGCCTGCTTAATACCAATGGCAAACACACCACTACAAATCCAGGGCATAGTGACCGATCCAAAAGGCCCCTGGGGCTGATGGAAAGATTCCCACTTGATCCAATGGGGTTTGGGTCAGCGTGAGGAGCCGGGGGCGGTAGAACACTGGTGTCCTAGCGTCACACGTGGCCAATCTGGATTCTTCCCCGTCCAGATATTGATGAATGTTCCCGAGACCCATCGCCCTGCGGCCCCAACTCCATCTGCACCAACACACTGGGCAGTTACATCTGCAGGTGCCGGGCGGGCTACCTCCCGCCCAGCCAGCCTGGTGCCCCCTTCAGCTGCACAGGGAAGCTCTGGGTGTAAGAGGCTAATGCTGGATCTCCAGAGGCTCTCATGCAAGAGCAGGTCTGCCTGCCCCTCCTCCCCCTACCCTCACCTCTTCCTACTTTCTGCTGATCCCCAGGTGCTACGGCTGCAGCGATTTCATGAGGGACCTTCCCACCCAGCCTGACTAGTTAGAGGATCCGCTGCCACGCAGCTCACTTCCTCCCGCCCTCTGCTCGCTGAGCCGCACGGTCCCTGTGTCCACGGACACCCCCACCTTGCCATGGATCTGGGGAGAGACAACTAGATTGTCTCCCTGCTCATGTGGGGAAACTGAGGCTTCTAGAAGGGAAAGGATTTGGCAAAGGTCACGTGGGGAGTCTGTGGCAGAGCTGGGGACAGATCTCAGAAGTCTTGGCTCCCCAGCCCCCTGCCAGCCCGTATTCCTTCTCCTTTCCCGCCCCCCGTCCCGCGAGCCATTGTTCCTTCTCCCTCGCCTTCCCCCCTGCCAGCCCGGGCCCTTTCTCTCCCGCCAACCCCTCCCTCACCCCCATCTCCAAGCAACAGTACACACCAGACCTGGGTCTAACACGGGTGCATG